>VDFB02000015.1:483991052-484591052 GCA_007258455.2 Sequoia sempervirens | reverse complement strand
ATAGTTATGACATAGTAGCATTGCATGGTTTATATGTGAGTATGTATGAAATGTGATTGGAATTATGTGTTTAATCATGGTAGTTAGCTTTGTATATATGTTTTGTGGATTAACCTCTTACAACCCAAGAAGATATTGTAGCCCACAACAAAAGGACTTGGATAGAAAAATAGGGTAAGTACCAGATCAAGTTGAGTGTAATAACTACCATGTGGAGGCACCTAATGGAGTTAGTTGTTCATCATTATGACAGTTAATAAGGCATTGAGAAGAAGAATTCTTTTGTTGATAGGATTCTTGATGACTATTTGTGTGTTTTACATGCAAATCTATTTTGCAAAGTTTTAATTATATTATAACTCTTGTCTCTTTTCAGTTATAGTTTGAACAATTCAATCTTAACTATATACTCTAATATCTAGGAGTTGTAGTTAATGATTTCAGTTAGGAATTGTGTTTAGAATAAACCCCCCCGTGCTTGTATATAGCTGGTGGTTGAGTCCTTAGACAATTAGTTGATTCCATATTTTGTTATTAGTTACTTTTCAGTTTCAGTTATCATCTACAAACATGTTGATTATTCAAAAATGATTTCCTTGAATACAATTTGTGACGAAGATTTTGTGTAATATTTTACGATGCATAATGAATGAATTTAAGTTCATATGAATGCGTAGAATCTGAAGATTTAGATTTGGTTTTAGTTAATTGAAGACAACCACATGAGAAAGCCACTCAAGGTAGTTGTTCTTCACTATATTTGTAGTTGTTTATTTATGTTTAGTAGTTATTTTTGTTTATCATTACTTCATAAATTGCATGCAATTTAGAATGGATTCTCATATTTTTATTATCAGTAATGAATGTTCATGAGCATGAATGCATTTAGTTAACTTGTAGTACTCTGGAGGTTAGAATAATTTCAATTAATAGTCTTGATCAATTTTGAGTTAGTTCAATAATTCTTTGTTAGCAGCAATTCAATTACAGATTAAGTTATAGGCACCCATAGCCATTAGTGCTAGTTTTCTTCTTTCACTAATATGAAATTATGTGATTTTCTAGCAAGTAGAATACCTTAAATAGGATAACCTAGGTAGCCTTAGGTCTATGAAGGCACATATAGTGCAACACCATCACAAGTTTACAAACCTTGGTTGAAAAATTAATGAAGTCTTTACAATGTTGAGTGGACTGTTCAACTAGTCATACCTCTGAATTGTGTGGTTTCTACCAAGATTACAAGACACTAGTTTAGACTCTATGTATATTGTAATACATATCCTATTTTCCAATCTTCCCCTTCTAGCATATCATAGTAATGATGAACTAGATGAATTGTTAGATCAGCCCAAAATGGATACACAAAAACAAATGGCCATTGTTGAGCAATAAGAAGCTTAATTAGAAATAAATAGTATGCTTCTTGATAGGATGAATGTGTATAAATAGTATGATGTACAAAATTTTGGCATGAGTTATTTAGATGAAGAAACATATGATATTGGTCAATATCCTTGTCCTCCTAAGAGGTCATATAATAAAGAATTTAAACATAAGAAGACCTATTATATCACCTTAAATGATAATTACAATAAATTATTGCAAACATTAGGTTGTGGGAAGCTCCATTTTCCATCCTCAACATTCCAAATACCCTTTCAGTGAGTAGAGAGGAAGATATTCCTTATGAGGAGGATTATTGTCAATACTATGAAGAAGAGGATGATCAATATGATGCATTAGGATATGACTATAAATCAAGAAGATGATTATAGTGGCTATGATGCAGATGATTTGGGTTTTCAAGATATGCATAATTTTGATCAAGAAAAATATGAGTTTTCAGCTCACAACACAAAACACCCTGAGGAACTCACTTATTCATCCCTATATTACAAGATACCATGTGAAGATATGAAATCCTAATTGCATGTAATAGTGGTGCAAGAAAGAAATGAGTACCAATTGAGAGTTAAAAATGTGTTTGCACTAAATAATGATATTGTTGTTACATCAAAGGGAATTTCCATGGGAATAAATAAGAAATAACAATGGGAAAAAGATAAGGTTAATGACAATAATTTTGTGAAGAAGGTGATAGAGAGAAAGAATTATCCAATGCAATAGTGGATAATGAAGAAGGGTTCTAGTAGCTCATGAAATTGAAGTTCCAAAAAAGATCAAATATTGATGACGAGGAAACAATATTTCCAACCCAACCACTAGAAATGAAATGTATGGATAAAGAGGAATATGTGTATACAATTTAATCATAAATTGAAATAGTTCATGAAAATTATTGTGTGGAGTATGTACATGTTTATGATATCAAGGGTAAAAAATAAACTATTTTCTTGTTGGATGTATTTTTGTCCCTTTTCCCTATTATTGATAATGAAGCAACTAATACTTGTTTGCATGAGAGTGACATAGACATGGTTGTACCTAGTGAGGGGGTTGTTGGAATAAATTATAGTACAATAAATGTTTTTTTATCTTGGAGACCTTTCCCTTAAAGAGTGTCAAGATGGTTATCATGTGGATGCATATGAGAACCTATTTATTTGGTGTAAAAAAAATGTATTCCTCATGCAAAGTGTGCTTCAATAAGGTCACTAGATATTGTTGTTTCTACGATTGAAGAAGAGATGCATCATGGATCTAATTTTAAAAACATATATGACACAAAAAACTACCTAAATGAGTTTGAAAAAAAGATACAATTTAAAGAATGTAATTATTTGCATCAATTGTCCCATGATGATGATTGTTCTACTTGTAGACACTTAAAAAATGTCCTAAATGGTATTACACACTTGAATATGATATATTAACATCATTTCGTCCTAAATCCCATCTTCTTTTTGCTTGTTTGATTAAATTAACCTAGTTATTTAATCAAATGCATCATTTTCACCTATTAATCTAATTGACCTAATTGGGTTAATTCACCCCCCTCTCGCACTAACATTTCACCCTATTTAAATTGAATAAATAAAATTATTTAATTTAAACCCTAAGTCCTCTCATTTAATTAAATAATCCTAAATTATTTAATTAAATGTCATTTGCACCCCTTTTCATTAAATATGTTAATTATTTAATGGATATCATATTATTCTCCATCTTGCACATTCAAATTTAGCTTTAATTAACTAAATTGATAATCTCCCCTCCAATCCACTTGCATAGGGAATATTCCAAAAGAATATTCTCCTATTTGGCTCCAAAAAGGGAATTATTTCTTTCAAACAAACTTTGTAACAAAATTTCAAAGTTGTTACAAAGTGTGTTTGTTTGAATCATTCTTATCCCTTGATCTTTCCTTGATCCATGTGATCTTTGATTCTCATCCATTGATGAGAATCCTTGATCCATGTTTCACCCTTGCTTCAATATTGACCATTGATTGAACAAATCGATCTGAGCCATTGATTCTTCATTCGCTCTCCTATAAATACATCACCATTTGGAGAGAAATGGACCCATCTTTTGATGCAAAGTTATGCTATTAAAATTCATATTCACTTGCATCCATATTGAGCATCATTTAGCATTTTATTTTAATATTCACCCATATTTAGCTTAAGCATCCATTAATGGCTTCCATGTTAACTTAGTTTGTATCCATTTTATCATAGATTGCGTCCATGGCTTAAATATTTGAATTTTGTTTCCATATAGCATAGATTCCACTCATTTTATCAAGCATTTTAGCATTTAGAACTCATATTTATCATGCTAAACTAGACATTTATCATGTTTTGTTCATATCCCATTGGTTTCATTGGTTCTTTTCAATAAAATCAATTGAAACAAGCTCATATTATCCAAGGGATTCGGAAGGGGTCACCATTCCACATTAATGTTGTTGCAAGTATGAGCCAGTTTGGTGGTGTTGTCATTGATGTCAACACAGTTCAGTATGTTGCAAATTGTACATGTATAGTTGAGATGCTTTTGAGATGTTGTGAGTACATGGAGCTATCTTTATGGTGTTGCAAATGTGTTGGTTTGATGAGTTTCCAAGTGCTTTTGAGAAAATTAAATAAAGAAGAGAAGTCAATGTTCAAAATGTGCTCTGGTATGTGCTTCGTGTTTCTCTTGCGTTGATCCTATGCTTGTGTGGATCTAAAGGTTTGTTAATGGTAGTCTCATGATGATATATGTTGAGTTTCAAATTTTGGTGAGATGGTACATGAAAGTTGTGTTCACCAGTATGTGAACTATTTGGAAAGTTTGATCTACTATGGACTGGGAGAAATGTTTCTACTTCGCAGTCCTCAGTTGTTTTAATTTAGATCGTGCGGATCTAGGATATATCTTGTGAAGGTCTTTCCTATTCTTTGGCAAAGAGGTTTGGAATTTGGTAATCAGGAAGTCATGTTTTAGTATTTCAGTATGAGTTTGCACCATCTAGATACACTATTGAAAGAAATTTAGTGATTGAAGCCTGTTGTTTTTGTTGCAGATGTATCTGGAAGGTTCTGAGATGTATTCTCATGCATAATAAAGCATGTTACGGCATTTGCATGTCATCTTCTTGTTGGGAAGTGTGTGCATCAATGTTTATCTATTTTTTCATTAGGTTTGGCCGACCTGGTGTTTACACTTCATTCAAAGAATAAAATTTAATTGAGGAAGCATGTAGGTGATTCAAGAAAATAATTTTGGTCCACTCTTATTCCTTTCCACCACATGAATTTTGAGTTGCCAACCTAATTTGAATTTATGAAACGTTATTTTGTGGCTAACCTTGGTAAATGTTTCTAAGGTTGAGAATGGTATAAAATAAAGTTGAATTGTGAAGAGTTGTATGATAGTGTGATGCAAAGTGACAAAAGTGTGCCACAAATCATAAGAGGAGAAGTGTGTGTGAGTGAGTTGTGATAACAGTTTTTTAGTGTGTTGAAGGCAGTGAACTGAAGGTTTTTGTAATCTTGAGAATGTGCTTTAATTGTAGTGGTGGATCTTTTGTTCTCTTTTATATCTATAGGCAGTGAGCCTCCCTATTGGACAATGATTCCTTTGTAGGCAGTGAACCTTTGTACTTGGATAGTGAGTCCTCTTTTGGGAGTGAGCCCTTGGCAGTGAGCCTTTCTATAATCTTTATATTGTGAGTTAACCCTCACTGTGGTTTTTCCCTTATTGGGTTTTCCACATAAAAATTTGGTGTTCATTGTGTTGATTTACTTTTTTTTATTTATGTTTCATGCACATATTTAATAATAGAATAGTGTGGTTGAAGATTTGATAAGTGATAAAGATTTAAGTTTAACTTTGTGTGAAAACTGATTCACCCCCCGTCTCAGTTGTCTTGCGCCTATTTAACAATTGGTATCAGAGCTTGTGTTTCCTTGTGTAGAGCTTAACCACTTAAGGGAGATCCAATGCTGCACAAGTTGGAAA
Organism: Sequoia sempervirens; assembly: GCA_007258455.2. Lineage (NCBI taxonomy): Eukaryota > Viridiplantae > Streptophyta > Pinopsida > Cupressales > Cupressaceae > Sequoia > Sequoia sempervirens. Next base: position 484,585,640 of record VDFB02000015.1, on the reverse strand, counting down.
TCCCTATGTTTGATGGAACTAACTATAATGACTGGAAGGGACAAATGAGAGGATACATTATCTCTCTTGGTTTCAAGACCTGGGAGGCTGTTGAGAATAAGTATACACTTCCATCTAATGGTGTTAATTCTGCAAATGAGATCTCTGCTTATGAAGAAAATGAGAAGGTCAAGTATGTGATTTGTAGTGGTTTATCTAAAAATGAGCAAGTCAAGGTTAATTCTTTGGATACTACATATGATGTCTGGAAGAAGTTGGAAGACATGTATGAAGGAAACGAAAAGGTGAAATTAGCAAAGAGGCTATGACAAAGCGTAGATTTGTGAACCTAAAGATGGAAGATGGTGAAGAATTTACAAGTTTCTTTCAGAGAGTTGAACTGGTAGCAAATTATGTTAAAAATCAAGGAGGAAAACTAGAAGATGAAGATATATCGAGAAGATCCTGATCACTTTACTAGAATGTTACAATGTCAAGATCTTTGTTATTGAAGAAATGTATGATCCTAAGAAGTACACTCTAAAAGAGCTATTTAGCACCTTGCAAGCATTTGAGATAAGAAAGTTCTAGAAAGAAGAAAAGAAAAAAGAGAAGACATAAACAACATTTAAGGCTTTGAAGATTGAAGAACCGGATAGTGATGATGAAGAGTTGGAAGCAAATTTCACCAGGAAATTGAAGAAAGGCACCAGAAAATATAAAGGTGTGTTACCCTTTAAATGTTTCAGTTGTGGTAACATTGTTCATTATGCTTCGATATTTCCAAATAGGGCTACACATAAGAAGAAAAAGTATTATGAGGATAAGGATAGGAAGGATAAGAAGTGGGTGTTGGCAAGAAGTTGAGTCCACTTTTTGGCCAAAAAGTGGAAGTGTTTTTCTTGATTTTCAGAATTTGACACATTTGACTTTAAAATTTGAAGCACTTAGAGATGGAATCTTCAAAAAAGTCACTAATCATAAAATGTAGTACTCGGAATCTAGTTTTCAAATATGTAATTTATTTCAATACCCATATTATAGAAATTGATTTTCAATAGGCGTTTCTAAAAACCACTATTTAAAAGTCTTTTTTATACCATACCATGCACGTGTACGACATCCATATTTGACCTAAATTATCATATTTTTCTAAATCATTTTGGGAAAATATTTGACACTCACTGAAGCTTGTTCTCGATATTTTTTTGTAATTTTTTATTGAATATTTTTTTTGTTAATTTTTTATTAGGCATATTTGTCGTTTTCAAAAATCATCATGTACGACATGCATAAGATGACCTAAACTTATCATTTTTTTATTTTTTTTTAAATTGACAAGAATTGTCTCATGCAATCCATTCGTCAAAATGTTATGTTGATCAAACGTTATTAAAATATTAAAAAACCCTGATATTTAAGGTTTATGGACCACTTTCATCATAAATTAATTGAAAAATAGAAAAAATAATCCAATTGTAAAAAAAATTACATATTTGGAATCTGCATTGTCTAATCTAAAATGGGTTTTAATTTCGTCAAAAAATTATGCAAAAAAAGTCGTCAGCCATATGTCCAAACTCGGTATTTTTCTCTAACATTGTTAGGACCTTCAACTTGCGGGTCAAACCAAGTTGAAGGCCTAGGTTTGAATTCCCAATGTTTTTCCCAAACCAAAATACAAGGCAAAAACTCGACCACAAAGCAAATTCAAATTCATTTTTTTGGAAATGGGATCTCGTTTACAAAACGGGATCCCGTTTTATAAAGCGAGATCTTGTTTCCCAATATTAAATGGCGTGACCGTTGACAAAGAAATGGTATATCGATTTATAAATGGGATCTCGTTCCTTTGTCAACGGTCCCCACAGTAAATATTGGGAACGAGATCCCAATTATAAAATGGGATCTCGTTTGTTAATAAACAGGATCCCGTTTATTAACATTAACAAAAGGGTTCTCGTTCTATAAACGGGATCCCATTTGTTTTTAACCGTTTTATTTAAATTTACTGTCAAAAATTACTGTGAAGTCTGCAACTTCACATGTATGGCCAAGAGCAGTAAAATTGGTCTATTTTTCATCAACTATTGTCTTTACAGGTGGTGAACTTGTAGCTTTTATTAATTTTTTCAAAGGAAGCATCGTGTAAACCATTTTTGAAGTGGAATTGTGTTAGTTTTGTACTTGTTTAGAGGAACAAAAGGTCTTCAACTTGCAATATGGATTGATTTTTTCAAAGGAGGCATGAAGAAAAAAAATTTTAAAGTGGAATTGTGCTAGTTTTCTACTTGTTTTGAGGAACACAAGAGGAAGAATTTTGTCCTTATAGGTCTTCAACTTCCAATTTGGATTGAATTTTTTGAAGAATTTCACTATTGGCATTCATTTGTGCTTGAGAATTTTATAATCATGGGAGATAAAGCTCGTAATAAGAGGAGGAAGACATTGACTCCTGAAGAAATTGAAGCAAAAAAAGAGGAGACAAAGACAAAGAGAAAGAAAAATGAGAATTAAATCAATGAATGATGGGGGAGCATCCAATTCCACAACTATTGAAGATGAAAACATTGAGGAGACCATGGTTGTAGATGAAGCTAATTTGCAAGAAGTCAATTTGGAGAAGAATATGATTATACAATCAAGTCCTACTATGTCTTCAAATCCCTCTTTCAATGCTATGGAGAATGTTTCAATATGCACAAATCCAAGTATGTCTTCAAATCCACATGTTAGTGAAATAGTAAATTTGTATGTAGAAGTTTTACAAGATGTTGGACTTAATGATGTTGACATTAATAATATTCAGAGAGATGAAACGTTTATAGAATTTGTTGAAAATGAAAATGAGAATGATCCTTTTGTTGATGAAAATGAAAACCGTTTTGTTGATGAAAATGAAGATGAAAATGTAAATCATTTTGAAGTTGAAAATGAAAATGAAAATGAAGATGAAGATGAAAATCTGAAATGTGATGTTGAATTTAATGAAAATACATTTTTTTTAAAATTGAAAGTGGTGTTTTCAATAATCTTCCTGGTCAAATTTCTTGGAGGCAAATAAGAACACATGCAAATAAAATATACAACAAATTATTTTATCATAAAAAATTTGCAATTCAATGTCAACTAATGATGCAATTGATGAGAATGCAAAAAATGAGGAAAATAATGAAAAGGTTAGGCTTTTTTGTTAAACCAAAAAGAAAATATCAATCATTAAAACATGTTATGTCTACTGTTGCTAGTGTCATTCAATATATTGGGAAAAATAGTCGATCTAAAGATAAAAATGCAACAAGAAGAGCTATAACAACTGCTATTGTTAATAAAGCAACTTTGAATAAAAGAATGGTAAGCAATATTAGTGAAGTTTTAAAAATACATCCTAAAACATTGCTAAGAGTGGCAAAAAGAAGAGAAAGTATAGAAAATGATCCTATCAACCAATGTTGGAGTTTTAGTGGTAGACTCCTAAGGTCTGATATGAAATTGAATGTTGAAATTAAATCTTTTATTGAAAAATATTGGCATGATAATACTAAGGTTTCATCTAATGCTAGAGATGTTTTAAAATTAAGGGTGGGGTCCAAAGTTCACGATCCTCACCCAAAACACCTATTAGATACAACACAAACTAAATTTTATAGAAAATTTTGTGGTGATTTAGTGTTACATGGTAATATTAAAATAAGTCAAAGGTCTTTTAAAAAATGTAAATTGTGGTATGTAAAAATTAATAAGCAACGAATATCTTGTTGTTGTAAAACGCATGTTCAATTTCATTATTTTTATGATGTTTTTCGATATATATGTTGTACCTTGCATACTAACATGATTATACAGGAATGTGGTAGTAATATGCCACCTAAAGCAATAAGGGAGTTTATTTCAGGTTTTTTTTGTGAAAGATCCAATGGTAAATTGTTTTATTTAAGTTCTTGTATTTCTAGACAATGCATTAACTATGGAAATCTTTCATTCTTAAGAATTTGTATGCATGAAAGTGTTGATAACGATTTTGGACAAAAATTAGTAGATGTTAAAAGATTTAAGAATGTTCACTATTCATTAAAAGATGGAAAAATAGGAAAGCGTTATGATTTAGTTATAGAAAAAGTTAGTGTGCATGCATTCATGAGTGAATTTAAGAATAAGATTGTACCAAAATATGTCATGCACTCTCAACATGCTCAACGGCTTGATGGCCAATTTCACACATGTAGAAACACATTTCCAATTGGTACTATACTTTTAGTGGTTGATTTTGCGGAAAATTATACTCTAGCTCTACAAGAGGAAATTCAATCACAGTATTATAATTCAATGCAAGTAGCTATGTTTGTCCATATTTTTTATAGACATGCAGATGATAGCACTGAGGATGATAGAAAATTTTTGAGGGAGTATCATTTTTATTTGAGTGACAACCGATTACACTCGTCATATTTTGTTCAATATTGTTTCAGTATATTTTATAGAAATTTAAGAGAAAGAGGAATCTAGATGAAAGAACACCTCATAAGGTCAGATAATTGTACGGGGCAGTTCAAGAATGCTCGAATGTTATATTGGTTAAGTAGGGTTCACAAGGAACTTTTTTTTTTTTATTCAAGGGGTAAACGCTTTTGACCGGAGCTATGAACCGGATACAACCATTCAACAATAACACCCCAACGGGGTTTGAACCTTGGTGGCAAGAACAACAATGCCACCAATAAACCATCACACCATGCCAATACCAGCAGGGTTCACAAGGAACTTAATGTCCAACATATATGGAGTTTTTTTTAAGCTAGGCATGGTAAAGGAGAACATGACGGAGTTGGTGCGTGTGTTAAAAGAATTCTTGCTAGAGAACAATTAAAATTTGAGGATGCAGTAAAATTTAAATATGCACATGGGATTGTGGATTGGTTTAATACAAGATTATTTGCACCTAGTTCAAGTGAGTACTCTATAGTTCATTGATTCTTTTTGTTGGGTGAAGAAGAGAACATTGTACCTAGAGTTGACTATGAGACAATCAATGAATCTACTAAATGGCATTCATTTATAAGTTTGACAGCAAGCACATGGACTATCTGGACAAGGGAGCTTACATTTTTTTTCTAGTTTTGTATCTCAGGAGATTGGGAAGCATGTGAAAATACATAATGGGTTGAATAGTGGGAGAAAAGATCGTTGACACCTACACAAGCACATGATGAATATGAAAGAACTATTGAAGAAAATGATCAAGTGTTTGCATCTGAAGACTATGACCATGTGTACAAGAAGGTAATTTAATTCAATTTATTTCATTTTATTTCACTTTATTAAGTTATTTTGTAATACTAAATTATTTATATGGATATGCGCAAGTTATTAAATCAATTTTTTCTTATAGGACATGCGTATGCTATTGTTGCACCTAAGGGAAATGAAGAGAAAATAGAATATTGATTGGCTCGTTGTGTGGAGACTAAACATAAGTTAATAGCACCTCGAGAAGATGATGATGGCTATCATTATCCAGCAGCTACGGTGATCCCCTTAAGCAAATTTTGATAACAAGTTTTTTATCCCCTTAAGAAATTTTTTAGAACAAGTCTTTGATCCCCTTAAGAAAATTTTGAGAACTTATTTGATGATGTTTTTCATGTTTTCCAATAGGATTGGTGGTGGTTGTTGGCACTTGGCTATGAAAATACCTAGAAAGGAAGAATGGTCTACCTATTTTTGAAGATTATGAAATGCATAAAAAGATTATACATTATTCACATTTGGTGGTGGCAACAAATATAAAACTAGATCGGTATCGTGGAAGACTTGCAAATAAAGTGTTATGGACAATTTCTATGGAAGAGCATGAGACAATCATAGATGCATTGCAAAAGAGAGAGGATGCAGATGGTACAATGGAATAAGTAAATATAGTTTTAGTTTTATATTGTCCTTTTAAATAGATTAAATACATGTTTCGATATTGATCAAGTTTGTTATTAGTTGAAATTGATTTAAATTTTCCTTTTATGGATCTTTAAGCCATAATCAGAAAAAGGATCTAGTCCATGCAAATTCAACCTAGACAACATGGAATACTTGGTAAAAATAGGTAATTATTAGTTAAATTATATTTAAATACATGTTTCGATTACATATTGATATTGCTTGTACATTAATAGTTAAAATTGATTTATTATCCTTTTTTGTATCCTTAAGCCATCATTGCATTGATCTCATACTTTGAAACAATAAGGAGAGGATGCCTGGATTCAACCTACACATGTGTGGAATACTTTTAAATGCAGGTACTTGAGTTGTGTACATATAGATAGTTTTATATAAATTAAAATATGTATGTTTTGATGATTTCATTGATATTGCTTGTACCTTTTTGATATCAAGTGGTGTGAAGACCTACTACATTTTGGGCACGAGTTTGAGATGTTCTTGAGATGGCATATCCAAATTTTGTAAACATTGTTTTGAGATGACATATATGTACATACATACTTACAAAATTAAACATTTTTTTACAAATTACAAATGCATGTACATACACAATTATGTACTCTATGTACTTCTATGTATCAAAATTGATATTCTATATATTTTGTTTGTTAAATGTGCATGTTTTCCTACTTTGAAACTTTATATTTGATTGTATAATCACTAAATATCATGCATACATTATTGTTAAATCAATTATATCCTTAAGAAATTGTATTATGACCTCTTAATACATCCCCTTAAGACATTGTATTATGACCCCTTAAGACCCCTTAAGACGTCGTATTATGACCCCTTAAGACATCCCCTTAAGACAACCTATAATTAGTGTTGGATGCTATTATTTGTTTTGACAGCTTATAAATTAGTATTCAATGCCATTATTTGTTTTGATAGCTTATAAATTAGTATTTGATGCCATTATTGTTTTGACAACTTATAAATTAGTATTGGATGCCATTATTTGTTTTGACAGCTTATAAATTAGTATTGGATGTCATTATTTGTTTTGACAGCTTACAAATTAGTGTTGAATGCTATTATTTATAGAATTTATTAATTCTTTTGTTCTCTAATCTTGTATGGTATTGTTTATTTCTTAAAATTTTATCCTTTGTGGTATATAAACGGATTGATTTTGTTTGTAAATTATGATTTATTGACTAATTATTGATTGACGTGAATTGAATAAGTTCATTGACTAATTATCGCTAATTATTGAATGTACATATCATGTATATCATGTATGAGATCACTAACTTTGTAAAGTATGAATATTAAAATGTCCTATTAATTTCAACTTTAATTTCATATTTACATTTAATTTCACATTAATATCCTATATTAATGTCTTGACTATGAACATAAAATGCATAAATGTACATGTGTAAATTAAAATTTCAAATAATAATAAAGTCCATAATTTATGTAAATATATTAAGTGCATGAAACCAATATATTAAGCACATGAAATAAAGTCCATTAGAGTACAACCCATGAACTAAATTCCAACTAAGTATTTAACCCATGAAATATAAAGTCCAACATAGTACATGAGAAACTAGAAATATAGTCCATGAAATAAACAAATATAACCCATAAAATCATGTTTCTAGGTCATGTATTGTCTCTATAATCAAGAGACCTCTTCACGCCATGTGGACTTTGCGGATGACCTGAACACTTTGTACAAGAGAAATATGAAATCAGATGTAAGATAATGAAAAATGATTCAATGACAATTTAATTTATAATTCATCATAAAATTAAATTACCATCATATCTGGGTCTAGATGCTCGGGTGCACCTAAAGCAACCTCTAAATTCTCTGAATCAATCTACATAAACAAGACAAAGAAAGTTGAAATTAGATGTACAAGTCTACAATTAAAAATGATTTAATTCAATTTAATTTATAATTTATCATATTTTAATTGTATCGTATTATGAGGTTGTGCACCCTCTTCTCCAAGACTTGTTTGTACATGCTCAACTACAAGATGTGTCTCATGCTATAAAATAAATAGAATTTAAAACATGTATTAGCTCATATTATATATATATATATTCAATTTGAAATTTAAAATTAAAGTTATATTCAAAATATATAATTTATAATTGATTTTAACTATAATAAAAAATTTAAATTACCATTTGATCTGGAGCTTGCTCTGTATGTCCTCCTAGAGGTGTAAATATGTTTGGGTTAGGGTTGAAAGTCGCACTAACAAAGTCCTAAAAGATCAAAATTAAAGCATGTATACTTGAATTAGGTTAAAATATATATATTCAAGTTTGTACATTTTGTGTAGAAATCTTTTTAAACTTGAAAATCAGAGGCCTCACGAGTATTTGCAACATCAAATGTTTGCCCAATGCTCATTCTCATTGTGGAATCAACCTAGACATACATGTAGACATTTAACGCTTATAATATTTACAAATGTACATGCACATTTCATATATAGTGAATTCAAAATTCATAATTGTAACTATACTAATGTAAGTTAAACAATTTACAATATAAATGTACCTACCCCTGATCTACAATGCCCGATAGTGGAGGAGTGCTCGACAAGCCCTCGAGTGGAATCGACGTGGAAGCCGATTGACTCGCCTAAACCAACATAAATATTTCAAACATATATGTGATTCAATTATAAATTTAAAATTCAAGTTTAAAATCATTTCATATATAATTTAAAAAATTGAAATCAAAATACCCCATAAGGGTTGTTGAGTAGGACTGGTGTCGATGTATGTACTAGTGGAATGGATGATTGCCCCATCGTTAGTGTCATCTATACACCAAATAGTTTGATTATTAAAATGTATTGTGCAAACTTTTCTTTGATATATACATTCATCAAAATTCTTATAAAATGAACTTGTAGATGCATATTTATACCTGTGTCACAATGTCCTTAGGGTGATGGTCTATTGTAAGGAACTCTACAAATGAACTGATGCGACCAGATGAACCACCAGAATCTCCATGTCCAACCAAACTAGGTGTGGCCTGATCAGGTCCATAGCATACCTGATGGAAAATAGTACATACATGTGGGATGGGCCTCGACACTCCTATAGTGGTACTCGGACCAGCTCCATAAAACACTCCATCATCATTGTCTCTATGCTCCCCACCCACTATCGCAGAAGCGTGTTGATCAAGGTCTCCTACGAGTGTAGTAAGGGAACCTAATGTTGAGACCATAGCTCGATGATGCACAAGTGCGAGAATGGGAGGAGCAAGAGCACCAACAAGGGGTTGTGAATGCACGGGGCATTGGGGATCAACCCTTGCCCCTAACCTCTATTGTGGCATGCCACCACCAACACCCTGAAATGATTTAAAATCAAAATAATTAGGATTTTTCCCCATAACAAACTCTACATACAATTTCCTCAAAAAATACAATGGGAACTCCCAATTAGCGTGTGAGGGACTATCAAAAACCATATACCATCAATCCCAAAAATGTGCACTCATCTATGGATGTATGCACCACCTCATGGATATTCTAGATTTGTTGGGAGGAATGGACTATTGAGTAACAGGGTTGAGAAAGTAGGGGGCTAGGTGGGATTTCGTTATTTTAAGGTCTAAAATTTGTTTATAAGAGAGACTATCAGCATAAAATTGTCTCCTCTCTTCTCTGTCTCATCGATGCCTATCTAGATCAGAATCAATGGTCCTGATGGCATCCACAACATTTTGCATTGCAAATGAAAAATGCCTCACATGTGGTGGAATCAATGCTTGACTTTGCATAACATTGATTTGATTTTGTATGGATGCAACCTGATCATTTATACGTCCTCGCAAGCGAGCCTCATCAGATGCAACAGGTGTTGGAGGTGGCATATTAGGTGGAGGGGGAGGTGCAGGGGAAGGTGGAGGTGGTTGTGGTTGAGGTGGTGGATTGATGATATCATCCATGATATGAGATATAAGTGTGCACCTGCATTAAATTATACAAAATTAACATACAAACTTAAAAATTACAAGAAATAGTTAAATTTGAAACGCACATGCAAATTTGTTTAAATAGGATGTGCATACATATATTAAGATCATATAAAATTGAAACACAAATATGCATTGATTGAACTTGAGCATGTGCATACAAAATTCAAAATTTAACATGTACATACATTTAAAATAAAAAAATATGATGCATAATTTGCATGCATGCATCATTAAACTAAACTATGTACATACATACAAATTTCAAAATTTAAGAACTATATGCAATTTTAATACATGTGTACATATTAAACAATAAACTTGAAACATCCCAAAAAATCTCATTTTATGTCTAACGCATATATATATGTATATATATATGTGTGTATATATATATATATATTACAATTTTCCAACAGGAGAAATCATGATCTAGTAGATAGTCATAAAATATATACTATTATAAATTCATCATTATAAGTTCATAAATTCCACCAAATTCAAAAATTCATGACACTAAAAATATCCATCTAGAACCAAAATCATAAATTCACATCACTAAAAATATCCATCTAGAACCAAAATCATAAATTCACATCACTAAAAATATCCATCCAACCAAATTTATAAATTCATCACACAAAATATCCATCGTTCACCAAATTCATAAATTCATAACTATTTAAGATCATTGTTTTAATTTAGAAACTATTGTGGCTCTCTACTACATCTCTTCATTTCATTGTGTTTTCCTTTTTAGAATATGAAGTTCTCCTCTCCTCTAGCCATTGTCGATGCTCATCTAAGATCCCATCCATAGCCATGACAACATCAACAATGGTTTGCATCCTAGATGAAATCATCCTCACAAGTGGTGCGACACATTCTTCATTTTGAATAATGTTGATTTGATCTTGGATGATTCTAACATTGGAATTGATTCGTGCTTGCAAATGAGCACCATCAATTTCAGGTGGTGGAGGTGGGGGGTTATGAGGTGGAGTGGATGGAGGTGGAGGTGAAGGTGGTGGAGATGGATGGCGCGGAGGTGGATTGTGAATATTATTGAGTCAATCCATGTGATCTCTAAGATATGAGTGAACCTGCATTAGATTTGTAATTTCAAAATGTAAGATAAATGTTTAGGAAATACTCTAAAACCATTCAATATAAATGGCCTAATTGAATACAAATGATAAAATATGCAAGCCTCATTTATGTCTAAGGCATGTTACTTGAATGAAAATACAGTTAACTATTAATATAGGACAATTTATGAATGTTATAGGGTTTACGGTTTAGAGTTTAGGATTTAGGTTTTAGGGTAATAGGATTCCTTAAGGGAATCTATGTAGTAAGGTCCTAGTATAAAATGACATGGCTTTTAAGTGAATAAAATCTAGTGAAGATGCCCAAGGCAACCAAATTTCATTAAGGTCTAAGGCAACTTCACCAAATTTTATTCACTTGAGCCATGTCATTTTGTCCTGGGAAATTACTAGACATAGATCCCCTTAAGGCATCCTATCACCCTAAACTATAAATCGATCAACCTAGATCATGATTTATTGCATTCATATTATAATCTTGCACAATCTTATTATTGTTAAATTTGGTTGCCTTGGGCAACTTCATCAAATTTGGAGAACTTATTTGATCCCCTTAAGAAATCTCATATTAGGACCCCTTAAGAAATCGATTTACGGTTTAGGGTGATAGGATGGCTTAATGGGATCTATGTCTAGTGAGGTCCTAGGACAAATGAAATGGCTCAAGTGAATAAAATTTGGTGAAGTTTCCCAAGGCAACCACATTTCATTAAGAGCCTAAGAAAAAATGATGGCTTTAGGGTTTAGGGCTTAGAGTTTAAAGTTTATGGTTTAGGGTAATAGGATAGCTTAAGGGGATTTATGTAGTAAGATCCTACAAAAAAATGAAATTGCTTAAGGGAATAAAATTTGGTGGAGTTTCCTAAGGCAACCAAATTTCATTTTAAGGTCCTAAGACAAAATGAATGCTTTAGTGTTTAGGGTTTATATTTTAGAGTTCGGTTTTTAGGGTTTACAAAACTTAAGGTGAAGTTTTCGTGTCCCTTGGAATATAATGAACTTTCAAGTTAGTGAAGAACATTTTCTTGTGGAACAGTTGATTGAGATAGCTCTTGTTTCAACTGACCAACCTAGATCATGAAATCTCATTCATAATATAATCTTGCATGATCTTATTATTGTTAAATTTGGTTGCCTTGGGAAACTTCACCAAATTTTGAGAACTTCTTTGATCCCCTTAAGAAATGTCATATTAGCACCCCCTAAGACATTGATTTATGATTTAGGGTGATACGATGGCTTAAGGGGATCTATGTCTAGTGAGGTCCTGTTGATGGCGATTTTGGCACCACAACAGTGCAAGTAGAATATTGCTATTCTACTTCTCCTAAAAGAGAAAGGCATCACATGGATGCCTTAGCTCCCAAGGTCTTGGTAGTTGGGTCTCAACTGTGCTGATGTTGCTCAGTGGTCAATGCAACAGTAATATTCAAGGGGCCTGCTGGTGTTGGGCTTCTGGATTGTTCTAAGATCAAACATGAAATAAATCCTACTCTAACGAGGGTTTTTAAAGAAATATAAAAAGATGGATCAGGGTTTTGGAACAGAAAAAGAACAATAGTTCATCCAATTTAACCAGACTTATTACCTTTCAAGGAATTTACTAACTAAAAAACTGAAGAACGAAATTAACTTGCGATTAACACATAGTTGCATTCATTCACAGTGCTGATTTTAACAACTGATCATAAACTACCATTTAAGCAAAACATAAAATGAGATTTCATTCTTTGGAAGCTTTCAAAATCAAATGATTAACTTAAGATAAATACCATTTTGGAACACAATATGAAGTAGATTTGAATCTAGTTGCTTCTACTATGGGTTAGATAGATAAGCAACATTTACAAATTTGGCACAATCACCAGTGTACAGAAAAACCTGTGTCTTCAGACTGCTTCCACCTATACTAGAACTTTGAAAATACATTACAACCTGTACTGAAATCTAACTGCTAACCAAGAAGACAAGAGAAGCTCTCATTACTAAGAATCAAGATGCAACTCGATCTCCTTCTGCTAGCTGACTAACTCTTAACAGTTCTAACTCTAAAAATTTTTCTAAACCTAGAAGTTCTAATACTAAAATTCTAGAACCTTTTACAAAGAGGCAAGAATGCCATATATACATCTCCTCAAGAAGAATGTCGGTGCCCACTTTTAGGGTTTACAAAATATCTCATGGTGTCAGAAGGTCAGTTCCCAGATCTTTAACAGAAGTCGATCCTACCATAAATCCAAATCCCTGATGTTTTTGTCGGTGAAGACTCTTCCTGAGGCGTTCTATAGATCTTTTATAGCTACCACATTAACTCCCACGCCTCTGTGTCCACTTTCGACCTCTAGCGGAGCTGCCTTGGGTGCCCTAAAATATCCCCATTAATTCTGACCTACCCCCGTCAATAGATACCATCTGTCCATTTGACTCACGCCCTTATCTTCTTCCTTCGATGTTCTTTCCGCTCCAGATCCACTCTTCTATAATTTTGTCGGTGTAGCATGGGCCAATCGGTAAGAGGTTCCAGCAAGCCACAGAGGTCATACCGATCTCGCAAAGAGCCTTAGCAAGACCAACACTAGTCTGGAAGACACTTCAGCGAGCTCAACATGTCACACCGAGGGTACAAAACATGTCGGCGAGACCCCATCGGGTCGGCAAGACCTGATGTCGAGACTCTCAAGAAATATCCTTATGCACGTGACTTGATCCTGCAAAATAAGGTCTTCATTAGAACAATACATTAATATCATGCCTTTTATCAAAAGAAACTTAACTCTGGCGGAGGCGGAGCCAACACGGAACCGAGAAGCAAAAATTAAACAATTCATGACGGAACTGAGATCAGGACAAAACATGACACAGAAATGACATCCCTTGCCTTCAAAACTAGCGAGGGCGGGGCTAAAAGAAAACTGGAACAGAGACCGGAGTCGGGGCGGGAATGAGCCAGGGAAATAATCAACATTCTCGAGTTCATACCCCATCCCGACTCTGCATCCGCGAGGAAACCCAAAACGCAAAAGGATGGAAACAAAACACCGGCAGAGCCGGAGCAAAGCGACGAACAAGGCGGAACCGGGGTCGGAACCAAATCCAAACCAGAAACTTCTCCAAGTTTCAGGTTCGGATTCCATTCTGAACCCGCCTCCGACTACAACCAAGAAAGACAGGAAAAAGGAAAGGAAAGAGAAAGGGGAAGGGGAAGGAAAACCCTACGATGAAACAAAAGGAAGAAAAGGGAAAGAGAAGGAAAACACGTGAAATTGGGATCAAAACGGAATCCAAACCTAAAACTTTGAGGAAGTTTCAGGGTTCAGATCCCGCTCCGGTTCCGAGTCCGCAGGAACAACACGAAAAGACACGCAAGGCAAAAAATACCAAAGCGGCAGGACCGGGTCTAGGGAAGGAACATAAAACGGAGCTTGGAAAAAGTTCCAAGTTTGGATTCCATTCCAGTTCTAGGTCTGCCAAAACAAAAACCAAAAATAGAATGCCCAAGGCTGAAAAGAAAATACCTAAGGCAAAGGACATAAACTGATAAAGACCAACGAAGAGAGAAGAAAAGGCAAGGTCAGACCTGGGACAGGACCTGACTCCAACAAAGAACAAAGGAGGAAGGCAAAGAACAGTCAGAACCGGAACCAAGGATGAAACGAGACCAAAACATAGAAGGGATTTCCAAGTCCGATATTGGTCCCGATTCCACCTTAGACAGAACTTTGAAAGGAAAATGCCTAAGGCAGAAAACCAAAGGCCAAAGAGAAAAGATAGAAAAGGGGGACCCATTTTGATCCAGATCAAAGTGGGGTGGTTATGCAAGTCATAACAAATGGCGATTCGGCTAGGAAAATGGTTTAACCATTTTCATGGATCTGAAGGATTCCGCTACCCAGAACTCTTGGTTCATGAATATCACAACTCCAATTAGGTCAGTTATAACAAGCAAGGTAGAGCTAGAATCTCAAATGTAAGTCAATCAATGGCCACCTCTGAATCTATGTGTGTGCTTGATTGTACATCACTCTTTTATGAAGTTTTCCTCTTCTTTCGGACAACCATGTGCAAGATTTGAGCTACATGAGTTGATTTCCTTTTGTGCAATGATATCCTGAGCATTGCTTCACCGCCAGTCAGGCGTCCATAGCCCCAATGGAGAAACCTCTAGTTTTCTCACAGCATTGCTTTACTGCCAGTCAGGCGTTCATAGCCTAGGTAGAGATATTGGAATCACACATTCATATTGACTCTTCTTCTTTTGATAATTCTTGTCTTTTCTTTTGGAGTTTCAGATATTTCATTTAATTCTGCTTTTTCTTTTTAATATGTCAAGATGTTCAACATTTGATCTGGGTTGAAAACTACCATGGACCTCATAACAGCACTTGGGAGATTGGATTTTTCACTCAAATCTTACAACACCATAGTCCTAGGGCAAATATACCCTTATAAGAGGAGATGGTCTTGATAATTTGTGACAGATTCAGGGGAGCTGATGAGAGTTACTTACTTAGCACCTTGTTTCAAAACTTTCCACAACTTTTATTGACAACAAGCATGAAACAACGAATTGAGGACAAAATCATCCAATCAGAAAACCTGAAAATATATAAACCACTTCTTTCCTAATGACCAAAGCATGCTTCAGATAACAACCCACAATTCAAAATGGAAAGAAATAGATCAACCCCAAAGAACAAAACAACAGAAAACAAAGAGCAAAGGAAAAACAAAGGATAGAAAGAGAGGATAAAGAAGCAAATTATTTCCACAAAGAGCCGCAGATGATTCACATAAAAGAAAGCTATATTACAAACAGAAATAATTTATACAAATGCACCACCTAGCAAAATGCCAACTTCATGATTCAAAATAGTGTTTAAGAAACTGTCCATTGACAGGCAAGGGGACAGGTTCTCTAGTTAGACTACTCAATCAGAAAGCATTTTCTCCTAAAATTTCAGCAATCTGATAAGGACCTAACCAAAGTTTGTCAAATTTCTGGTGACTACCCTTCTTTTCATTGGCTTTGTCCCATAGCAGCACTAGGTCTGATATCCTAAAGGCCTTGATTTTGGCTCTTTTGTCAAACCAATGTTTGACAATGGCCTAGTGCCTAAATAATTGTTGCAAGGTGGCATCTCTCTGCTCTTCTAACTTCAACAAAGCAGCTAGTCTGACTTTTATCCTACTATCCTCAAAGTAGAATTTATGCATGAACTCAAGGATAGGTATTTGCAGATGGATGGGAAAAATAGGCTCTTGGCCATATACCAGCTTGAAGGGTGAGGTTTTTAAAGCAGCCTTAATCCTAGTCCTATCTTCCCATAGTGCAAATCTCAGCTGGGTATGCCAGTCTCTAGGGTTATGTTCTAACAATTTCTTAATGACCCCTAAGAGATTCTTGTTGGTTGACTCTGCAACTCCATTGCCTTGTGGGTAATAATTTGATGAATACTTCAAGACAATCTTGTGATCATATACCCAGGAAATGAATTCAGCAGAAGAAAAAGTAGAGCCATTGTCACATACCAGAGCAAAGGGTACCCCAAACCTTGTAGTGATGCATTCGGTGAGGAACTTGAAAACTACCTCCGTTGTGCTATTTTTGTAGGGTATAGCCTTTTTCCATCTTGTGCAGTAGTCAGTAGCAGTCAAGATGAATTTATGCCCTGCAGTAGAGTTTGGGTTAATTACCCCTATAAAATCCAATGCCCATTGGGCAAAGGGCCTTGCCTCGTAAATGTCCTGTAATGGCATGGTTGCATGGCATTCCCTTGGTGTAGAAATATGACATGTGTGACATGTCCTCACATGCTGATGGGCATCCTTGAATACATAGGGCCAGTAATAACCAAATAGGAGGATCTGGTGTGCTAATGCATCTGCAAAACCATGACCCATTCCATGTTTCCCATGAAACTCAAAGATCACCTACTTAGCCTCTTGTTGATCAAGGCATCTTAAGTACACTCCCTCAAAATTCTTCCTGTATAGGAGTCCTCCTTTAAACATATAGTGTGAGCTTTTTAGTCTTAGTGCTCTCCTCTGAGTGGCGTTCATTCCCTTCAGGCATCAGTTATTGAGCATGAAACAAATAAGATCAGCATACCAAGGGTCATTTGAGAAGGACTGAGTAGTATATTGTTGACAAATAACATTGTTACCAGCATCAGCCATAGATTTAGATAGACCTAAACCTCAGACAAGTTTCATAGGGTGTATCTCTAAATCAAACTCTTGCAAGATGGCCATCCATTTCCCTCTTCTTTCTCCCAATTCACTCTGCATAAGTAGAGACTTGACAGGAGCGTCAGGAACTATAGCAATAATCCGACTTCGGAGGACGTAATACCTAAACTTTTTAACAACTCGGACTAGCAGAAAATATTGCTTCTCAAGAGGTGGGTATTTGACTTCAGCATTTTTGAATGGAGAGCTCATGAATGCAATCGGCCTCTCCTCTGAGTCTTTTCCTTGTTGATTTAGAACAACTGCACAAGAATGCTCGGAGGCAAAAGAATAAATATAAAATGGCCTCAAATAGTCAGGGCTAGTGAGGACTGGAGCTTTCGAAATGGATCACTTGACTTGAGAAAATGCAGCCTTCACCTCATCACTCCACTCTATTTTGGCATCCTTCTTCATCATCTCATTCAAGGGCTTCACAATTTCTGCAAAGCCTGTGATAAACTTCCTCACGAAGTTGATCTTTCCAAAGAAGGATCTCATCTCCTTCTTGCTTCCTAGCATGGCTATCTTGACAATGGACTCAACTCACTCTAGGTCGATGGATATTCCTCTTTCTGAAATTATGTGTCCCAAGAGCTTCCCTTTGGAAACTCTGAACACACACTTTTTTGGGATTTAAGGAGACTCCGTACTAGATGCATCTTTGAAGAAATTGGGCTAAATCTGCAACATGATTTAGTCAGTCCTTGGAGAACACTGTTAGGTTGTCTATGTAAAAAATAATGCATTTTCCAATTAGATCCTTGAAAGCTATGTCCATGGTATGCTAGAAAGTTGCTCCAGTAGTTATTAGGCCGAATGGCATCCTTCTATATGCGAACGTCCCCCACTTAGTGGTGAAAGTCATCTTCATCTTGTGTTGAAAGTCAACCATAACCTGATTATATCCAGAGTAACTATCCAAGAATGACATCATTTGAGATCCGTTGATAGTCTACAGAACTTCATCCAAAGAAGGAAGTGGGTAATTATCCTTTTCTGAGGCTTTATTCAAATTTCTAAAGTCAACGCATAGTCTGATCTCCCCGCTTTTCTTACGAATCGGGACTAGGTTAGCCACCCAGGTTGAATGGCGCACAGGGAAGATTATCCTCACAGACAACAATTTTCGGACCTCTTTATAAATCAATGGCTCAATCAAGGTATTGACAGAGCGATGCTTCTGTTGGAAGGGTTTAGCCTCGGGCTTCAAAGGGATAGTGTGAGTCATAACCGAAGCATCAAATGTTTGGAGGTCCTCATACCCCCAAGCAATCACAGCAATATCCTTTTTGAGCACCCTCAATATGTCTTCACTAATTGCTTTAGGGCAGGCCTTCCCTATGTGGACATTCCTTTCAATGCCAGCATCGGCCAAGTTAACTATTTCATATTCTCCTCTCTTCTCTTCAGCTGATGCGTTCTCTCAAGCCCTCAGATCTGAGTCGCAAATCCTTTCCAAAGAAACCATTCCCTTTGGAATATTATTACTTCTTATATTAAGAACTCCTTTTGTATCACATTCTTCAGGGTTCCAATCCCCTTGATCTCTATTGGACTCATCAATAATTTTCCCCTCAAAGACATCTGAGCTTGCTAGGAAAGCAAGAATGTGTCGATCATCATCAAAGACCTGAAATTTTTTGATATTGTCAGGAACAGCTAGGGTGGACATCAGTTCCACTGAGAATCTTTTAAACTTGGAGTCTTGCATAGGTTCCAAGGTACTTGTAGCCACAGCCAGTGAATCAGCTACCTAATTTTCTTCTCTAGGGATGAGACTAATCCCAAAGGCATCAAAGTCTTCGATCAGATTTCATACCCTATTCCTATATGCTGCCAGCCTCTTGTTGTGATATGTATACTGGCTACGCACTTACTTGACCACAATTTCTGAATCTCCCTTGACCATCAAGGTAGTGACCTTCTTATTGTGTGTGAACATCAGTCCTTGAGCTAGGGCTTCATATTCAGCTACATTATTAGTGTACTCGAATTGCAGCCTGTAAGAAGCAAAGAAAACTTTCCCTTTCGGGCTGGTTAGTACAATTCCAACACCACAGCCTGTTTTAGATTTAGATCCATCAAAGGTGAGGGTCCATAATTGATCACAGGTCAGAGTTGATTCTTTTGAATTAAATATAGGGAATGGTTGTTTAGTAGGTTCCTCAGGAATACTTCCCAATCCCTTTTCAGATGTATCATGTGGCCCAAGATTGTCCTTTTGACATTTACTTATCTCTTGGGCTAACCCCTTGGATTTTGGTATATCTGTGAGTGCAGGGGTGTCAAGAAAACCTTGGGGTTGTTCCTCATCAATATGTTGATTCGGAAGTGTGTCGGGGGTAGGTCCAATTTGAGAAGGGATTTCTTCTAAAAGTATTGTATCCCTGGTTAACATGGTCGCTTCTTTGGCCTCAAATGGGAAGCAGTCTACAATGGTCTCAGGGCAACTTGTGCCAACTTCCTCAGCTTTAGAAACGTGATTTAAAATGTCAATGCAGTGTTGGCAAGCCAGCTCAGAATGGGTTTGACAATGTACCCTGCACCAATTAGGAAGCAGGAGGCTTTGTAAATCTACATTTTCCCCCAAGACTAGCTGATCTTGCTGCATTTTTCTGACCAATTCCTATTGGTTTTCATTAATTATAGGATCATGGAATCCTGGTATTGGTAGGTCTTTAGGATCAAAAATAGAGAAAGTTAAAATCTCATCTCTTTTATACACACCTATTTCAATTTCAAAATAGGCTACCTCATTGTGGCAATCATATTCAGTAATGATATACTTGAGGTGAGGCTCACTCTCAATCCTGGTCTGATTAGGAATCCCTTTCCATGATAGCCACATATGTGAGAATTCAAGGGAAAGATATCCCCCTAAATTCTTCATCAAATCTCGGCTTAGTAGCATACCATACGTCTCGAGAATATCAGCCACTTGGATGTCTATGTTTGTTAGGATCCTAGGATCTGATCCTACTTGAACGTGTATGTCTCTTAATTCCCCTACCACATTTACCTCTATTTTTTCAAGTTGAATGACCTTCTTATTTGTCTGAATGGGGTCCAATCCTAACTTCTTGCATATGGAAAATGGCATGACATTTCCCGAAGCCCTAGAATCTAACAGACATTTGTGAAGGTTCTTGCCCGAAATTCTTAAACTCAAAAGGAAAGGTGGAGTACCTACCTTGTTTTTGTATAAGGCTGCATTCATGTCCCCAGCAAGTGCCACTTTTCTCTTTCCTTTTGACTTATCAACTTATTCTAGAGCCTTCAGCACTATCTCCCTTTGAGCAGGGCACCACTTTAGAATATCAAAATATGACAAAGAAGTTTTTTGTTTCTGCATCTCAGAAACAATGTCAAATTTTGTATTACAACTTGGATTACCAAAGGAATTACCCTTGTTATGGCGATCAGGCAGGTGATTTTGGCACCACAACAGTGCAAGTAGAATATTGCTATTCTGCTTCTCCTGAAAGAGAAAGGCAACACATGGATGCCTTAGCTCCCAAGGTCTTGGTAGTTGGGTCTCAACTGTGTTGATGTTGCTCAGTGATCAATGCAACAGTAATATTCAAGGGGCCTGTTGGTGTTGGGCTTCTAGATTGTTCTAAGATCAAACATGAAATAAATCCTACTCTAACGAGGGTTTTTAAAGAAATATAAAAAGATGGATCAAGGTTTTGGAATAGAAAAGAACAATAGTTCATCCAATTTAACTAGACTTATTACCTTTCAAGGAATTTACTAACTAAAAAACTGAAGAACAAAATTAACTCGCGATTAACACATAGTTTCATTCATTCACAGTGTTAATTTTAACAAGTGATCATAAACTACCATTTAAACAAAACATAAAATGATATTTCATTCCTTGGAAGCTTTCAAAATCAAATGATTAACTTAAGATAAATACCATTCTGGAACACAATATGAAGTAGATTTGAATCTAGTTGCTTCCATTGTGGGTTAGACAGATAAGCAACATTTACAAATCTGGCACAATCACCAGTGTACAGAAAAACCTGTGTCTTCAGACTGCTTCCACCTATACTAGAAGAACTTTGAAAATACATTACAACCTGTACTAAAATCTAACTGCTAACCAAGAAGACAATAGAAGCTCCCATTACTGAGAATCAAGATGCAACTCGATCTCCTTCTGCTAGCTGACTAACTCTTAATAGTTCTAACTCTAAACAATTTTCTAAACCTAGAAGTTCTAATACTAAAATTTTGGAACCTTTTACAAAGAGGCAAGAATGCCATTTATACATCTCCTCAAGAAGAATGTCAATGCTCACTTTTAGGGTTTACAAAATATTCTGTGGTGTCAGAAGGTCGGCACCCAAATCTTTAACAGAAGTTGATCCTGCCATAAATCTGAATCCCTACTATTTTTGTCGGTGAAGACTCTTCCTGAGGAATTCTATAGATCTTTTATAGCTACCGCATTAACTCCCACACCTCCGTGTCCACTTTTGACCTCCAACGGAGCTACCTTGGGTGCCCTAAAATATCCCCATTAATTCCAACCTACCCCCATCAGTAGATACCAGTTGTCCATTTGACTCACGGCCTTATCTTCTTCCTTCGGCGTTCTTTCCACTCCAGATCCGCTCTTCTGTAAGTTTGTTGGTGTAGCATGGGCCATTCGATAAGAGGTTCCGGTGAGCCACAAAGGTCATACCGATCTTGCAAAGAGCCTTGGCAAGACCAACACTAGTCAAGAAGATGCTTTAGCGAGCTCAACACGTCACACCGAGGGCACAAAACATGTCAGTGAGACCCCATCAGGTCGGCAAGACCTGATGTCAAGATCCCCAAGAAATATCCTTATGCATGTGACTTGATCCTGCAAAACAAGGTCTTCATTAGAAGAATACATTATTATCATGCCTTTTATCAAAATAAACTTAACTCCGGTGGAGGCAGAGCCAACATGGAACCAAGAAGCAAAAATTAAATAAGTCCCAACGAAACTGGGATCGGGACAAAACATGACCCAGAAACGACATCCCTCGCCTTCAAAAATGGTGGGGGCGGGGCTAAAAGAAAATTGAAACCGGGACCAGAGTCGAGGCGGGAACGAGCCAGGGAAATAATCAACATTCCCAAGTTCATACCCCGTCCCGGCTCCGCGTCTGCGAGGAAACCCAAAACGCAAAAGGATGGAAATAAAACACCGGCGGAGCCGAAGCAAAGCGACGAACAAGGTGGAATCGGGGTCGGAACCAAATCTAAACTAGAAACTTCTCCAAGTTTTGGGATCGAATTCCGTTTTGAACCCGCCTCCGACTTTAGCCAAGAAAGACAGGAAAAAGGAAAGGAAAGAGAAAGGGGAAGGGGAAGCAAAACCCTACGACGAAACAAAAAGGAAGAAAAGGGAAAGAGAAGGACAACACGTGGAAGTAGGATCAGAATGGAATCCAAACCTAAAACTTTGAGGAAGTTTCAGGGTTCAGATCCTGCTCTGGTTTTGAGTCCGTAGGAACAACATGAAAATACACGCTAGGCAAAAAAGACCAAAGCGGCGGGACCGGGTCCAGGGAAGGAACATAAAATGGAGCTTGGAAAAAGTTCCAAGTTCATATTTCGTTCCAGTTCCGGGTCCACCAAAACAAAAACCAGAAACAAAATGCCCAAGGCCAAAAAGAAAATACCTAAGGCAAAGGACATAAACTGACCAACAAAGAGAGAAGAAAAGGCGGGGTTAGACCCGGGACGAGACCCGACTCCGACAAAGAACAAAGGAGGAAGGCAAAGAACAGTCGAAACCGGAACCGGGGATGAAACGAGACCAAAACATAGAAGGGATTTACAAGTTTGGTATTGGTCTCGGTTCCACCTCCGACAGAACTTTGAAAGGAAAATGCCTAAGGCAGAAAACTAAAGGCCAAAGAGAAAAGATAGAAAAGGGGGACCCATTTTGATCCAGATCAAAGTGGGGTGGTTATGCAAGGCATAATAGGTCCTAGGAAAAAATTGCATGGCTCAAGTGAATAAAATTTGGCAGTGTTTCCCAAGGTAACCAAATTTCATTAAGGTCCTAGGCAAAAATGATGTCTTTAGGGTTTAGGGTTTAGGGTAATAGGATGGCTTAAGGGGATCTTTGTAGTAAGGTCCTACAACAAAATGACATGACTTAAGGGAATAAAGTTTGGTGGAGTTGCCTAAGGCAACCAAATTTCATTTTAAGGTCTTAGGACAAAATGAATGCTTTAGTGTGAAGGGTTTAGATTCTAGAGTTCGGAGTTTAGGGTTTAGCAAACTTAGGGTGAAGTTTGGGTGGCCCTTGGAATAATGGACTTGCAAGTTAGTGCCTAGTTTATGAATATTTTTTATTTTATGAATAGATTGACTATTCCTGTAATAGAAACACATAATTATGTATTATTAAGATTGAGTTTGATGTATATTTTAATTGGATATTTTTTTAATTAAATATAAGATTATTTTATTTAACATTTTTTTCATTAATATTTCCCACTTCAATAAATTTTATGATATAAAATGTATAATATAAAATTAGTTAATGTTGAATCAAGTATTTTTTTTTCAATTGTTTGGAATTGAAATAACCTAAAAGAAAGAAAAGAAAAATATTTAGATTCTTTTAGTGACTAGGTAACTAGTGCAAAAATTGAGATTTCAGACTAAACTAGAAGCCTAATTAACAAGTAATTAACTAGAATGAGGGTTAATATTGTCAAAAGACAATAGACAACACATGCAAACAAGAAATGGAAACAAGGCATGACTAAGAGAGATCAAAACATAAAATAGAAATGAATGTTGAATACTATCTAATTAAGTGACAATTGGAAATCGATTGTACACTTAGATTTACGAATTTGCTAACTAAATTTGCAAACATTGATAAAATTTATGAATTTTAACTATTCTTTAACATATTTTTTTCTAATCTAATTAAAATTTAACATTGAAACTAAATTTTAACATATCATTTTCTCCATACAATGCAAATGAAATTTAAAACATTTAAATTTTGCAAATGAATTTTCTTGAGCTCGAAATTAGGGTTTTCAAAATCAAAATGATTTGTTTGATTTCAACTTAGGGTTTTAGAATTTTTTTTGTTTCAATTCAATTTAGGATTTCAATTTCTAAGCAATTAGGGTTTTTAATGCAATTTTTTCATTTTATTTCAAACTAGGGTTTTCAAATTCAATTTTTTTGTTTGATTTAAATTCAAGGTTTCAAAAAGCTTGATTAGGGTTTCTAAATGCAATTTTTATTTCATTTCAATTTCTAGGGTTTTGAAATGCAATTTTTTTTCTTTCATTTCAATTAGGGTTTTCAAATATAATTTTTTTTGTTTGATCGAACAATTTAGGTTTCAAAAGCTAAATTTTGTTTCTAAAATACAATTGAAGGTTCATTTTTTCATTTCTATTCAATATCTTCAGGTTTTATTTCATTTTTTCATCTATTTCTACTATAACACGAAATAAAATGCTTAAAATGTCAAATAAATTAAAAAAACATGCTAAAATTGATTCTACTATTCACAATTTCAATAAAAAAATGCAAAAATGCAAAAAAATGGGGGTGGACGGGTACCTAGAGGCTATTGTTGGAGGTCGCTGTCACTCAGAACTCGGGATCCCATGCGCTGCTAAAATGAAGGTTTGTTCATTTTTAAAAAATAAATACCATGACAAAATGGGATCCCGCTTATTACAAAACGAGATCCCGATTTTTATAAATCAGGATATCGTTTCGTAATAATCGAGATCCCATTCCCTGTCCATCGGTTCGGGACCCTCTAACAAATGGGATCTCGATTTTTAAAAAGTGGGATCTTGTTTAAGATCTAGGCTTAGGATCACAAAGCGAAATGAGATCCTGATTTATTAAAATCAGGATCCCATTTTTGCAATGCCGATTTCATTTTTTTGGCTAAGGGAAAAACTTCCACGTTTTGTGGCCTCAACTTTGTGCACTTACCCAAGTATAAGAAGTTATACTATGTTAATGAAGAGGCGGGTATTTTTGATGACGAATCTGAAAATGAGGTTGATGATAGTGAATGCTTATTCTTAGCTTTAGAAAAAGTAAATCTGTATCCACTAACTCTGGAAAATGTGTAAGTAAGAAGGCTCTGGAAGTTAAGAATAATATGAGGGAAGGTACCTTCATTACCACTTTTCATGCAAGACAGGATGAAGACTACTGGGTAATTGATAGTGGATGTTCTAATCACATGATTGGAGATAAGAGTAAGTTCACTAAACCTGAAAAATATGATGGTGGTTTAGTCATGTTCAGTGATTATTCAAGAGCTAAGATTTGTGGTAAAGGTTCAATTAGTTTTGATGGAGTGCATAACACTGATGATGTATATTATGTGAAGGGTTTGAGACATAATCTTTTGAGTGTTGGTCAGATGTGTAGAAATGGCCTTAAACTTGTGTTTCAGAACAATATCTGTGAAATCAGAAAAGGATTTGGAAATGGAGATATGATTGTTGCTGGAAGAAGAACTCATGGAAACATCTATCAGCTGAAGGGAGTTGATGGTCATTGCCTTGTATCTCAAATCAATGAGAGTTGGTTATGGCACCGAAGAATGGGACATGTGAACTTTGATAACCTAGTCAAGATCAATGCTAAGGAGATTGTTTGAGGACTGCCTAGAATCACAAGACCTGCTAATGTTATGTGCAGAAGTTGTCAATTGGGGAAGTAGACAAGATGCAACTTTAAGGGAAAAGAACATTCTACTTCTTTAATGTTGGAGTTGATTCACATTGATCTATGTGGTCCAACCAAGACCAGAAGCCTGAATGGAGACAAGTACTTTATGTTGCTTATTGATGATTATACTCGAATGGCATGGGTTGCTTTTCTCAAAGAAAAGAATTAGTCCTTGGATAGGTTTAAGGTATTCAAAGCAAGAGTATAAAATGAAGTAAATCTGAAAATCAAGTGTTTGAGATCTAATAGAGGTGGTGAATTCACTTCTAGTGAATTTAATGCATTATGTGAGAAACATGGCATGAAAAGACAGTTTTTTGCTCCAAGAACCCCTCGGTAGAATGGAGTAGTTGAAAGGAAAAGTAGGAAAATATAGGAAGTTGTTAGAACTATGATGAAAGATTCTAATGTATCGGATATGTATTGGAGAGAACCGATGCATACTACTTTTTATGTTCTTAATAGAGTTCAAATAATTGGAGACAAGAGTGAAGGTGTGAAGAAAAGAAGCAGAGTTACAGCTAAGGTAAATTTGTGTTTACTCTCTAAAATAGAACTTAAATCTGTAAAAGAAGCATGTGAAGATCAAAGTTGGATGAGATCTATGAAAGAGGAACTGCAACAAATAGAAAAGAATCAGACATGGGAAATAGTCCCTAGACCTGTGAACAAAAAAGTGATTGGATCAAAATGGGTGTTCTGGAACAAACTAAAGGAAAATAGAGTAGTAAGGAATAAGGCAAGACTGATATGCAAAGGATATTCACAAGTTGAAGGTATAGATTTTGAAGAAACTTTTTCCCCTATGGCTAGAATGGAAGCTATCAAAAAAAAATTGGAATTCTCTGCCCACAAGGATTTCAAGGTATGCCAGATGGATGTTAAGTCAGCTTTTTTGAATGGTGAGTTAGAGGAAGAAGTGTACATGGAGCAACCTGAAGGGTTTCAGTTGTCTGACAAACCGGATATGGTTTGTAAATTGAAGAAAGCATTGTATGGATTGAAGCAAGCTCCCGGAGCTTGGTATGCAAGACTGGACAGATATCTGACAGAGCAAGGATTTAGCAAAGGTTCTGCTGACAATAATCTCTACTTCAAAGTGCAAGGTAATAAGATGTTGATTGTAGTTGTTTATGTTGATGATATCATTTTTGGTGGAAATGATGACATGTGTAAAAAGTGTTGAAGAAGTGCAAAAAGAATTTGAGATGTCTATGATTGGTGAATTGAATTTCTTCCTTTGTCTACAAGTGAATCAAACTGATAAAGGGATATTCATTTCACAATCTAAGTGTTGTCAATTAGATTTGCACCCTGATGAATGCAAGATTCAATAATCTACTGAAACATGGAAACCTTCTTCAGATGTGGGTGATCTGAACAAAGAAGGAATCTCCAGAGTGAGCTAGTTCTCCAAATGATCGATTATATCCTAAATATTCTTCTGAAGGAAACAGTTAGAAAGATGGACTGAAATCAAAACCTAAAACTACTGATGATTAATTTGTTACTTCTGAAAGAAACCATATTTACCACTCACAACAATTTCTCTATTACAATAGTTCTCACAATCTTAGCGATACATGATTTCATCAATAATTCATATGAAGATTCACAGACATTGAATACATCATGCAACCTGAAAACATGAAATCTTGTGCAGAAAACTCATAAAAGAAGGACATTAAGGCTTCAAATTTGAAAACACAAAGGCATCAAACTACTGTTACAGTCTTGAGACAAGAAAATGGAAAGAAGAACTATGTTGTATTACTGAAACTAAAAGAGTGTCTATCTAAAAACTGAGTACAAAAAGTTCACAAGCTCAAAAATGTGTATGAGTAGGAACTCAAATATGAACTGAGAAGGAGAGAAAAAGACTAAGTCTTTTCAGAATATAACTCTAAGAAACCCTAATCTAAGCTCACAAAGAAGCTCAAGGAAAAAAGCTTCAAACTGTCTCAAAAACTGCATAAAAGCATAACAAAGCATACTGCTTTTATGATCAAACTGTTAAGGCTCTAAAAATAGGTTGAATCTACTTTAAAAGCCAGAAAAACACCTTATCTCTCCAAGATAAGACTCAAATCTAACCAAGAGAAGAAGTCAATATGAATCTGCTAAAAATTGCAAGAAATCATAAAACAATTTATAAAAGATTGCTTTACGATTCTGCTTTACAGGATTGCAGATTTTACAACTTATTCATTTTTTGCAATTAAATATTATAAAATATTTTGCAAAAAATAAATACATCCTTATCTCTCCATTACAATGCTTTGATTTTTCTTTAAAAAAAAATCATAAAAATATCAGTGTAGATTACTTTCTCATCAATATCTCCAATTGATTTCTTTAAAATCAATTAAAACAGAAACCCTAAATAGATAATTGATCAAAAAATCATTCCTAGGTCATAAGGTATTCACCATTATACTCTCATTGTTTTCCCACAAAACAATTACATATGGTATTCAAGTCTCCACATTTCACTAAGGCACAAATATAAGTCCTAAAGACCTAACACATCGACCTAGGCATATGAAATTCGGCACCCTCAAATATTAATCTTCAGACTTCTGAATAAATCACAATACAAGGCTTAACCTAATTCAAAATTCCCATGTACTATTGATCGAATATTCCAGATAATCATAAGGTTGGCTCAAATTAGGGCATGAGAAAAAGATGCCAAACCCTAATAATGATTTCATTTTGCAAATGATCACTCTGAAGAAAACGAGCTCTACCTGAGAGCACGCCGCCATGATTGAGCTAAATTTGTAGCTTGTGTATTCAAGAATCTTCACTCTCTCCTTCAGTTAGTCGAGCTCTTCAATGGGTATGCTCGGTTTTTGTAGTATTGAAGTTCTTTTACTCCATTCTAAAGCAAGAAAAATCACTATGGTTGCGGCCTTTTCATGCTTGTTTTTTATTTCTCTTTACATTTACTATGACTTGTCCTTTCTTGGCTGACCTGTATGAGCTCAGGTTTCATCTAAAAGCTTTATGAGAGAGCTCACTCGAGAGTTATCTTTCTCTTTCTACACGAGGTGAGCTTCTTTAACTTTTGTGACTTTAGCTGTGGCTAAGACAGTATCTAATGCATTTCTTTTTGCTCTTTGTGCTTACTTTAAAGAGCTCGAGCCGCGGCTTGAGTTTTGCGCCTTCCTCTGTGTTCTTTGTCTTCACTAGCCACCCATGCGAGCTCAAACTAGATACTTTGCTTGGAGTTTTGAGACTTTAATATGGATCTAGCCACGACTATAAGCATTCTCCTACAGACTTGAGGTGGTAAGTTTTGCTCAAAGCACGTATTTCCTCCTTCATTCTTCAGAAACTTAAAGAACCCTTCTTTTATTTATGAATCTCTGGCCATACTCAGGTTGCACCACGTATATCTTGGAAAATCATTTTTTGGAGCCTTTGGGCTCGACCCAAAATAGGAACCTCCACTTTAGTATTCTTGAGGATGAATCCCTTCATGGGTATCACGAGATTTGAATGAAAATTGTATTTCCTTCTTCTGAAGCACGACCTAAGAAAATAATTCCATCTATATACTTATTATTTCACATAAAATTCTCATCTGGGTTGATAAAACAAATTTTTTTGTTATGATAAAATACCCATATGGGTGGCTAGAAACGGTCAAAAACTGTATATTCACTTGAAACCCCAATGTGGGTACTTGTTGTTTGTTGTATCACTTGCCTTCAAAAACAAAAACCTCTGTGAGAGTAACAAAATCTATGTATTTATTTGTATTTAGTTTATGGGCTTGATCCATGATGGCTAGTGAAATTCTTTGATATTCTTGTGACTTTCTTCTTAAACTCTTGATGGTTATTACTAGAATTTATAAAAATTGTACTTCTACTCAAACCCCTAATGTGGGTATATAAAAAAAAAAAGAACTGCACATCTTCTTTGGTATTTGTGTAAAATCTGTGCTCAATTCACGATTTTTTTTACATTTCCTTACACATTCTGAAATTCTAAATCTCCTGTATTTGACATTTAAAAAAAAAAAACTAAAGGATATATGCAGCTAAATGCATTCTCTACTGTAGCTCAGCTTGACCATGAGAACACTTATGTAAATCTCACTTTCTGAAAAAAATCACCTAATTGTATGACATTCTAAAGAATACATATCCCTCTATTTACTATTGAAAAACCCTCATTCGGGTACATGAGATTCTAGAAATGTGTCTTTTGTTTGTATTACCTTATTGTCCTCCATACTGTTTCCTTCTTACACACAGAACCTTCTTGATTGAATTTGTAGATCACATATTCCATGTATAACCTTGAAACTCTTAATGTTGTATCTGTATCATCAGTCAAACTAGAACTAACTGTTCATTTATTATCTAAATGTGTTGTCTGTCATCTCATACTATCGGGCTTCAACCTAGCACTCTTCATGCATTTTTATGCTCCACTTAACAAGCTGTTATGTAAATTTGTTCTCTTCCATGATGAAAATTGAAACAAAACTCTTCATTAAGGCATAATGTATGCCTGTTCACTATCCTTGGTTGTGAAAAAGAACACTGATGAACTGAACCTCGCATGAAATATATGATCATGATGAACAAATAACACAGAACATGAACTATATAGCAATGTTTGATATAAATGTACTCAATTGAATTAATTGAGTGAGTTAAACTCACTGTTCACCTGTAGCTTTCAGAAAACATTAACCTGATTGTTATGAATGCATAGTTGGTTTAATAGCTCGATAGATAACTATGCTTTACTCTTTCATTTGTATATCACTTCCTTTGATGATGAATATGATGATACGATCTCCTATCAGCCCACTTGTAATGAGTAGGGCCGCATGTCGAGCTCTACCCTTGTGGGAGCCCATTTTTCTCCACATGCTTGGTCTTTGAGTAATGATCAGCTTCGTGACTTTACCTATACCTGCACAAGGAAACAAACAATGTTAGCATAAAAAAGTAGAATATGATGATCATGTTGATGTTTCTCCTTCAACTCATTTCTTTTGTACTTTTCTTGATTGTTTGAGTGTATGATTAATAGTAGGCTACATTATTGTTGGTGACTCATATAGGTATCTTCATAATTAGAGCCTCTGACATCTCCCTCCTTCTCTTACAGGTCAATCAGAGCTTGAGCATAAAAAGGTGCACTACTTCATCGTCGACCATTGGCCAAAACAGGCAATGATGATTATGTCGTTTACTTATCTAATTTTTTCTTTCGCATCTTCCATAGTGTAGTGTACTATTAATGGTGCATTGTGATAGTCACATCCATGGCTTGTGTGGATATTTGATTTCATCTTTATGCTTTTCATTTTGAAAAGAAAATGCATTTCAATGCAATATTGTAATATCATTTGGATTCTTGCAATTGAATGAAGCTATGTAAATATAAATTATTATATGAAATAAAGGAAGCATCTGAAATGCTTTGTTGTTTAAATGCTCAATTTTTTACTTCATTTAATTCTTGGAACATTTGAATAGCACTTCTGAAATTCTGATTCTTCTTCTAAATGCACCACTGTCACTTAATGAATAATGATAAAAGATGTAAACAACACTTAAACATGATCTGCAATTTCACCTTAAGATATAACAATGTTTAGCCAGCTCCACCAATTGAGCTGTGGCTTAAAATTGGTAACACTAAGTATGCAAAAGAGTTGTTGAAAAAGTTTGGGATGGAAGATTCTAAACCGGTTTGTACTCCTATGGTAACCGGATGTAAGATGAGCAAGGATGATGAATCTACTAAGACTGATCAGAGCAAATGCAAATCCATGATTGACAGATTATTGTATCTCATTGCTACTAGACTAGATATTATGCATGCAATGTGCTTAGTTGCTAGATTTCAAGCAAATCCTAGAGAAGCACATCTTATGGCTGTAAAAAGGATATTTAGATATCTTAAGGGCAAGTCGGATTATGGACTATGGTACCCTAAGAGTAATGATTTCACCCTGAGTGCTTATACAGATGTTGATTGGGTTGGATGTGTAGATGACTAGAAGAGTACCAGTGGTGGTGCTTTCCTTTTTGGTGGAAGATTGGTTTCATGGTTGAGTAAGAAGCAAGACTCAGTTTCTTTATCTACTGCAGAAGCAGAATATATTATTGCAGCATCCTATTGTACATAATTTTTGTGGATGAAGCAAACTCTAAAAGACATTGGTGTGGCATGTGATGAGCCTATCTCTATCTTTTGTGACAATACAAGTGCAATAAACATTTTGAAGAACCCGATTATGCATTCAAGAACGAAGCACATATCTATCAAATACCATTTCTTGAGAGAAAAAGTGTTGGAGAATGAAGTCAGATTAGAGTATGTGACTACAAAGGAACAACTACAGATACCTTTACTAAGGCTCTTCTGAAGGATGATTTTGAGCATCTTAGGGAGATGTTGGGGTTCATTGGCCCTCCTAACTAAGTGCACATGAAGGTGTAAAAGTCCAGTGAATTCAAAGATTCTTCATTTATCTCGAATGATTGTTGGGTCTACTCCGCAGGGGGAGTAGAAGTGGTTTCATTTTTGTAGTATGGGTGTACTCCTAAGGGGGAGTAATCATAGTTGTTGTTCTTTCCCATTGATGTCAAAGGGGTAGAAAAGGTTATGTGTTTCCATCAATGACAAAGTGGGATGTTTTTGCAAGTATGAGCTAGTTTGGTGGTGTTGTCATTGATGTTGTCATTGATGTCAACACAGTTCAGTATGTTGTAGATTGTACATGTATAGTTGAGATGCTTCTGAGATGTTTTGAGTACATGGATCTATCTTTATGGTGTTACAGATGTGCTAGTTTGATGAGTTTCCAAGTGATTTTGAGAAAATTAAATAAAGAAGAGAAGTCAGTGTTCAAAATGTGCTCCAGTGTGTGCTTTGTGTTTCTCTTGCATTGATCCTATGCTTGTGTGGATCTAATGGTTTGTTAATGGTAGTCTCATGATGATATATGTTGAGTTTCATATTTTGGTGAGATGGTACATGAAAGTTGTGTTCACTGGTATGTGAACTGTCTCGCAAGTTTGATCTTCTATGGACTGGGAGAAATGTTTATGCTCCACAGTCCTCCACTATTTTAATTTAGATTGTGTGGATCTGGGATATGTCTTGT
This sequence comes from Sequoia sempervirens, assembly GCA_007258455.2. Taxonomy (NCBI): domain Eukaryota; kingdom Viridiplantae; phylum Streptophyta; class Pinopsida; order Cupressales; family Cupressaceae; genus Sequoia; species Sequoia sempervirens. Next base: position 484,552,486 of record VDFB02000015.1, on the reverse strand, counting down.
GAAGGTCTTTCCTATTCTCTGGTGAAGAGGTTTGGAGTTTGGTAATCAAGAAGTCATGTTTAATTATTTCAATATGAGTTTGTATAGTCTGGATAGACTAGTGAAAGAAATTTGGTGATTGAAGCCTATTGTTTTTGCTACGGATGTATTTGGAAGGTTCTGAGATGTATTCACATGCATAATGAAGTATGTTGCGGCATCTACATGTCATCTTCTTGTTGGGAAGTGTGTGCATCAATGTTTATCTGTGTTTTCATTAGGTTTGGCTGACCTGGTGTTTACACTTCATTTGAAGAATAAATTTTAATTGAGGAAGCATGTAGGTGATTCAAGAAAATAATTTTGGTCCACTCTTATTCCTTTCCACCATGGGAATTTTGAGTTGCCGACCTAATTTGAATTTATGAAACTTTGTTTTGTGGCCAACCTTGGTAGATGTTTCTAAGGTTGAGAATGGTATAAAAGCAAGTTGAATTGTGAAGAGTTGTATGACAGTGTGATGCAAAGTGATGAAATTGTGCCACAAATCATAAGAGCAGAAGTGTGTGTGAGTGAGTTTTGATAGTAGTTTTTCAATGTGTTGAAGGAAGTGAACTAAAGGTTTATGTAATCCTACAAATGTGCTTTAATTATAGTGGTGGATCTTTTGTATCTGTAGGCAGTGAGCCTCCCTATTGGATAGTGAGTCCTTTGTAGGTAGTGAGTCTTTGTACTTGGACAGTGAGTCCTCTTTTGGGCATCGAGCCCTTGGCAATGAGCCTTTTTATAATCTTTATATTGTGAGTTAACCCTCACCATGGTTTTTCCCTTATTGGGTTTTTCACGTAAAAATTTGGTGTTTATTGTGTTGATTTACTTTCTATTATTTATGTTTCAAGCTCATATTTAATAATATAATAGTGTGGTTGAAGATTTGATAAGTGATAAATTTTAAGTTTAACTTTGTGTGACAATTGATTCACCCCCCCTCTCAGTTGTCCTACACCTGTTTAACAAATGTGACACCACTCCCCCAATAGGATAAGATTTGAGGTCCTAGAATAGATTTCCTTTTTGTTTTCATGTTGATTTCATGTTATTTTAGTGGGTTCTTGTTCTTCATAATTTCAAATATCTTATTGGGATCATTTCTTAGGGGATTAAATAGGGTTTAAATTCATTTGGATTTATCGTATTTATTTCACACTATGACTTTGGTCACATTTTGGTGCTAGGAGGGCTATACTAAGTGAATATGATGATTTTTTCTTTAGATTCCCATTTTTTTGGTTTTACAGATCCAGCGATGCTCTTGATGGATTTAGCGATGCACTTTGGTTTAAATTGAGCAACACATATTTAAATTTCGTCAATGCATATTTAATATAGCGATGCTATTGAGTTTTTTATTAACATCATGATTTTTATTATAGTGATGTGTGCATTATAGTGACACAATTGATGTCACTATTTTATTGCAGAGCGACGCATGTGATTTTCACCAAAGCGACACACTTATGATATGGTGACGCTTTGATAAATTTAGTGACGCAATTGATTTCAATGATGCTTTTTACTGGTAAACAAAACAAAGAGCTAATTTTGATATGTGCTTTAATTTTTTGATTTCATGTGCTCTCTAACATGTCACTGACATCTGGTTTTTGTTTTTGAGGCTAGCTAGTTTTGCATATTTGAAAACATTTGAAGTGAAGAAGCATACTATCGTTCATCCATACATTGTAAAAAGTGTTTTTACACTTATGGGACAATTATAACCCATCATATTCTGCTTTGCTTTATGTTTTAGGACCAGCTAAACTTCCATTGGGTTTAAAATTTACTTTCAAAGTTAGTTAAAATTGGACCCCTACATCCACATTTTGCAATATTGGCTTAAAATTGAACAAAACAATCAAAGACTTCCATTGGTGCTCAAAATGTATTCATTTAGCTTTAGGGGGTTAAAATTAATGAGTGCTTGCTTTTCTTGTGTGCACTTGTAGTGTGTATCCACTCCCCTTGTGCTTCATGTGATCTTGGGTGAAGAGAAACACTCAAGTACATGTTCTTTGCTTTGGTGCACTTGTAGTATGTATCCACTCCCTTTGTGCTTTGTGCGATTTTGGGTGAAGAGAAATACTCAAGTATACTTTAATGCTTTGGGTCACCCTTAAGAGAGGACTTACTATGAGATACATCACACAACAGAAAACTCATAGGAAAGTTCTCGCAAGCACGTTTACCGATGGTATTTCAATAAAGGATGTGAAATTGTGAGAAATTAGCATCAAATTGGGGTGTCCATAACTTACTGCACCTAATCCCACACCTTAAGTGGGACAGGAATGGTTGAAGAGCCTTAAGTGGCCAAGTGGATGAATATGTGTCATGGTGTTCTCAGTTTGTTGTCATTAAGAACCTTTTTTAAGTAGTAGCCAAATTTTTCCATCCAACGAATTTTTCAAAGTGGTGCATTAGAACTTAGATTCTAAGAAGTTACTTGCCATGTCCGATTTTGTTTAAAGTGTAGAGGTTAATAATTCATTCTTAACATACCTCTACACTCTTTCCTTAATTGCATGTAAAATCATCTCTTCTACTACGAAGGGCAAGAGTTGAGCCCAACAAGAAAAACATACCCACTTGAGCTAGGAATGTTATTGGTTGTGAGTCATGTTTGACACATTGTTTGTTTCCAAAACATCTTAAACACACATCAACAAGTTTTTTTTCAAACTCTAAACCCTTTGGGTTAAGTATGGATACCTTTTGAAAAGTCCTAATATTGATGCTTTTCCTAAGGATTTTATCCTTAAAGACTTCTAAATATTTAGGCTTATATCTAAATCCACACTTTCCAAGGTTAACATAGGGAACTATGGCCTTAGCTACATGATTTTCACATAATGGACTTTGTGAAGTGAAGGTTGCTTTGACATAGACATTTAGTTTGAACATTAATTACAAATTTCTTGATGTGGTAATGAAAAAATCTCATTTAAGTAAAGATTAAATCAAATGAACACCCCACATTGATGTATGTTCAAAACATTGACTCCCCAAACACAAGCAACATTGAGAGAAGGAAATTATTGCAAAACATTGATTCCAAGTTTCATTTTACCAAAATCATTGAGTTCCATGGTCCAAATCATTGAGTTCTATTTTCAAAATCATTGGATTCTATTTCCAAAATCAATGAGTTCTATTTTACCAAAATCATTGAGTTATTAGGGTTTCATCACTTTAGAGGTATAACATGTTTCTAACTACCTTGGTCTTGCAAAACAAAGGTTCATTTTAGGTTAACATTTTTGGGTCAAACATTTCATCCACTGTTTATCATATTTCACATTTCACTTCACCAAACTTTATAAACTTTTGGACACACCAACACTTTTTAGACTTAGACAATCATCAAACCCATCCCCTAACTTATCTATGTTGTGTGTGAAATGGATCCTTTTCCATCCACTTAGTTGAGCTAGTTATCACATTTTGTGGACAATTTTATCTTAAAGGTCACAAGTCTACCTTAAAGATTTACAAGTTCATTAACACCTTTTCATCAAAACATCAAATCTCTTTTTTCTAAAAGTGTTGTTCAAGATTTTAGAAAGTTCATCCCCCATATCATTCACCCTTGTCATCACCCATTCACACTATTGGTCCCAAACAACTTAGAGGGTCCCTTTTGCCAAAATTTGAGTCAACTAGAGAGTTTCAACATTATAAATCTCAACATAACTCTCCTAGAGGTGACCCACAAGTTATGGTTACAACAAGATCACAACACAAGAGAATCATGGAAAAAGCCAAAACTACATCCACCACAAGTGATCCAAACCCACAAGAATTTTATCCAAGGATCCATTCTACCCCCTCACAACAAACACAAAATCTATTGGGACCATATGAGATGGAAGATATTACCAATAACCCACTTGGGCTCACTAAGGAAGAACTCATTGAGTACAAACAAACTCATCAAACCTTAGAAAATATGGCTCCAAATTTTCTCACACAAAACTTGACACAAGGATTAACCCAATCTACAAATCAATCAACTCCATCCTTGGGGCCAAGTTAAACATTAACTCCTAGTCTTGCAACTAGGATTGCCTCTAATTTTGGTCACACTCTTCCTTTGGAAGTCAACACACTTTTGGGTACTCAAAACACCAACCTCCCCCAAAACACCACTTGGACACCAACATTTGGTGCCCCACTTCAATATTCCACCACCATTCTAGAACACCCTTTACATCCGTACAAACCACTTACATTTCATGATACCACAACAACCCCAACATTTTGAGCACAACCATCTTCAGCCATCACCACAAGTACCCAAAATGTGCCAAAAATTACACAAAGTAATGTGAACCAAGTGCCTCAAGTGGGACAACAAGGGAAAATCAACACCCTCTTGAAAGGAACGTAAGGTCAAACAAGTGGCCCCAACAATACCATTGACACATCGAAACAAGTGGTCACCCAATCTACTCAATTCAATCCACAAAACACATCAAACCTGTCCATCATTACTCCAAACCAAAACAACACCTTGATCACAAACCCCATCAACCAAGGTAATTCCTTGGTCCCACATCAAACACAAGGGAACCCTCAACACATTGGTCAAGGGAACCCTTCTCATCTATTGATCCAAGGATATAATGTGCCATTGGCATTGCAATACCAAATGGCACCATCATCATCTTTACCATAGGTCCCCCAAAACACTCAAAATAAAATGGGGCCCCAACCTTACATTCCTCCATCCCAATCAGCCATATTACAAGGAATGCTAAACCAAAACAACCCACAACCACCTCAAATCAATCCACAACCCATGATCACCCAAAATCCATCCCAACATCAAAATGCTTCCATGTTGCAAGTGCAACAAGCTCACGCTTTAGCCTTACAACAAGCAGAACAGACTTACCAACAAGCGTTGCAAGTGCAACAAGCTTACCAACAATAGCAACAACAACAATAACAAGCCCTAATAGCACAACAACAAGCCTTAATCAAAAAACAACAATAGCAACAACAAAAATAAGCCTTGGTCGCACAACAACAACAACAAGAAGCACAACATCAAGCATTGCTCACCCAACAATACGCCCAACAACAACAAGCGCTCACACAATAACAACAACAAGGTTTATACAAGAATCCCCAACAAAACATCTTCAATCCAAATACGTCAGGAGCATATGTACCTCTACCACCATCACCTTCAAAATATCAAACACCACCCTCCACACCTTACAACACCCCATCATATCAAAATCCCACCTATAATTCATTTGCCATCCCATAGTACGCAATATATGCTCCTCCACCAAACCCATAAGACGATATGGCATCACAACTCAAGGAGCTAACACAAAAAATGTAGGACATTCAAATGGGAAAAATGAAGAAGCCCCATACACAAAAAAAACTTGTGTCCATACCCATTCAATATAAACATCACAATGGTATCTTTCTCTCCTGGTTTTGAGATCCCTAAATTTGATCAATAAAAAGGGAGGAGAAATCCTATGGATCACATCAAATAATTCAATGTCATGTGTGTGGAGGTTACCTACAATGATTTGTACTTAATGTGTCTCTTTCCACGAAGCTTGATAGGCCTAGCCATTGATTGGTTCTCACAATTGCCTCAAGGCATCAAAAAATTCCAAGAAATCATCTATAGATTCATAGATCACTTCTCCTTAAATCTTGACATGGATGTAAGCTTAGAAGAGTTATACACACTCAAGAAAAACAAAGGAGAATCCTTTGCTAATTTCTTGCAAAGATGGAGACAAATAGCTAGTAAGAGCAAGTGGCCCATTCCCAACAAACAACAAGTGGGGATTATCATAACAAATATTGATCTAGATCTATCCTTCCACTTAAAGATGCAATGTATCACCACTTATGATGAGCTTGTCCCTAGGGCCCTCAACATTGAGAGAGCCCTAATCTCATAGGGAAACACACAAGCGTATAGAGACAATCGTCCATCGACTAGTTCAAATGACAAGCCCCATGTCTGGGATAAGAACAAAAACATGACGAATGATAAGGTTATGATGCTAAAGTGGTCATAAGTTCTCCCAAGACAACCACCAACCAACCATCGCACAAACTATACAACAAACAACATCACCACCACGGAATAATCAAGTCAATAACACCAAAACTCAACAAAGATGAACCCCCAATAGAAATAAGTACCCAAAACACAAATACACACCATTGTAAGAACCTATTGAATCTGTCATGTATAAATTGGTAGAGTCAAACTTGATTACACTTCCCAATTTCCAAAACTACTAAGAACCACAAGATAAACCAGCTTGGTACAATGAAAAGGATCTTTGTGACTTTCACAAAATCAAAGGACACAAAACATCGAACTATATGAAGCTCAAGAACGTTATCCAAAATCTTATAGAGAATGGAGACATATTTGTTAATGTACCAACCGGTAACCAAGACCTCAAGATACACACGAACCCTATGCCAGATCACAACAAAGGGAATGATAATGGAAAAGGGAATAGTTACAATAATGTGCAATATGTCTATTCCAATGTAGTCACCTCTTGTGACAATGTCGTAACAATCGTTACCATCAAAGGACCTAGTGCAGAGTGTGGAGCCACCACACAAAATGGAAAGGTCACCATACAAGGAGCCTCATCTCAACCTAGGGCACAACCTACATTACCAACATCAAACCCTAGCAACTACAATCTATTTGATTAGCTCAAGAAGACTCCCACACATATCTCTATTCTAAAACTATTGAAGCTATCCCCTGCACATAGGGATATTCTAGAAAAAGCTTTATCCTCTTCCTCCATCCTTGAGAATATTGATATAGAGTAGTTTCAAGCTATGGTAGATCATATCACTACACCTCATTTTCTCACCTTCTCAGAACATGACCTCCCCACACAACCTTCTCACAATCGCTCCTTACATATTGAGGTAATTGTTCATAAGAATAAGGTTAAAAGAGTCTTAGTAGATGGCGGTGTTGGTCTAAACATTTTCACCCTTCAGTTGGTCAATACCATGGTTTATTCAGAGGATGCTATTGAGAAAACAAAGAGTACAACCATAAGGGCATATGACGATCAAGAAAGGGTGTCACGAGGCATCATCATCCTAGCTATCCAAGTGGGGCCCGTCATTGCTGAGTCTACATGCCAAGTGCTAGACCTTGATCTCCCCTACAACATCCTACTTGGTCGACCATAGATTCATGCCATGCAAGCAGTAGCTTCCACATACCACTAGTGCATCAATTTTCCTTTTGAGGACAAGGAAGTTACTATCCATGGAGATCTTGAGCCCTTCTATTATTGCAAGAACCTTGAGGCTAAGTTCTACAAGATCCCCTAGATACCAAAGAATGATGAAGGCCCTACATCCTCATCATCATTTGTTGACCCATCTTCCCTTGCATCCACCTCAAAATCCAAAACACCCATTGTGCAAAATATACCTGATATCAAGGAAGTTATCAAGGACAATGGTTGTGGAGATTATAATCTAAAGGACACTTTTGTGTTGGGTTAACTACCTCTTTCCCCAAAATATCATGGGAAACCCACACCTATCAACAAAGTAATTGACACATTAAATATTTCATCTACCACCTTCACCAAGTGGGGGGACTTGAACAAAGAGGATGTCAATGAGGAAGATGTATCTAAATTGCTCTATCAAGACAATTGACCCATGCCCATTCTTCCCATGGAATATGATAATAAAGGTTTGTAGTTAATGATGGGATAGGGGTACAACAAGAATGAAAAGCTAGGACAAAATGACAAGGGTTTGCTAGAACCCATCATTCCTGAGAGACGTCCAAAGAATCTTGGATTAGGATGTACTACTAGCAAGGTTACCATTCTTGGTAAAGGTACTTCTGCTAAACAGGCTGAGGCTTCCTCTTGGTTACCAACATCATGAGATACTACCCTAGGTGACTTCCCCCTTGGTGTCATTGACCTATTCGAGAATAACTCTCTCTTTATTATATCCAAATCTTTCACCCCAAGCAACCAAACCACTGAATTAAGCCTAGTATACCCCCAAATCATTGATTGGGACCAACAAGGACCACCGATTCTAGATATATTCAAAAATAATGAAGCAATCTCAGAATTCATGGGAGTCTGTGACAACTTACCATGTGGGGATCACAAAGTATGATTTGATATAGCACATGCGTACAATGGGGAGACGATTGAATTCTTCAGTCGCAAAAATAATGACATGAAAATTGCATGCATGTCTTTAAGTGAAAACCACACCATGGCACTTTCAGATCCCAACATAGTAAAAAGAAAGGATGCATCCAAAGTTGAAAACCTCTCTGAGGCATCCAAGGATGAGGGATTCAATCTCCCACTTAGTGCAATGCATCTAGAAAAATCAACAGTACTAGCAGAGAAGGCTACCCCAGTGAATGTAGGAACAAAAGAGGCACCCAAGATGAACCATTGTTAGATGAAGAAGAATAAAACTTAGCATCGTTCCCAAAAGAGAGAAGAGAAAACTTCACATGGTCATACACAGACATTTCGGGGCTTGATCCTAAAGTGGTAGTACATCACTTAGCATTCTATCTTACAGTCAAACTAGTGAAACATAAATTAAGAAAGATGCACCCTTAGATTGCACTCTTGGTTAAACTAGAGCTACAAAAGCTTCTTGACGTCAGATTTATCTGACCAATTGACTATCCTGAGTGGGTTTTCAACTTGGTACCAGTCTCCAAACCCATTGGGGGCATCAGAATATGCACGTATTTTAATGACTTGAACAAAGAATTTCCAAAGGATGATTTCCCTCTTCCCAACATCAACATCATCATCGATCTAACCGTAGGACATGAAATGTTATCACTCATGGATGAATTTTTAGGCTACAACCAAATCATGATCACCAATAAGGATCAACATAAAACTGCATTCGCTTGTTCATGGGGAACATGTTATTGGAACATGATGCCATTTGGGCTAAAGAACACCAAAGCAACCTATCAAAGGGTGATGACCCTAATCTTTCATGATATGATCCATAAAAAAATTGAAGATTGTGTGGATGATATTTTGGCCAAATTGAAAACAAGGAAGGAGAACATAAAGGTATTGGGACCTCTCTTCAACAGGCTTGAAGAATATAAAGTATGCTTGAGTTTGAAAAAGTGTGTCTTCGGGGTTACATCAGGGAAGCTTATTGGCTATATCATGTCACATAGAGGGATAGAGATATATCTAGAAAAATTGAAAGAAATCTTAGACATGGAACCACCACAAACATTAAAGCAAATGAGAGGGTTACAAGGAAGGTTGCAATCCATTATGAGATTCATAGCACAATTATCAAATAAGATCCACCCTTTCTCACATCTTCTCCATAAAGGAATAACATATAAGTGGGACCAAAAAATGTGATAAATCCTTCTATCATATCAAGGACTACCTATTATCACCTCTAGTTCTCATGCCACCAATACCAAACAAACCATTGATCTTATACATTTCAGCTACATCGACAGCTCACTAGGTGCTCTTCTAGCCCAACATGATGAAACGAGAAAGGAAAGAGCCATCTATTACATCAGCATGACATTGGTAGGGTATGAAATGAATTACTCATCTATTTAGAAGGCATTCTTAGTAGTGGTATTTGCTTCATAAAAGTTCAAACATTACATGCTTTCATACCAAATCAATCTTATTGCCAAGATCGACCCATTGAAATATCTCTTATCTAAAGCAAATCTCACTAGGCGAATGGCCAAATGGGTAATGATCTTGACTAAATTTGACATCTAGAGTATGTGGAGGGAAAATCTATCAAAGTACAAGTCATTGCAAGCTAACTAACTAAAGCACCCATTTATGCAGAGAATCCTTTGGTATCTGAGTTTCCTGATGAATTAATCTTTCTTCTCAACATAGTAGATCAATGGAAATTATACTTTGATGGATCATATACCCAACATGGATCAAGGGAGGGTATTCTCTTTATCACCCCTCAAGGCGATTGTATTCCAAAGTCATATTGGCTTTCATTTCCATGTACCAACAATATTGTTGAGTATGAAGCCCTAATAACAGGTCTAAGGATAGTAGTCCAATGGCATATACAAGAGTTAAAAGTCTATGGGGACTCACAACTAATTGTTAACCAAGTCAATGACAACTACAAACCAAGGATGATAAGCTCACTCCTTATAAGAAGATGGTAGAAAGTCTTTTTCATTGATATAACCTTTGAGTAGATACCTAGCATGAATAATTTAGCAGTAGATGCCATGGCGACAATTGGGTCTTTGTTAGACATGCCACACAACGTCCTTCAATGTAAATTCTTGTTAGAACAACTTCTCATATCGGCTTTCAAAATTCTTGAATTTGCATTTCTATGTGTAATTTTTGGTCCTAGATCCCCATGCTATCATGATATATTCACCTATCTTAGTAGAGGTACCCTCCCATCTGATATCACCTCCAACCTTAAGAAGAGCTTTGTTAAAAAGGTGTCTCGATTCATCATCTTAGGTGATACCTTATACCGTAGAAGCATTGAGGGGACATACTACAATGTCTCAACGAAAAGGAAGCATTGACCACCTTAATAGAAGTACATGAAGGAATTTGTGGTTCCCATTCTAGTGGAATAACCTTATCCAAGAAACTGTTCAGGACAGGGTATTACTGGCCAACCATGGAAAGAGAATCCCATCAATATATGCAGAAGTGTGTCCAATGTCAACAACATGGAGATCTTATCCATGCTTCAACTTAGGAGTTACAACCAATGGTCACACCTTGGCCTTTCTTGCAATGGGGGCTTGACCTCATAGGAAAGATTACTCCCACCTCATCTAATGGTCACAAATTCATCATCATGGCCACTGAATACTTTACCAAAAGGATCGAAGCCATTCCTATGACTTACATAACAGGGAAGAAAATCTCCAAGTTTATTCTAAATTACCTTATCTTCTGCTATGGTGTTCCACAATCCCTTATCTTAGATAACAAAACACCCTTCAAGAATCAGGATGTAAGAGAGCTAGGGCAACAGTCAAGTTGAGGCTACAAACAAGACCATTCTAAAAATCCTAAAGAAGACGGTCAATGAAGCTAGTCGTGACTAGCATATGCAGTTAAATCCTTCCCTCTAGGCTTATCAAACCAATATCCACATGCCTACAGGTGCAGCCCCTTTCTCCTTGGTTTATGAATTAGAAGTCATCCTACCTATTGAGGTTGAGCTTCCCTCACTACGAGTGTCACTACAGAATCTGATCACTAATGAAGAATATAGGGTCTCTAGGTTGAATGAGTTAGAATTCCTGGATGAGTGTCATCTTGATGCCTTAAATCACTTACAAGCATACTAAAACCAAATGAAATGGAGCTACAACAAGAAGACCAAGAGTCGGTCTTTCTGGGTAGGCGATCTTGTCCTAAAGTATAATTAGAAGAATGTTCCTTATCAAGACAGTAAAGGAAATTTTAAGCCTAATTGATTGGGCCCATTCATTGTCACAACAAGTTATGGATCAGGAGCGTACCAACTATCAACACTTGAAGGTGAACCCTTTCAGAAGCCAATCAACAGTCTACATCTCAAAAAGTTTTATGCCTAGGCTTGAAGGGTGTAAATCCAAAATACAAAAAAAAACAATGATCAAAATTCCAAAAAATAAGAAAAAGGATTGAAAATAGTAAATAAAAAAACATCCTCTAGTGAAAACCACTTCAGTAGTGCTTTGGGAAAGTACCTTGGTGAAAACCTAGCAAACAGGTGCCTTGTGTAAATAATCACCTCCATCTATCTTTGGTTCTTTAGCTTATCATGCTTCACATACATCCATCGCATTGCATCATTCATCCTATTTATTCCATCACCCATCCACGTCCATATCATAACTTAATATTGTAAAGTATCATATTCCCCTTAGTACTACGTGGCACATTCCTAAGGTCAGTTTTTCCTACCTATATGAAGGTAGTCTATCGCATCACATTGGGGGAAATTTTTTATGCATCAGATCAGGTTCTTGTATATCTTAAGGTTATTTGAAATCTCATCAAAAATACCAAAAACATTCATAAAAACTCATCAAAATCCAAAAACACTTGCAAAATCAAAAATTAAAAAAACATTCAAAATCCTATACAACTAAAATCCAAATAACATTCAAAAAGTTATAAAATCAAAATCCAAAACATCCAAAACACATCAAAAATCCCTAAACATGTCAAAACATTGAAAATCCAAAAACAGTACCATGTCGAACTACATTGTCTCTGAGATTAACATAGGCAAGGCCATCATTGACGTACCCCCGAGACACTTTAGGTTAGGATTCCATCATAATAAATTGATAATCCATCAAGTGTCATATCTCATCAATAATAAGTCGAAGTTAGTCAAACTATGTGGTCTCTACATGTATAAAGTAGGCAAGGCTCATCTTTGATAAGCCCCCGAGGCCCCTAGGATAGTCTTTTAGGTTAGGTTCTTGGTCAAAACTTGAAAAATCCCATTAACATTTGAAAACTTAGAAAAATACAAAAACATTTGAAAATTAAAAAATCCCAAAACATTGGAAAACCTTAGAAAACCCTAAACAACCTCAAATAATCGAAAAAAAAAACATCCATATAAACTTTCAAAAAGACCAAAAACAACCTCAAAACATTTTCAAAACACCAAAAATATTGAAATATTCCAGAAAATCCAAAACCATCCATCCCATTCTGCTTTCACCTACAATAAACTTCATCCATAATAAATCAATCATCATCTTCAAACTTTGGCAAAACAAATAGAAAAAAAGTGTCGCAAGTCATAAAGTGAGAAATCAAAAGTCAAAATCTAAAGTCTAGATCATAGGTAAATGAGCCAGTGGTGTTTGTATCAACGACCTATCACACACTTAGTATTAGTCAAATCATTTGATAAACATTCCCTAGGATGCATCCTTCTAACAATGGGCATCAACATCATAAATCACCTTAGCTATGTTACATTGGCAAGATATATAGATAACATTGATTGTTTGTTTTTGATCTTTTCTTATAATTTATCTTGTTGACCCATTCTGAGGACCTCTTGATGATGTCTAAAATGATTTAGAGAGAAAGGGATGGGGCATTGATCATTATCTTTCATTTTTTGTGCTTTTGGGTATTCTTGCAAAATAATCTTGGTGCATACTTACTTAGTTGTGTGTAGGGAGATCGTTTAGAGTAGATTGTTGACTATTGTGTATGATTTGGTCGGATATATTCTAAAATTATAAATTACATTCCAACAAGGTTTCCATATGTCAAGGTGTGAACAAGTACTATCCTATATGTTTGCAGAGTCAAAGTCCATCGCACTAGATACAACATCATCTTGGTTCTCAATACCCTGATGCATCGTGTCTATGTGTTTTATCAACCATAAGGAATGATGAAAAGTCCCTATCCCAGATATGAGAAAATCATCCATCTCATCACCACAAACTAATAAAGTCTCGATAGATCATGGACTTATTAGACTTCTGAATCAATCTCAAAATCAATGGTCAAATTCATTCATCTTATTCTTCTATCTTCTTTTCCACGCTAACTTGGTATCATGACGATAAAAAAAAATCATCAAATGCATCCATCCTGCATCCAAAAACCATTAGCATACATACATCCTACATAAGCATATCATATCATCTGCATATCATAAAGAATGAAATCATCATATGGGAAACAAGAAAGAGAAAACTATATCCATCTCATAGCATGTCATAGACAGACTGAAAAAGAAATGAAAACATCCATCCATTGCATCTATATCATGCATCGCATATCATAAGCATCACATCATAGATCATCTCATATCACATAACATAAATAAAGAAGCACATCCATAACATAAATATTTACATCCATACATAATCATAACACATAAAATAAATATAGCATCGCATCACATAGCATATAAATGCATAACATCATAAATCAAACGATCCATCTCATATATATATCAAAAAATTAATGTCATGGTACAATATCTAAGTCAAAGTGTAACTATCATCAAATATACATATATAGGAGGCTATCAAAAATGAGTCGATGAATGTGTATTTATATAATAAATCAAGCTATACATCAAAATAGTGTTTATATAGAGGCTATCCTTTGCTACCTCGATCCCCATGGTGGGACTAATCCTACTGGTGGCTTGGATCTCCTGGCTATTTAACAAATGGATGACCATCTAAAGCCCTCGGTACGGCCCCACTCCTCTGTGAGTAGTCTAGTTGTTGAATCTCTCAGGGAACATCTTGATGATATAAGGTCTTGTAATAAACAACCTTTAAAACTACATCCTTGTACATCCTAGTAGCCACCACCTGTCCTTGTACAACAACTATAACAACCTCTAGCTATTGTCATCTCCTAGTCTCCTAGACTAGTTGTAAGTCCAACTGTTGTTGTAACTGAACCTTGCAATCCCACTTTGTTGTCATAGCCTACAGTAGTTGTTGTAGCTGGTCTATCTCTACAATAAGAGCCTGTATATGCCCATCCCTAGGATCTGGCCTTGGTAGTTGTTGTGGGTGGTTTGGCTGCTAGTAAGGCCGGTGCCCCTGGTCATGTTGACCAGGATCCTGTCATACCTAATCTCCATGCCCCAAAACCTATACCCTCTATCGATATGGCTGTTGGTCTAGCTGTTGTTGATCTTTGCCCCTACCTCTGCCATGACCCCTACCTCTACCATGGGGGTATCCCCCACTCAGTCTATCAATCGTGTCAGAAGTATCCACCATGCATCATATGTTAGGGTGGTCCTCGCATCTATTAGTCCTTGATCATATGCCCATGGATGGGCAACCAACTGTCTAAAATCATTGACCACCACATGCAGCTCAATTTTTTGTCCCCCTCCACCTCTCTCTGAGATCAGGAAAACATTGTTGTATAATCCTCTAGGGGCACATCCTGAACCTCTCGAAACGATTGTTCCACGTAGTCAGGTAGATACCACTCATAGTATTCTCCCACCCTTAGATGTAGTGGGTCTACCTAGCAAAGAAGAGTTGTTGATCATCATACCATGCTAGCATCTGAAGCCATGACTGCCATCTGAAAGCGCTCATATAATCTATGACCCTCTACTAGTAGGGAATACCTGTGGGCCCAATGTGCTATAGTGTCATGGCCACTCAGTACCGAAAAATAATGGGTGCATCCCCATGTATATCTGCCAGAACCACAATGGGTCTCAACACTGCTAGTGCTCATAAGCCCAGATATGAAGAAGCATGATGCCAGCTCTGATGCCTCTCCCCTGGCAATAGACTACCTGATGCATATCATGATATAATAAGGCCAACATAACTAGCCCCCATCCATACAAAATCATCCTATGAATCATATCATTCCATGCCAGCCCCCAACCTAGACTAAAACCTCTGCCCCATCAGTCTGGGGAAATCACACCAGAAATCAGTGCAGCCATAACCAATCTTAAATGGGAACCCAACTGCAGTACCGATCTAATTCAATCTATGATCTCACTAGAATTATCTCATCTAAACACAAAAAATCACAACATGCATCCCTCTCAATATCTGTGTCATAAATGACATACTCCCCATGAATGAGAAGTTGAAGGATCTGCCACACATCCTCCAATGTCACTATAGCCTCACTGATGGGCAAATAGAATGAGGACATCTTGTTGTGTCATCACTCGATCAACATTGTCATCATCACTAAGTGGGTATAGATCTCCAATGTGAAGGCAATGAACCCTAATCCAAGAGCTCCCAAGCGCTCCACCGCCAAATCATCAAAGTCGCATGTTGCTGAGAAAAGGTCAAATCGATGCTCCCAAGACATAAGGGGTTGAATATCCTCCTACACACATCGCACACAACGTCAATTTGCCTAAAATCTATAAATTGGTTAAAATCTAAGTGTTTGAATCCTAGAACATTAATAGCATCATTATTTCTATAGTGTGTCACTATTTTTTTTGGGGGGTGTGTCACCATTTAGCGACACACGTCGCTATACTCAATAGTGTATCGATATTTCAACATGTTGCTATACCAAAATTAGCAGGTGCATCACTCTTTCCTAAGTACATCACCATTTCTCAATGGCATCACTGAAACTAAAAACCCCTGCATGTTGCTCTTTGAAAGGTGTGTCACCCGAAATAAGGTGTGTCACTAGACACAAATTTCTAGGTGCATTGCTATAAAATCAATAGCGATGTCAACCAATGTGTCGCAATCTAGCGATGCCCAAAGAGACCTAGTTTTGAAACCCTAATAAATGCACAAAATGTGTAAATCGAGAAAAAAATTGAATTACATACCCAGGGTCCTACGTCTACTTGACACTAGAACTCTCGCACTCAGTTGAAAGGGTGGGTAGGAAGCACATGTCATGCCATATCACCAAGGTGTTTGATCTCAAAAAGCACAAAATCTCGATAACGTGAATGTACAAATGAACTGAATGTAACCCTTTAGCACATATTTATGCCTAAAAATTAGGGTTTTTTGCCCTAATTTGATAGAAAAGCTAGGGTTTTAGCCTATTTTACCAATTCTTGCACCATGAAAGCTTATTTTGCATTTTTGAGCTCATTTTTGTGTTCTGGGGCATGTCTTTTCACCTAAATCAATGTTTCATCTTTGTCAAGAGATTGACCCAAAATTTAAATTTTTGCCCAATCTCTCAAGGGGGTAGGGTACCAGCTTAATTCCTTCCATTGGGGCAATAGTGGGGCATCAAAAAATTAGGAATTTTTAAATTTTTGATCTAAGCGGCAGTTTTAATCTAAAAAAGAGTCAATCTTTGAACCAATGTAACAAGTATCTCACTTCAAAGAGGGGCAAAATGTAGACACTTAAAAAATGTCTTGAATTGTATTACACACTTGAATTCGATATATTAACATCATTTCATCCTGAACCCCATCTTCTTTTTGCTTGTTTGATTAAATTAACCTAGTAATTTAATCAAATGCCTCATTTTTACCTATTAATCTAATTGACCTAATTGGGTTAATTCACCCCCCTCTCACACTAACATTTCACCCTGTTTAAATTGAATAAATCAAATTATTTAATTTAAACCCTAAGTCCTCTCATTTAATTAAATAATCCTAAATTATTTAATTAAATGTCATTTGCACCCCTTTTCATTAAATAAGTTAATTATTTAATGGATATCATATTATTCTCCATCTTGCACATTCAAATTTAGTTTTAATTAACTAAATTGCTAGTCTCCCCTCCAATCCACTTGCATAGGAAATATTCCAAAGGAATATTGTCCTATTTGGCTCCAAAAAGGGAATGATTTCTTTCAAACAAACTTTGTAACAAACTTTCAAAGTTGTTACAAAGTGTGTTTGTTTGAATCATTCTTATCCCTTGATCTTTCCTTGATCCATGTGATCTTTGATTCTCATCCATTGATGAGAATCCTTGATCCATGTTTCACCCTTGCTTCAATATTGACCATTGATTGACCAAATCGATCTGATTCATTGATCTTCATTTGATCTCCTATAAATACATCACCATTTGGAGAGAAATGGATCCATCTTTTGATAGAAAAGTTATGCTATTGAAATTCATATTCACTTGCATCCATATTGAGCATCATTTAGCATTTTAGTTTAATATTAACTCATATTTAGCTTAATCATCCATTAATGGCTTCCATGTTAACTTAGTTTGCATTCATTTTAGCATAGCTTGCATCCATGGCTTACATCTTTGAATTTTGTTTCCATATAGCATAGATTCCACTCATTTTATCACTTGCATTTTAGCATTTATAACTCATCTTTAACATGCTAAACTATACATTTATCATGTTTCGTTCATATCCCATCGGTTTCGTCAATTCTCTTCAATAAAATCGATTGAAACAATCTCATATTATCCAAGGGATTGGGAAAGGGTCACCATTCCACATCAATGCGACACCACTCCCCTAATAGGATAAGATTCAAGGCCTTAGAATAGATTTCCCTTTCGTTTTCATGTTGATTTCATGTTATTTTAATGGGTTCTTGTTCTTTATAATTTCAAATATCTTATTGGGATCATTTCTTAGGGAATTAAATAGGGTTTAAATTCATTTGGATCTATCGTATTTAGTTCACACCTATGACTTTGGTCACACTACTAATAAATATTACATCAATATAAGTGATGGAAAGGTATGTTGGCTTCCTGTTGTCCCTAAGGTGAGTGAAATTGAATATGAATCTTTCCCTTATAATGAAGGTGTGCTTCTTGTAGCATGGATGAAAATGTGCTTCAGTTCAATTGTTTCACTTGGGCCTAGCATATAGCTTGCAATAGTGTTGAGTAGAAGAAAAAATCGATTGATGATAATTTGGCTACTCAAGTTTCTTGTATGCATGAGCTTCATTTCTTTTAGTTTGAGTTGTTAGCGGATGAGTTTCCTTCTACAAATCAATAGGATGGAGAGACATATTTTTCATTGCAATGTGAATTGGAGGTGTTTTCTTTTTTCCTATATTCACTCAAGGAGGTTGACAAGTATGAAAATGCCATAGTTTCTTTTGAGGTTGGCCAATGTTTTTGATCTATGCCCTTATCCACTTTGGGCATCAATGATATGTTATGGCATGATTAAGAGACTTATTTTTGTGGTTTCCTTGTAATGGAAAGGTTAATTCTAGAGCTCACCTTCACTCTTTAGAACCAATGATAAATTGGTGCATGCAAGCAAGAGGTCCCATTTGTTGTCGTTGGTTGAATGAGACAACATTGGTTTGACACTTCCAAAACATGGAAGATTATTCAACCTTAGGTATTTAGGTTCCATAACTCATATCACTTACAAGAACATTGAGTTGGTATGGACTAGATCCCCTAATTATGTTTTAATTCCTTGTGATGCATGTTGGTGTTATTTGTTAGAGAATAAAGTAGAATGGCATGATGTGAGTAAATGCATGTCCTATATGATTGGTGATTTTTGCATGGTAATTGTCTTCATGCATAATGATGTGATTATGTTTTGATGAAGTTGCAATTTCTTGAAATTTTGGTTTGTGTTGGAATGGGCAAGTGAATTTGGTGATCTATGTTGTGTAATGTGTTTGAAGTCTTAGGAGGCTCACTTGCTTAGTGTGGTTGACCATGTTAGTGGATGTTGAATGAAAATGTGAATCATGTAAAATATGAACAATGCAATGAAAGTACCAAATTCACACTTGACAATAACTCAATAAATCTTAAGATCTATGAATGAATCAAATAATGAAAAAAAACACCATAGCCTAGATCTCAATTTATTTCATTATTTCTTTGATATTTTCTTGAATGCTTGATATGTGTGTTTCTCTTCAAAATAACATAACCATGATAGCACAATGATAATATGATATCCAAGATAATGATATTTGATCGAAGATAATAGATAAATAATGATATAGATAGGATAGCTAGATAAAATGTATTAATACGAAATTGCTTGCTAATGACAATGCTTGATAATGATAATGATAATGCTCTTGATAATGATAATGATCAATAGCTATAGAATAATGATCAATCTTACTAATGATAATCTATGAAACTCTTCTCTAGGGGATAATGTGTGAGTGAAAGGTTTTATTTATATGCTTCACTTGATATTTGATCAATAATGGAGATTAATTAGAAGAATCAATGGATACAAAAAATTGATATAGGGTAGGACCTAAAATTAGTAAATGGATTGGACTGATGAGGTGTAATAGTTGAAAAAATTAAATATTTAATTTAATTCATAAATTATAGTTGGAGAAATAAATAAAATATTAATTTTATTTATTTATGGCATTTTTTCAAAGGAATAAATTGGTATGAATAATTTTAGTGATGACATGCCCTAGTATGCCCCAATATACTAAGGGATGGAGGTAGGATCCCCCATGAGAGGTCGGCTAGAAAAAATAATTTTCCAATCAATCTCATGATAGGAAAGATATGCTAGGTCTAGTGGAGGATATGATAATGATATGATGATGATGCATATTATAGATGTGATTTTATATGATTATGATGTAATGATATTATTATTGAAAATGCTAACAAAGGATTATAAAATGAATGGCATTTTTAATTTTCATTATAGATTCATAAATTCATTAAGTACCTAATGTTGATATCCCTCAAGTATCATTATTACTAAGTTTAAAAATTATATATGCAAAGTTTATTCAGATGTTAGAAAAATTACTTAAATTAAATATTACATTATGGTGTCAATTATTGTTTGTTTATTGTACCTCCTACAATAGGATGAATAATATTATCTAAATTTAGTTCCAATTCAATGAAATTAGTTAGTATAAATGAGTTTCATTTCAAAATACAGATTGATTAATTAGTTTATATTATCAAATAGACATTATTTATTTTTATTTCTAATTCAAAGAATTGAGCTTAATAATAGCTTATTTTAATTTAATTGTAATATATAAAATTTATGGTGTAAATTCTATAAATTCTCGAGTTAATTATTTTATAGTAATTAATTTGATTCTCAATTTAAATACAATGTTGAATTATTTCAATTTTAATTATATTATTTCCTAAGTTTTAGTTAAACAAAACTTAAATCAAGATAGGAAAACAAAACTCACAACATTCAATATAACTAGTGCCTTTGGTTCACATTTATGGGTAATTTCATCGTGCTTGAATTATTGCACTCATAGCCTCACATAGAAATCCAACAGTACTGTATGTGGCATCATCCCTATAAATTGTTAAGGAGAAATAAGGGACACAATATTATTATAAATCCAAGGAATGGGTAATATTTCTTGGATTGGTAATTAAAAAGATAGTACAAAAGAACCAAATGATGATAGATTAAACTTAAAGAATCATCATGTAGTTTCATAAGGCCTTCATATAGCTTTTTTAGGGGATTGAATTTGATCTTTTGAATTTTATTAAGAAAACCTTCATCTTATAAACTTTGAGGAAAATTGAAAGATCTCCAAATAGTTCATTTTTTAATAGAATTCTAAATTATTTGAGTTCAAAGGGGGAAAATGAAACTATTGTCTCGTAAACTATAACTATCATTATATTTTTCAAGGAATCTTATTATTTCTTTGAATTAGGACTAGATAGTAGATGAAAATTAGGCAAACAAGTATTGGTCATGAGTATCAATTACTTTTGAATGCACTCCCTTCGTAGGTAGTAATCACAACTCAAAACTATCTAAGGAAAAGGGGCTCTAAAAAGGGTTGTGTACTAACATAAATATTTCACATCAAACATAGCTTAGAACATATAACATGTATTACACCTTGATCCAATTTGGAAGTACCATATATGTAGGTAGTCAAGTGAACGGAGGAGGTTCCCAATTGTATAATCATAAAATTGCACCCCTCACAATTTCACATACATCTTTGCATCGGCTTTAGTGTCCACTCCCTTAGCATTTGTGTAGGCTCATTTTAGCCCCTGCATCAGTCTTTTTTCTCTCAGGATGCTCAAAAACCCCTTTTCAACAACTACCCTTCACGCATCAGTTTTACATTAAAATTTGGGATTTTCCCATTCTCATCATTTTGTAGCCTAACATGTCCGGACACTAGCATGCCACACAAACATCCGCACGCTATGCTAGCATACTGTGACATTTCCATGCTCAAACAATTGTCTTCGAGCATGTTTTCCACTTGTCTTCACCTTTTGTCAGTGGTAATGGCCAGGAATGCCTTGTAACAGATGGAGAAGTTTCTTTTCTCTCCTTAAAAGAAGTATTTTCACTCCATTTGCATCTTCTAGCTCTATTCTTCCAACTTCTAGCTTCACTTCTACCATCTTGCTCTTGCTTGCACAACTCCCTTATTTGTTACAGTAGCTTCAAGCACTTTCAAGCTCTCTTAGCTTCACTCTTGCAACTTCATCTCCCTTATTTCATGCTTGTAAGCATCCTAGGATTCCATATCCCTTTCCTATTGCATTTCTACTTTGTGATACGGGTTCTCCTCCTTGAGCGGGGATTACTTTTATCACCCCTTTTGTGATACGGGTTCTCCTCCCTGAGCGGGGTTTGCTTTTATCACTCCTACTTGGTGTTGTGGGTTCTACTCCTAAGCGGGTTTTGCTTTCACCACACACTTTGTTCATTTCTCTTTCTCTCTATCTTCTTGGTTTTCCATGGAGGTGGGAACACTAAAACAAGGTTTTGACTGAGGCAAAACCCTATACAGCCCAGTGCTGTCATAATAGTGGTTTACAATTCTTGAGAGGAATGAATTTTAGCTGAAATCACATATTTTTAGAAAATATAATGATTTAAGCCTTAAAAAGTTCCATTTTAAGGATTCCAATTGAAGAGGGTTTGATCAAATCACCTTAGATCAAACCCCCTGGATAGAACCTCGCTAGTTTTAAACCATACCTATAAATGTGTCTCCTTTACACCTATCAAAATGCTGATAAAAATCACTTTTGATTTAGATTTTGGGGGATCAAATGAATTCATTTAAAATTTATTTCAAATGATTATGGTATTCCTCAAAACAAGCTATCCAATGAATATAATTTTAATATGTTTTGGTTTTGTTATGTATTTGTTTTTTAAGTTTTCTTAAACATAGGTTTTTCATCGAAAATGAATTTCTTTGTTCTTCACATGTGGAAAAATAGAAGATTATCAAAAAAAAAATTGAAAAATATGAGTGCACTAGATATTGAAGTCCTTGATCCAACAAAAATAAAAATAAAATTGACATATACAAAAAAGTTATTGCTATCTAAATATGGTCCGAATTGTAATTTGTTTGACTTTGAAACTTGATTAAGGAAAAATATTCAATAAAACTATCTAACCAAGTGGAAACACTAGATATCAGAGTTACAAATCAAAATTTGAAAGAATTAGAATTTTATCCTTCATGGAAAAAAAGTTATGCGTTATACGGTGTGCGTCACTTTTTAAAATGTTGTTTTCTGAAAAAAAATCTATTTTCGTGGGAGATGGAAAAAGAAGTGCAATTTGATTCCAAAAATTTTGAAAAAATACTTTTGGAATCTACAGACAAAATTTGACGAGACTCTAGTTTGCACCATCTTCAAATTCCTCACAGTTTAGCCGCTATAGGTGCCCGAATGTGAAGATTTAGTTAAAAATAAAAATTTCAGTGTCCAGTTTGGCCAAAAATTGTAAACCACTATTATGGGATCACCCAGCCCCAACAATTTCTCTAGATATCATGTGTGCAGGTTTCAAAGACATTTGCTTGGTGGAGGCTTCATCACTCGCGTGGTTGTAAGTATTTCCTTTCTTCTTATCTTTTCTACTTCTCTTCATTTCATTTCTATTAATTTTTGTTACTTTATCATGTTCTGTCATTTTCCTACATTCTGTAAATTCTCAACAATCGAAGTACAAGTAGCCATTTAGCTATTTTCTGAGACATTCTCATTCTCTAGTGCGTACGAGATGCCAGCGTTGTGCTGCCATCCATATTTTGCGCTGACATCCTTTGGCCGAGAGCTCGTCAGTTTGTCCAGAAAATCTCTATGACCTGCTCTTTCTGATTCTGAAACTCTCATTGTTCTTGAGGTAGTTTAGGGCGGTTCACCCTATGAGGCTCTCTAAGTGAAGAGAACTCATGAGTAGCGAATCCCCCTCTTCTAAATTTTGGTGAACCCGACGTGAAGAGAAAATCTTCTGAAAAACTAGGAATTTATTTACCCCTACTTGGTAGGGTCATAACTTTTGACTTGGTGCTCAGAATTCAGAACCGTTTGCATCGTTGGAAAGGTTTTCTAGAGAACTAGTTCAATCCCTAAAATACTAATTCCTTCAACAGTAAAACTTTAGGGACCAACGCAAGTTCCAACCTCAAATTCTGCTTTGAAGACCTTTGAAAATGCGAATTACTAGAACATAGAAAATACCGAAAAAATCATAATGAATTTAATATCTTCTTTTATTAGTTCAATATCTAATTTTGTTCAAAATATTAATGATATTCCATTTCATGCATGTGATGGTGACTTGGCTTTGCCTATGTCACTTGATATCTTTGATCCTTCTCACGAAAGTCCTCTGGCTTCGGAGGATATTTTGTCGCAAGAAGATGAAATCATTGATACTTTTCTTAACATTACTCTACCTTCCCTTCATTCCAATGCACTCTCTTCTAGAGATGATGCATTTGTGAATAATGAACCTTCTATTCATTCCAATGCACTCTCTTTTGGAGATGATGCATTTGTGAATGATGAATCTCTTATACTTTTCGATGCACTCTCTCCTAGAGACGTTGCATCTTTGAATGATGAATTTCTTATCTATTCCAATGCACTCTCCTCTAGAGATGATGCATTAGCGAATGATGAATCTCCTTCCACATTTGATCCTATTTGGATCAATGTTGGGAATATATATTCAAGTAATTGCTCTACTAGTTGTAATGATTCTGTAAATGTAATCTATGTCTTTGCTTCCCCTCAAAGGCTTAAGAGACCGGTCATTTACATGACTCCAGCTAGTCCATCTCATAAAAGGATTTGTTCTATTGATAGTGTTTTGTCTAAGAGTGATTCTCCTGATCCTTCTAAGGCTCCATCTTATAGAACAATAGCCCATACTTATAAAAATAGAATAAATAAACAACCAAGCCTTTCTCAAGCGCCTGAACCTACAACTGAAGCACCCAATGATTACAATCTTGTTGAGCAACCTCGGGTTACTCCAACTAAGATCTCATTATGGGACTTGCTTCAGTCTTCTCCAGTCTATCAAGGTATGCTTCAGGAAGCCTTGCAAAAGATCCTCTTGCCTTCTTCCACTAGGTTGGCATATGTTAATGCATTGATGGTGTTTATTCGTGCGGATTCATTGAATATCACATTTTATCCGTAAGAGCTCCCATCTCCGAAAGAACAGAAACAAGTGAATCCTCTAATGATTATAGTCAACATTAATAAAATTGGCATTAGACGTACTCTTGTTGATGTTGGTTCAACACTCAATGTATGTAGCATCGATCTATTGCCCAAGATTAATATTGATTCATCTTTTCTTAAAGCTTCTTTTGTTGTTATTTGTGGGTTCGATAATGTTGGGTGAAAAGCTCTAGGTACAATAGTATTACCCTTGCAGCTTGGACCTGTTACCGTACCTACCCTTGTATATGTTATGTCAAAAAAGTTACCTTATAACATCCTTCTCGGTAGACCATGGATTCACACTATGGGCACAGTCCCGTCTACCTTACATAAATCTATTAATTTCATTTGGAATAATCAAGTAGTCACAGTCAAACTTGACCCTGATGTTATGCACTTATGCAAGATGGTAGTTGTCGGTCAAGCTTCGGTTGTGCCTACTCTTATTCCTTTAGTGTCTTCCACTATGTCGATGTTGACTCCAGCAATACCCACTACAAAGGATACTCTTGAGATAGATGTCCCTGAAGAAGATCCTTCTGAAGCAAGGAGCCCTAAGTGTGCTCCTTCAATCTCTTCTCAAAGGAATGCATGTCTTGGTGATGATAGGGGTTCCTTAGAATTTTCTAACTCTTTCATTAGGGAATATAAATCCAACCCGATCAACTCAGACCTTCCAAAAACATCATTCACACTCGCTACCAAAGATGGTCATTCTTTTGTATTGCGGGGTAAGGTGAATGCAAATTGTAATGTTCTTATTGGTGATCCTCCTTCTGAGGTAGATGATCACACTTCTATTGAAGATGTTAATGTTGGCAGTCCTGTCAAGAAGGATGATGGAGATCCCGTAAAGAAGCATAATCCACGTTTCTAAAATGACGCTCTCTATGGAGATCCTCCTTCGTTGTCTTCTATCTTTGTGCCTTCTTGTGAGCAGTCGAATCTTTCTCCACAAGAGAAAGGGTTGCTTCCTACTCCTCATTCCTTATCTCAGCAAGAGCGTATTTTTCTATGGCTTCTAAAAGCCCACTTAATCACTCTTCCTTCTACTCGTACAAAATTTCATAAACATGATAAACAAAAACATTCTTTCTATGCATACCATCAAGTTCCTGGCCATTCCACTAGTGAATGTAAGGCCTCGAAGGATAAAATAAAACAACTGCTTGATTTAGGTGCCATCAAACTCCCATTTGATTGATGCACCTGTCTTTACGTCGCATGACACATGATATCGAGGTTTACCTCTATCCTGTATGTTTTAAGTATCTTGTGTGGTTCTCCTCCCCTATATGTTGGGGGCAACGATAACTTGTTTTGGAGATGTGTGTCCCTTGTGAAGGACCCCCTCTCCACTCTATGTCTTTCAAATGAAGTGTCCCTTGAGTGGACCCCCTTTTCTCTTGAAGGGTTCCCAAGGGACCCCCTTTGAAAGCTTTTCTCTTGAGTGAAATCATTTACGTCTAGCTTGGGGGCAACTTGACTAGACCTCACTTTTCAAACAATGTGTCCCTTGAGTGGACCTCTCTTTCTCTTGAAGGGTTCCCAAGGGACCCCTTTGAAAACCTTCCAAATTATCGATGGTCTGTGTGATTGTCCACCTACATGGCCGCTTTTTGACATGTTCTATCTGCAGGTAGACATGTCACTGCTTTTCGACTCTATGAAGTCCATTTCCTTTAGTCTCCTCCATGTGAGAGATCTTGGAGGGTATCCTCCTTATAGGTCTGCAGGTTTGTAAGGAACTTTTTCTCCATTTCCTTCATGTGAGAGATCTTGGAGGACACCTTCCTTGCAGGTCTACAAGCCTATGAGGCGCTCTTCTGGGTTTCCTTTATGTGAGAGATCTTGAAGGATACCTTCCTTGCAAGCCTGTGGGTCTGTAAGGTGCTTTCTCGACTTCTTCCGTGTGAGAGATCTTGGGGGTTGCCTCCTTGCAGGTTTGTGGGTCTATAAGGTGCTTTTCTCAGTTTCCTTCATGTGAGAGATCTTGGAGGACACCTTCCTTGCAGGTTTGTGGGCCTATGAGGCACTTACATTCTCAAATTATCTTCTCTTCTCTTGTGTATATATCGGATCAAAGATCTGCATCTTCTTCGTCCTAATTATATGTCTTTTCTCTCTTCATCTTAGAATTCTTCTTTGTGTTATTCCTTAGTTTGGGGACGATGCATAGTATTGAGACAACCTTTTACATCGAGGTCTCCTTTACTTTGATGACTCAAATCCTTTAGCTTTTTATGTTCTAACATTGTTGTCTAGTGTAGGTTTTTCTTGTCTAATGCATCTATTTTGTAGGTATTCAGACTGGGGCAAGCTTCCTTGGTTCGAAGAGTTGTCTTCTTCCTCTACATTATCCTTTTGGAATATGATGTTATTTATGTTTAGTAGATTTCCTTTAGCATGCATATTAGTGTAGATTCATATGCCTGCTAAAGTGGGGGAAAAATGTATAATCGTAAAATTGCACCCCTCGCAATTTCACATACATCTTTGCATCACTTTAGTGTCCACTCCCTTAGCATTTGTGTAGGCTTATTTTAGCCCCTATGTCAGCCTTTTTTTTCTTAGGATGCTCGAAAACCCCTTTTCAGCAGCTAGCCTTTACGCATCAACTTTACATCACACTTTGGGATTTTCCTATTCTCATCATTTTGTAGTGTGACATGTTCAGACACTAGCGCACTGCAGTGAACGTTTGCACTTCGCGCTAGTGTCCTTCGACATTTCAACGCTCAAACAACTGTCTTTGAGAATGTTTGCCACTTGTCTTCACCTTTTGTTGGTGTTAACGATCGAGAATGCCTTGTAACGGCTAGAGAAGCTTCTTTTCTCTCCTTAAAAGCAATCTTTTCACTCCATTTGCATCTTCTAACTTCTTCTAGCTCTATTCTTCCAACTTTTAGCTTCATTTCTTTTACCATCTTTCTCTTGCTTGCACAACTCCCTTATTTGTCACATCAGCTTCAAGCACTTTCAAGCTCTCTTAGCTTCACTCTTGTAGCTTCATCTCCCTTATTTCATGCTTGTAAGCATCCTGGGATTCCATATCCCTTTCTTATTGCATTTCTACTTTGTGATACGAGTTCTCCTCCTTGAGCGGGGATTGCTTTTATCACCTCTTTTGTGATATGAGTTCTCCTCCTTGAGCGAGGTTTTCTTTTATCACTCCTACTTGGTGGTGCGGGTTCTACTCCTGAGTGGGTTTTGCTTTCACCACACGCTTTGTTCATTTATCTTTATCTCTATCTTCTTGGTTGTCCATGGAGGTGGGAACATCAAAATGGGGGTTTGACTAAGGCAAACCCCTATACAACCCCAACAATTTCTCTAGATATCACGCGTGTAGGTTTCAAATACATTCGCTTGGTGGAGGCTTCATCACTCATGTGGCTGTAAGTATTTCATTTCTTCTCCTTATCTTTTCTACTTCTCTTCATTTCATTTCTATCACTTTATGTTACTTTATCATGTTCTGCCATTTTCCTACATTATGTAAATTCTCAACAATCGAAGTACAAGTAGTCATTTAGCTATTTTCTGAGACATTCTTGTTCTCTGGTCTATACAAGATGCTAGCGTGCCTCCAAGATGCCAACGTGCCTCTGAGATGCCAACGTGCCTCTAAGATGCCAACGTGCCTCCGAGATGCCAATGCGCCTCCGAGATGCCAGTGTGTCGCGCTGCCGTTTGTATTCTGTGCTGATGTCCTTTGGTCGAGAGCTTGTCAGTTTGTCTAGAAAATCTCTATGACCTACTATTTCCGATTCTGAAACTCTCGATGTTGTTCTTGAGGTAGTTTAGGGAAATTCGCCTCGTGAGGCTCTCTAAGTGAAGATAACTCGTGAGTAGCGAATCCCCCTCTTCTACACCAATACATAGGTATTCATGTATAGGGTTAAGGGAGTATTCAAGGAAGATTATATCAACTTAAAAAATAATAAAGGATTAATCATTCAAAAAAATCATTCAATTAAGGGTGAAATATATAGAAGATAAGTATCAAGATAAAATATATTTATTGTATTCTTGAAAAAATATCAAATGGATTGCTTGGTTTTCTCAAGGATTTAGGCCAAATTTTGAGGCAATATACAAATATTTATTTTTATAAGTATATTTAAAAATATACTATTTAAAGACAATGACCTTGATGCACTACCAATAGGGGATTGTAGTCTTCAGAGAGTGACTTAAGACCCAGATGGTATTGATGAGTCTAAGGCTCTAACCAAAGCATATACCTTTCCTTTATGGATAGATGTTTGCCTTTTTTGGGAAGATGTTGATCCCGAATGGATAGATAAAATCATGTCTCATATAGATAAATTCCTAACCCATATGGTTGGATGTTTATCTTGAGTTGTATGAATTCCTATCCCAAATGGATAGAAGTACTTTAGTATACAAATGAATGGAACACTTAGTAACTTGAGTAAAATAATAAATAAAAAAATTGGTTATATTTTTGGGTATAACAATTGGGCTATTATAAATAGTGTATGAGTCTTCCTACCTTCATTGCTAGTGAATTCCTCCCTTCTAGAAGATATTTTTTTCCTAGATACCCTATGTGCCATGATGAAAAACTCAAATATAGGGCTTGGATTAAACATGCAAACCTCATGTTGGATGTGATCCTTGAGCCCACTAAGAAACAAGTCACTCAATTTTTTTCAAGTGATTATTTCCACTTGCAATGATAGATTCTTGAACTATTAAATATAATTCATAATAAATCCTATTTGGCATAGTTTTTTTAATTTGGTTGAAGTAGTTTTATACCATACCACTACAATAATGTGTCTATAATTCATTAGTAAAAATTAATTAATTGACACTAAAACCCTTCTTCTTCGTAGCACGAAGGTATAGAGTGCTTTGGTTCTAGATAAAAAGAGGTTATTATCACTTTTATCCATTTAGAATTTAATGCTTCATTTAATTTATCCAATTCAATGAATCCTTTCCATCAAACTTGTACATATCCACCTTCAATAGCAAGTTCTAAGATAATGTATGCGTTTTATCATTAAGATTTCCAATGGTTGGCCTAAATGACCTACCTTGATTACTTGAAACATCATGTTGTTTTTTTGATTGATAGATCTCACAAATAGATCTTTAGATTTGGGACATGCATCCTTGATGTAAGTCAACATGTCTTCTTTCATACTAGTGACTTCTCCTTTCATCTAATTTGCCACCCTTGACAAGATTTCTCCTTCATCTTGTTAGCTTCTTCCCTTATATAATCTAGAAAGATGGTATTCATCTCCTCTACTAATGGATCACCTTTGTCAAGAATCTTTCTAGGAGTGACTAGATTCCTTTCCTTGCTTCTTATTGAAGCCCTCACCATGATGCAACAAAATAATTTTGTAATAAATTGCAATAAAAAATAGATAATCTATAATAAAAAATTATAACTTACTATGTACTAGATCTAACTTCTCAAAAAATCTCTAATAAATTTATTGATTTGCAACCTTGAAAGTGAATTTGGTGGAAACCATAATTTCACAATAACTCCTCCAATTCTTTTCTAAATGACCTCAAAAATTTGGACTATATCAACTTCAATATGTTCTTGATCAATTATATAAATTTTATAAGAAATGTTGTTTTAAATCCTTAGGAATGAACTTGGTGGAAACCCTAATTTCACAATAATTCTTTAAATATGCTCTAAATGACCTCAAGTCTAGATTGTAGCAACTTCAATATGTCCTTGATCAACCCTCAATTTTTTTCCAAATTGAGAGAGATGTGCCTCACAACTCAACCTCTTGAATAAAAAAAATCTTATTTCTTGCCTTTTGGATGCTAAGATCATGCTTTGATACCAATTTCAATGAAACAACTTACACAAGAGAAGAATAATAGAAAATATTATACAAAAACTTGATAATGTTTGAGAAGAATAAGCTAGTTAAAAGTAGAAAACCTCCATGAGTCTCCAATAAGAACACAATTCACAATATGATGAACATAAACTAACCACTAGCACCTATATATACCATAATTATGCATTGGATGTCACCTAGGCCAACTTAACTACCTCTAGAAGATTATAAATGATTACATAAATTAATTAAAGGTTATATACTAGTCATAAGTTGGCTACACATATCCAAATAAAATTAATGGGTTAAAGGAATAACACCCTCTGTCACGTATCCTAGTTTGTAGGGGGTAAGTACTCAACCATGTGGGGTTTGACATGCTTCTCAACAAGTAACATATTCACCCAAAAACTCACTTAGCATGACAATTTCCTTTTGATAATCATAAGAAATTTTTACAAATTCTTGTAAACTAAATTGTATGTTAAAATAATATATTACAATATATGGATATTATAACTCCTTACATCAAAGAATTTACTACATAACTCCAAGTTGTATCTAGCTGTTGTATGTGCACAAGCTTGTTAATCACCCACTCTACCTAGTTTTGGTACTTTGTTCTTCCTCATTTTAACCATATTGCAAGCTGATTGAAGAGTTGTTCTAGTAATTCAACTTAGAGTTATTCATATAGAAGGTCAAAAATTTCCTTTTGATGCCACTATTTAAGTTTCTCACATTCTATTTGTTTGTACATAACCTCATCCACCTTGTATGTCCACCATCGATGGATGTCTACAAGTGTGATCTACCAAGCAATGTTTTACCAAGAAACACATAGAGTTTGAGAGTGTCTTGGCAACATAACTAAAATGTTTTCTATAATCTACTTGAGCATAAAAGACCCATGGCTAAGTACTTAGACTACAAATATACTAACATATCTCAATGTCTCATCTAAAGCATGCCGAGTCTAGTACCCTCTACTTTTCTCTACATACTACTTATTGTAAATATTAGAAATCATATTTATGTGTACTAAGAAATATTATACATGCTATAAGATAATACACAAATCAATAATGTATATTACTCTAGCATCATTTTATATGCATAGTAGTATATCTTTACAATATACTATTAGGGGTATATACACGTGCCTATCCCCTAGTGTTGCCTAAATTGTATATAACTATATATAAATCCATACATAATTAGTCTGTAAAGAAATTTTATTTTAAAACCAACTATGAGTTACATGTGTCTTGAAATATATTCTTGTCCTTAAATACATATTTTATCTTCATCTATATGTATGCATGTATGCAAAATCATGTGCAAGCTATCTATAACTAGGCACTTTTTATGGTGCCAATTCAAATGATTATAATCAAGTGCAAGCAACTTCTTAAATTGCAATCAATCCCATTTGCCAATATATAAATTAAAGAACATAATAGGCATGTGATGATGTAGAAATGTGATGCTATGATGCATGTTTTCTCCTTAGATGCTCAAATGATATTGTGAATTGAAGTGTTAATGTTTGATTAATGATGCTAATCTATTATTTGATAATAACTTAGAAGATGCTTATAAATACAAGTCCGTAATCATGTAATTCAAAGTATTTAATGTGCAAGTCAATTAATCAATGACTAATTTTTCAAAATAATTAACTTGAAAGATTAAGAATTTAAAATTTTGAAAAAATGACTAATTTTTCAAAATAATTAACTTAAAAGATTAAGAATTTAAAATTTTGAAAAAATGACTAAGCTATAAATGTAACTTCATCTAATAATAAAATCATAAAATACCATATAATTTAAAAAATATAAATCCATAAATTATAATATTAAAAAGGTGGGTGGCAGGGAGGGCGTCCCTCCAATGTGGCAGAGAGAGGTGGCATTGGATGCCACGGTGGCTGTGTGTTGTTGTTTGAAGGGTTGCGGTGGCAACGTGTTTGGAAGGCGTGCTGGGGTCTTGTCAATGGTTCTCGATAGGTTATTAAGGACACATACGACACCTGTTTTCATGAGTGCTTTTGGTGTGAAATTATTGGGGAAGGATTTTATTCTTATTGCAAGGACGTCCTAGGTGATAGTCTAGGTACCATTTGTGTTCGATGGCAGCGGTATGGTGGGTAAAGTTTGCTTATTTATTGATGGCCAAAGGCTTTTTTGGCATGTGTTCTTTGTAGCCTTTGGGTGTGGTTTCTATGGGAGTTTGTTTTCTCCAAAGCCAATTGTTATTTCTGTAGAAGGGTTAATGGCAAAGAGCTCAAAGTTTGTGGTTGAGGTTTCAGTCTCGGGCTTAGCTCGGTTTGGAGTAGACATGTTGATTTCTTTGAAGTCGTCGATGAGACAAGCGACGTTCAAGGTAATTACATACCAACGTTTAAAAATAATTTTGTCAAACAATGATCCGTTGGTGGTAGCAGCTGCAAAGATGGTTCTAGGAACGAGCCATTTGGAAAATGGGGAGTATGGACATGATAACCTGCATGTCTCTTCGCATTTCCTGGCTTCCACTCTGGATTTGAGGACTCCGAAGGCAACTGCAAAGAATTTGCTGATGAAAATGTTCTGAGAAGATATGGTTGAAGGCATGGATGAAGCCCTACACGTGGTAATTGAAGGTAGAGGTTGCCCTAGGCCTTGTGACATGGAACAAATTCATGAAGATGACACGGTAAAGATTTTCCCTTTCCTTTTGGACTTGCATGGGCCGAGTTTGATGCGTCATCATATGTTGGCAGGGTCTACGATTGAATTTCTGAAGAAATTCTTTGGTCTAGTTGCGGTTGATGATATAGGTTGGAAATCTGAGTTTGAGGAATTTGCAAAGTTAAACAAGTTTTTGTAATGCGGGTGTTGGCAGTTCTTTTTTGCTTTGGGGTTAGGTTTTGATTTTTCTCGTCTGATGGTAGTCGCTAGTTGTGAAGTAGTTTTTTTGGTCTTTTGTTCATACTGTTGTTCTGGAAGTTCTTCAGTACTATTGGTACATTTCTAGCTTTGATGGTGGCGGTAACTATAACTTAGGAAGGTGGTGGTTTTTTGGCTATGGTGGTTCTTTTCCTGCTTGGTAGACATTTGTACTTAGCTTTTAATTAATATAATAATACCGACCTTACGTATAAAAAAAAAGGGATAATATTAAAAGTATAATTTAACAATTAAAAATAAAATAAGATCAACATCAATTTACCTTAACTTTATATCTTCAAGATTTATACAGAACATTATTAAAACAAAAATTTAAAACTACAAGATATAATCGTGACAACTTTATAGACTTACATATTAATTTAAAAAGATGGAGATCTATTTGAATTCATTCCCCTCTTTGACATTATTAAAAATGCACACACTAATAAACATAAAACAAACTTTGAGGGAAAAAACTATAATTAATAGAAGGAGACTTCCAAAGCTTTAACAACTTGCATCTTTCAAAAAAATCAATAGCACCTTTCCAAGTTTAAATCTCCAAAATTAGCAACAAACAATAGTCAACCCCTTAAAAAGTTAACAAAAGGTATATGGAAATAAACAATATTGAGGAACTTTAAGTAATGAAAATTATGGGAACTTTTCCATTACAAATTCCCTATCCGCGCCATCAAAGTACCCCTCATATCCCTTGTCACTAGAGGAATAAACAACAAATCCACCCAAAAATATCCACAAATTCATTCATGTTGTTAGAGAAATAGTATCATAGATAAACTCCATAGTTTTATGGAAGCCCACTTTATTAATTTTGTAGTTTTATGGAAGCCCACTTTATTAATTTTGTAATATATATATATATATATATATATATATATATATATATAGAAATAGTATCATAGATAAACTCCATAGTTTTATGGAAGCCCACTTTATTAATTTTGTAATATATATATATATATATATATATATATATAAGTTCCATTTCTTGCCACTTTTGTCCTAGCATAATTAAGATACTTAATTATGTTATCCAGTTCATTTTCATCTATTAATTAAATAATTTTAATTAATTCATGTCTATTTATTTTATCCTGATCATTAAATAAACTAATTGCGTCACTAATTTCTTCCTCTTCTTCAATAGTTAAATAAATTATTATTTATTTAATTATTTTGTCATATTTCATCTATAGTTAAATAATTACCATTAATTATTTATCTATTCATGGTCCTTTAATTCTTCCATAGTTAAACAATTATTAAAATCATCCCATGCCACCTCCCCTAAGTAAATAGTTAATCTAAATTAATTATTTAAGGTCTAATTTTCATCTCTCCATTTATTTAATTTAATACTCATCTTTTCATTTTCTCCAAATAAATAATTTGAATAAATTATTTATTTTCCACTTGTCCATTTCCTCCATTTTCAAATAAATAATTTGAATAAATAATTTATTTTCCACTTGTCCATTTCCTCCATTTTCGAATAAATAATTTAAAATAAATTATTTATACACCACTTGGTCAAAGATGCCCTGTCATAATCCCCTGCCATAACATTCATTTCCTGTCATAGTCTGCATGTCTGTCATACCCTGCATGTCTTTGCATGTCTTCCTGTTATGATTCCTCCAAGAATAGCATATTCTTGGTGCATTAATTCTGGACCATTGATCTTGGAATCTTTCTGGAAGACTAATCTCATCCGTCCATTCAAAATTGCCTTTTCTTATAAAATGGCAATTTCAAATTCATTTGCTCCTCTCTCTCTCAAGCATTCAGGCGAACTTTTGATCTTCATTTTCACAACACATTTTCATGCATACTTAGAACTTCTCTTAGGCACTTAGAGTCATCTTTGCAGAGTAAAATCCTTCAACACTTGTGTAGGACATGGCATAGTCTTAAGTTGCTTGAAGAATCTGAGGGCACTCTTCAACTTGCAGCAAGCTAAAAGGTGTAATGGAGGTCAGTCATGGAGATTGAAGATTTGGTTAACTTTATTTTATTTATTTTCATGTTTCTCCTTTGCACTCCATTATTTTATTTGGATTTTTAGATTTAACAATTCTAACCTAATCAAACATAAATTTCCAGAGATACAATATATATAAAATTTAATTTTAGTTTTTTCAATGATATTATTAATGATAGAATATAAAATAATTATATATCAATGTCAAAATTATAAAAATTAGCAAATACAATATGTTTTACATTTTTAAAGACAAACAAAAATTAAAAAATAGAAAATTAAAATTGGATAAGCCAACATTTAAGAATTATCTCTAGAGCTAGATAAATCATTAGGAGCTTGCAGGACAAGAATTGGATGGATAATTTTTATAGACAAGGATGGATGGGGAGGCCGCAAAAGGATGTGACCCCTAAGAAATTAGAGGGCATCAAAGAATCCTTTTTACTACAGAAATAAACCTTGCATCAAGCTCATGCCGATGTGCATTAATGACACTCTTCAAAAGAAACTCACACTCATTTGAAACTCCCACCTGAAATGTTCAGGCCATCAAAGAATTATTTTTACTACCAAAATAAACCTTGCATCAAGCTCATGCTATATGTGTTAATGACACTCTTCAAAAGAAACCCACACTCATTTAGACTCCCATCGGAAATGTCCAAACACACACCAATTTTAAAATTTTTATTATTAATATTTTCTCTTTTTAAGAACTAATTTTATAATTTATCTTTAAAATTGATCTCATTTTTATAATAAACTACAAAATATAATCTAATATATTAATAAAAAATTCTACACAATTTAATAGTAAAAACATTTTAATTTATCACATATATAATTTAATTTTAATTAAAACTTTAAAAAGTACAAAATGATTAAACTCTCTAATCTTATAAGTTCATGGACTATGAAGGCCTTAATTTTATAGATATTGTTCAGATTAGTTGGATGTCTCTCTCTTGTTAGGTTATAAACTCATGGTGCCCTCACTGGTTTAGTAATCCAGCTGCCAAATTAATACACCAACAATCATGACCAAATCACTACCTAACTAAATACCAAAGTTCATTACCTGAGACCAAATTATAAGAACACAGCTGGATATTAAATTGCCACGTGAAGCAGAAAGTAATGTCTCAACTGCACACAGAGGCCGAGGAGAATTAAAAAACCAAATAATGATTTCCTTGCACTTATTTAACTGGGTTCTGTGTTGTAAAAGTCCATACCCAGTTTGAATTACTGGTTACAATAAAATATCAGGAGCTTAGGTACCATGTAAAAGTCTATGCCTACTTGTTTGAATTACCAAATGCAATAAAATATCGGCCATATTTCTTTATCAGACGTCGCCAGCTAGCTCAGAGCTAAATGCCCATTCTCTGTCTTCTGGAAGGTTGATAGCTTTGTTTATTAGCAGTGACAGATATTGATGCAAACTTCACTGACAATATCATCCGCAAAAACTTGTCTTTGCCTGGATATCTTGGAATTAGCAAATAAATGTTTCCAATTTGTTGTAAATCCCATCAATATCAAGGTGGTATTTGAGGGCAACTTGAAGAGTTAATGTTTCAGTGATTAGGCATTTGAATTGCAGTGATGTAAGCAATTACATGGTTGCTCTTCCATTTAGGAAGAATGGAGCTCGGAGTTTCATGATATTCCAGTAAAATTGTCAAACAAGACAGCCATGAAAGACCCTTCTAAAGTCACACAGACTGACTATAAAATACAAAAGCACAAATATCCATGTTTTGTCACAGCCCCAAAAATGGCCATGCTTGTTCACAGAGACCAATGCTGACTCCATGCAATTTTATAACCATATTATGGGTGTCAGCAACAAATCAAAAAAAGGTCACATCTCACACAATACAATCTATCATTTGCAAATAAGAACATGTAAACAGATCTGTCACAGAATTGAAGGATATCCTTTTTACGAGTAAAAAAAAAGAGCCCAGGCCTCAATACCAATGTTTCTTCTTTACACTCTCAGGATGGGATTATGGCTATGGATAGAAATCAGCCATGTGACCGTGGGACTTGTACCAAATGTGACCGCTGTCTCATTTAAGCACCGCTATAGCTGTTCGGGACAGGCCATATTAAAATCACCTGTGAAGTGCATTGAATTCCCCATCTGATTTAAACAAGTTGAATTCATCATCTTCTCTCTATGATATCATTAAAAATCCATTAAAAATCACACTAACTAGACCGCCTCCGCGTTTACTGCAATCTCGCAATAATGGCAACAGTAACAAATTAACAATCGAGAGCCTGGGGGCTGCACGTGGAGTTATATATAAAGCAGACACGGATAGCTCTCACGGCTTTGATAAATGAGGAAGAGTCAAATTTGCATTAAAAATCACACCTACTGCTTTTCAATGCATTTAATGCACTGCACTTTGTAAAAAATTTAGGCCTTTTCAAACCCTCATTTCTGTGGTTGATCTGCAGGTTTAATATATGCTTTTCTAGTTGCAACCCAGACGGAATTCCTTAAAATTTTATGTTTGGGTTTTGACTTTTTAAGTACAAAGATTCAGGAGAATTTTCCGAGCTTGTTTGTTATGTCGCTGAGATATGCAAGAATTATGTGATGGAGCCTTATCACCACCGACTGCAATTTCATGATTCAAAGGATTGTGCTCCACGTATCACAAGCAAATTTTTTGCAGGAATATCATGCTAACAGTCCTGCGTACGAGGAGTTGTTTAGCTTGCAAAAAGGGTGGGGAGTTAGGTTTCAAAAAGGGGAACTTGTTAGAAGATTAGTGAACAGTTGGAAAGGCATCTGACATGACATTTAAGAGGTTGGTTGAGATCTTGAGACCTAAATCCTGCTATTTTTCTTTTCTACTTTCTCTGTGTCTGAAAGAAAAAAAAGGGGATATTTTTTTTTTTTGTTTTCAATGTTTCATTCACATTTCATAGCCAAGTCTGGTAATCAGGCTGACGTTTGACTACTACTACAGACTGTTCACCATGACACTGTTTATTGATGTTGTGATAAACATTATGTGTGGTTTTGTGTGATTTTTGATGTTTGTAGCCGGTGGGGAGTTTGAGAAAGAAATACATGCATTTTAGTGCAGTTACACTATTTTTCTTTGAATTTGGGCCTCTGTCGTACAGCCAAGTATGTATATGACCGAAATCCGGATTGGATTGTAATCTATAAAGTAGATTTGATGTTTGTGGTGCTTTATAATTTTGAAACAAACGCATTGGACTATTTTTCTTCGATTTCGAGCTTATGTGGCATACCCATGCCTGTATATGACTGATATCCAAATTGGGTTTTAACTTATATGCTAGATACACAATTATGCGAAGTTTTTCTGCAAGATTTGATGCTGTAGGTGTGTGATAAATGGATTTGTGGACCTGGTTCTTCTATAGGATTATTGTCCAGTATAACATACTCGCACTTATAGTCTCGTGGGCTGTGCTTGTTAGTGTATAAATTTGTTATCTTTGGGTGATGCATGTGGAGTTCCGGTGTGTACACATTTTGGTACAGTCTGAAATGTTATTCTTTCGTTTGCATTGCAGAGGGTGCTAGAGGGGACGTTCAGAATGCATTTGCTTTCCTCAGATAGTTCTACGCAGGGAAGATTGGTGTTATTGCAGGGGCATGTTCTATCACCTCCTTCTGCTCCAGTGGAGCTTGTGTCCTATCCAGCCAATCCAGTGCCACCTACAGTTAGAAAATATGAGGGCAATGTCAATGACATCAATCCA
This sequence comes from Sequoia sempervirens, assembly GCA_007258455.2. Classification (NCBI taxonomy): domain Eukaryota; kingdom Viridiplantae; phylum Streptophyta; class Pinopsida; order Cupressales; family Cupressaceae; genus Sequoia; species Sequoia sempervirens. The sequence goes on along the minus strand of VDFB02000015.1, from coordinate 484,512,931 downwards.
AGCATTCTGGTGATAATAATAGTATTGGCTGTCATATTTTTTATATCAGGATGTCTCCATTTGCTGATCAGATTTCTTGTGAAGACACCTAGGAGAGGAGACCCAGGTTTAAGTCAAGACAATGTGACAGCTCTACAAGGACAGTTGCAACAGTTGTTTCATCTTCATGATTCTGGTGTTGAGCAGGCCTTCATCGATACACTGCCTCTTTTCCTTTACAAGGCTGTGAAGGGAGTAAAAGAAACTTCTGATTGTGCAGTTTGCTTATGTGAATTTCAAGGTGAGGATACTCTAAGATTGCTCCCAAAGTGTAGCCATGCTTTTCATGCAGAGTGCATCGATACATGGTTGTTATCACATTCTACTTGCCCACTTTGCAGGGCAAGCTTGTTGCCCGATCGTAACAATTCAAATTCCCCTCATGTTTTTGTTGTTATTCCTTCTGATGAAGAAAGTAGAGAATTTGTAACAGATACAGAGGAATTAGAATCTGAAGAAGTGTCCAGGAATCTTGCTGCCAGTGGACAGAATGACAGACATATCAGTAATTCACCTCCCAAAATCATGAATGATTATTTACAAAAACCAGACAATGTTGTGCCACTAGACAAGGGCGTGGTGGGAAAGATGATGCCTATCAAGCTCGGCAAGTTCAGGAATGTAGATGGCCAAGGTGAAGCTAACATGGCAAGTAGTAGTAGTAGCAACATTGATCCTAAGAGATGCTACTCCATGGGCTCCTACGAATATGTCTTGGATTCTTCTAATCTGCAAGTATTCATAGCTCCCACCCCTTACAGGAAGCAGTCGAGCACCAGAAACGTGCCACTAACTCCAGGGCACAGGCCTAATTTGTCAGAATGTATTCTTCCAGAGGAGGTAGAAAGATCGATTCAGATGACTCCTCATATGGACTTTGTATGTGAGAGTAAAATTATCAAGGCCATTCATTCTCTTAGGCCTAAAAAGGATGATGCTACTACCGATAATGCTGCTGTGAATTCAGGCCCTCAAAGCCATGAACTGGCTGACTTTAAGAGCACGGAGTCAGAGTTAGGTGCCAGTGTAGGAAGCAGCAAGCGCTGGGTTAGGCCCAAACGAATCCAATCAGGATCCATGGAGATGTCAGGTTCCTCTAGGAGGGCTGTGTCCTTCAGGTTACCTTTACCAGTTGATACTAAATTCAAGCAAAGTACAAGCAGGCGGACATTGTCAGAGACAGAAGTATTAAGCTGGGAGGAAAACGAGTGGTTGCCTGGTCCAAATCCCAAATCCTGGGATTTGGGGCCTAATGTTACGGCTTCTAATGATAACAGTAGTACCACAAGCAATGAAGCTGCAGAGAATTCGGTGCCTTCATTTGCCAAGAGAACTCTTAACTGGTTGGTGGGCAGACAGAAACGAATTGTGCATGCATCTTCAGGAAGGAACCAAAGTCAACAGGAACCTCAATAGGCTTATGAGCAGGTGAAGAAGGATTTTGTATGCCATATCTCGCATTTATAGCAGGAAGTTTCTGACAGACACTCTAAATCAAAGCCTCAAGGTCCAATATGGGATCGATTCACACCAATGCATGATACCAGGTAGAAACATCAATTTGTGGGAAAAATTCAGATTATAGCCTATGTTACAGCTCTACTTTCAGAAGTTGGTCATTGTTCTATTCTTTTCTGGAAGATTTGTTTGATATGGAGGAATTATACAATTGGGAATTTTATTTGACAGAAAGAAAGCTAGGTATGCTTTTTGTATTTAAGAGAAGGTGATTCAAGTTCTCATTTCGTCTGTTTACATTAGAAACTATATCTGGACGTAGGCTTCTTCAATCGGCTGTTATAGATATTTGTACATGCATACTGCTTAGGATACCTTATGCAATAGAGGCATTTTATCGCTCCTGCAATTATGTGCTTGCATGTTTGCAAATACTTTTTTGTGCTTAACTGTACTGCATACTTAGGAATGGGAAACTAAGCCATTTCGTAGTTCAAGTCTCTTGTAGCCTGCTCTTAGAGACTGTGAACTTGATGGGTGAAAATAAGTATTCACTTGTAATGTCCAGGATTAAATTTTCAAGGACAAGTATTAGTAGCCTTTCTCCCTTTTAAGGGGATGATGAATATTCATGTGTAATGTTCAGGATTCACTTCTCAAAGATAATTATTTAGTGCTCTCGCTCCTTTTTAATGTGATTAGGATGTTAGTCACAGTGTGGCGTGTTGATTTGCTTCAATAACAATATGGAGATTCCTGAGACAAAGTGCATTATGTAGATATTCATCCATGAAATTCGAAAAGTCGGTATATTTTTTTTAACATTCGGGATTTACTCATCAAGGATAAGTATTTGGTTATCCTGTTTATTTTTAATGAGATGGGATGGTAGCCACGTTATGGTGTTTTTATTTGCTCTTGGAATAACTTGGAGATTCTCGAGACTAAAAGTAATATGCAGAGATCCATGTGATTAGAAAAGTCAAAATAGTGTTTTGTCATTTAGGTAGTGACGAATGTAGTGAGAAACTACATTTGTTCATAATCTTTGCTAAATGCTACTTCCTTTGTCTGCTTGTACCTGTTGAATAGCATATTTGTCCCTGTTCATTTATTATTGTTGATAGGAGGAAACATGCTTGTGTGAATAATATATGACTTGCCATTTATTATTGTTGATAGGAGGAAACGTGCTTGTGTGGATAATATATGACTTGTGATGAGGAAGATTAAGATGTGAGATAATGTTTTTGCAGTTGTCAGTGCTTGCAAAATTTCATTTTCTCAATTATTGGGCTACTTTTCATGTGCTTGGATTTTTGTCTCTTCTTTTAATATGTTGAAGGCACAAAAACCTTGAACAAAAAGGTTACAGCATGGTTATTGAAGTTGGTATCGAGAAATATGAAATGTGGCATTGCAGGAGACTAATGTTTCCAAAAGATAGGTGTTTTGGAGGTACCTATTTTATAGCTAGAGTGGTGTCAGGGGAGGCAGCAGGAAACAATTGTGTAAGAATCATAAATTTTAATGAAGATATTGAAGTTCGACCACAAAAAAAGATACTGTTATGATGTTGAACAGTGCTGATGATAAATATAGGCATCGTCTATTTTTTTAAGGCAGTCCATAAACATATTTTATTAATCAAAGTGCTTCACTGCAGTTGATACCAACTCCAGATGGGCACAGACATAAGCATTTGTGACGGAAAACCATTCATTGATTCCCCACTAGAATTCTGGAGTAATTAAAATGTCAGTGGCAGTTACAATATTTTTAGGCAGTGAGCAGTATAAGGGCGTTTAAAACTCTGCCGCAACAGGAAATTAAGGCTGGGGTCGTGGGGGTTATTTTAAGATATTTCTTTTTCTGATTTTTTATAGGGACATTTGGTGCTGTGGGAGTGGATATATTTTGGGGATGGTATCTGTTTTTAAGGGGAAGGAAAAGGCTTACTGTATGGTCCCATGGGGGTTTTGGCTTCTATTTTTAGGGATAAAGCAGTCTCATGAAGCAAAAAAAATTATGCTACAGGATTAATTGGAATCTTTTCCTGAAAAATAGCAGCCCCTACCTTTTAGGACTAAATTTAGGGGATGAAATTGAGGTAGGGCTAGAAATTGCCCCTACATCTTAGGAATTTTTTCTGCCATTTGTCTATCACTTAAAATTTTAAATTCCTAAAAAAAACATAAAAATGAGAGAATTTTTATTTATTTATTAATTTTTATCAAAGTACTCCAGTTCGTTCCTTAAATTTTGGAGCTCAAACTCTTAACTTGAATTGCAAAATTGAATTCATGGGACCCCAGCTTTAAAATATTTCTAAAAAATCTCAGCAGCACCCACTGAAATTTTTTAGGAAGCCCCCCACCATGGGACCTTACCCTTTAAAAAAAAATTACGGGAGGAAGTGACTGGGCAGAGTGTTGGCACTTTTCTTTTGCTGTTCAGGTTTTTCTTATCAGTCTGATCCCTTTTTTGGCATTTGTTTTGGTTTTGTTTCTCTACCTAGACAGTACGAAATGTAGGTGTCTGTGGTGAACCATGTTGTTGGCAGTTGATGTACTATGCACTCAAGTTTTGTGCTGTTTTGGATTTTTAGAATAAAGGGAATATTGAAGTATCTATCTTTGGGTATAACATGAACATGTTCATATTCAGTTTCTGCATATCCTGTTTTTTGTTCATGTTCTTGAGTATGATTCATGAGAACAGAGCACTCTTTTATAAGTTGATTTGCATGGCAGATTATTTGTTTTTCTGTTGTTAGTGATCATCTGGCAGGGGCAGAGGTCAATATGCATCAATTTGTGTTGCCCATAATGGCTGTGGGTGTTGGTACCATAATTGAAACCGTTTTTTATTTATTGTCTTCTTGACAAAAAGTCTCTACTGAAAGAAGACTGCAAAAATTTGAAAACATCATGAAAATGCTCATCGGCAATTTTTTCATTTTCTAGCACGCTGTGTTCTAGCAAGAGAAGTATTTCAACTAGCAAAGGAAACAAATTATGAAGACTGCATCTATTTATTTGATTTTCATTGAATATTCTATAAGCTGTGTAGTGGTTATGATCAAGAAGTTGGACTTGATTTTCTCTGTTTGAAAAGAAAAGGATTTGATTAAATGGAAAAGAGGAATAAACCTTCTACATTCTAGTACATGATTTATAGTGGAAATGAAAGGCAGATTCCATCCTATTCTACCGACTGGGTGAACATTGGTACTGTGTTGATCTCTCTCTCTACAGGTGAGCTATTGGCAGCAGCAAAAGTTAACCAATGATTACAAATGGATATGAAGCCAACATCTACGGCTTTTCAAAATAGCGTGTGAACAAATGGATAATTATCACCCTGCTGATGGTCCATGTTTCATTTCTGTCCCAAGATTCATCTGTTGATCTTTGACTGCAATTGAAGAATAACTCCTCCTGTCTCAAACGATGTGAATTTTCAATTTTGCTCAAATGACGAATGCCATTAAGTGGGTAAATTACCTGTATCAGATTTGAATTCCAAACTTAGGACAGTCCAAATTTAAAGCGATTCACAGTGAGTTAATTCACTTAAATGTGAACAACATGGCAGGACAAACCATTGGAAATTTATTGGCAGATGGGTATTTCGTTTTGGAATTGAGAGGTTAATTTTCAATATGGACCATAAAGAAGGAAAAGCAAGGGGATTTTTGGGTCTCAGCGTAACCAGCAGGCCTCTGGCCATATGAGTCAACTCTTGTGGGAAGAAAGGGAGTTTTTCTTTTCACCTTAAGTTTATAGTTTAAGTTTGTACAAAAAAATTTCTTCATACCAGTCTCCTTTACCATGGATCTGTGACTGACAGAGGAAACACTCTAAACATATCAATATTTACATGCATCATTCTGAGTTGAAAACTGCACTACTTCCCTTGAACATGATTGACATAGCTTAATAGCATTTGAAAACTGCATTACTTCCCTTGACCATGATTGACATAGCTTAATAGCATGATGTCTATACCAGTATTATAATCCATATGTTTACTGACACTAGATTTTAACTGTTACTGTGAGCAAAATTGAGACAGATTTATTGTCGTTTTTGCATATTATTCTATTAGCGAAGATGATGTTGAGGTGTCCGTTAACTTGTTATGTTTTGTGGGCCCTCTTATATCATTGAGATGCTTTCTTCTTGATTAGACATTTATCCAGAATGTTGCAGATAAAAATGTCTGTAACGCCCCCACCACTAGAATGGAATTGTTGATTCCTCACTTGGAAATAGGGTTTTATCTACGGACCATCTCGTGATACCCTTATTTTCCCACTATGTTCAAATGTGTTATGATGATGAAAATATCCTTTATGCAAATGGGTATTGTGTAGGACCATCGAGGCACACACTCAGTTAAAAGATTGTTTCTATTATTGTTAAGCTTTATGATAAGTTCTTTGGGCAACCTTACAGAAATTTAAAAATGTTGTGATGCTGATCCATTCAAATTAAAGCATGTTTCATGGTTAAAGAAAGACTACAACCGTTAATATATATGGACAAATGTATGCTTCACATCTTTTCAAACTTATTTTAGCTTTATTGTTAACTACATTATATTGGTTCTAACTTATAAGTTGATTAAACCTTACAATTTAATTAGCCTATGTGGTTCAAACCTAACTTAGTCTCTACATGTATTTCCATTTTGGTTATAACTGTGGGTGTGATTTTGCCTCTTAAATATAATTAGGAAGACAATCATGTTTGCCTTATTCAAATTCTATTTTCACCTTCCTAATAGTGACTCTTATCCAATGGATAATTATTTGTCAGTGTAATCATAACAACTTTTGAATTTGTTGCCTAAGATGACATTTAAAGTCATGTCCTAGGGCTATGTATACATCTCATAAGCATTTGAGCATTGTAGAGAGCATCTTAGAGCACTCTACACTCACATAGCAAATTTTGTAGCGAACATTTTACATTATGTGTCTTTTAAAAATTTGCATATAGATTGTAGAAACAACAAAGGGGCTTGACTTGAACTCAAGTAAGTAACGCATTTCAATCCAAGCACACAACAAGATTAGAAATGTCTTCTTAATGTTATCTTAATTTTAATTCAATTGTTGTAGATGCAAACAATTTGGAGGAAAATAATAAAAAAAGACAAAATCATGTTATAAATAAGATCATGGGAGCCCTAAATAGAATGACAATCATGATCGTGTCTAATTGAAGTCTATATTCCAAGGACTCATTTGCTACAAAAGTGACACTTAAAGTTTAATATTCACAATTAGGGAGCAATTATGGGGAACATTTTTGTTTGAGTAAGATATTTGATCCTCATAGCCCAAAGATTTTGCAAAACAATGATATGCCTTTTGCAAGAGATTTCAAATAAGCCAAAAAAATGTGATATATTCATATAATGTGTCAATTCAAAAGGCAAGTAATTGCATATGATCCCCTTGAAAATATAGAAAAGGGGTGAAATGAAAAGGTAGGTATGGACTCTAACCTCCTCCATGAGCGTAGGACATGTGTCCATGATGTGTCATGTGAATGGGGTAAGTGTGATAAAGGTGTCATATACACATAAGATAGGTGTCTCAAAAGGTGAGTACATGTGTCTCAACCACATGTGGTAAGACAAAAAAGTAAGTGTTTTAAGTGGAGGCTTAACTAAAGTGAATATGACTCCTAGGCAGGCTAAAAACTAATTAGTTTAATAATGTCACCATTTACACTAACATCGTCCCTTATGTACAACTTAGGGAGTAATGTATGCAAATATGATGATGGGTCTTAGCTACTAGGCCATGTTATGTACCCATGTGCAAATTTTTCATAACCAAAGTAAAGGAGAAAACCCAACGACAAATTTCTCATAACCAAAGCAAAGGAGAAAACCCAATGGGAAATAAAACTCCTATCCAAAAGAAAAATGATACAATGAAAATTTATAAGTGAAGAAAATATAGATAGGAGGACTCGTGATGACCTTCTAAGGACTACTTCTAGCATAATATACAATAAATGTTCCTAACCTAGGAAAGAAAAGAGAGAAGTTCTATTTGACCCCTCCAAAAGATGAGAAGAAAATAACTTCATGTGAGGAAATGCTTCCTCCCACAACTGAGATGAGAAGAGAAACCATGCAACATCCACTCAAAATCATGTTTGTAGTGTTGGTAGATGCTTGACGTTGGATGCTAAAGATGATCCATGAACGTTGAATATTTCTCCCCTTGGGAAGAAACAACACCACAAATGCGTCAAAGATGACTTATCATTCTTGATAGGAATATGTAGGAAGTAAAATGAATGCCTTTGAATTATACACATCATCCAAAGACTAAGATGATGCCCATGATGTTGTCTTCGAATGATTCTCGGGGATCTCTGAGCCAATGTTGAATTGTGATAAATGAAGACAAGATGAGTTAGGTACCATAGATGATTCAAGTACATGAAAAATGGATGTATGGTGACAACTAGACCAATGTGAATTTGACTATAGTGCAAATGATGTCAAAATGGATGATGACTGAGTTGGATATGTCAACAAATGAATATATGTAGAACCTGTCACTATAGAAGTTGATATAGGCAAGGAAAAAGTAAGATCCAAAGATGGAGTGAAAGCAATGTTGATGTGATTGTCATCAAAGAGAAGACCAATGTCCTCAATAGTGTCATCCAAATATGCAATGTGGTATTCTACAACAAAGATGAAATGTTTGATAGAAATATGTCCCAATGTGATGGATCTGGAAAAATAATATGAATATCTTGGTGCATAGAATCACTAAAAGCCATGGAAATATCAACTTTGGATTTAGACGTAGCAACATATGATGTGGGAGATGAGATCTCAATGCAAGCCATGGGGCTACATTTTTCATCCTCGAATGATGGTGATGTCTCACAAGATGTCTAAGTGAGACCATATAGTGCTTCTACATGTGTTGGAATTAAATGAGTAGGTAAGGCAATACCATGATCAAGAATAAGTTGTTTCATTTCATCATTTTGACAATGGATGCAATCTTTCGTTGTATGTGTTTTCTTCCCACAATATCCACACTTGATTTTTCATTTATTAAAAAGGATTATTAACAATACTCAAATGGAAGGGATTTAGTGTGACACATGATCACATGAACTAATCAAATACAACAATAGAAACACCAAATTACCCCCCTTGATTCAATAAGAGAGCCCCCAAAAAATTGCTATGATTTGACATTTTATATTTAGTGCATTTGCAATTACCATCAAGTGAATTTGATGTACAAAGATTACAAATACTCAAAATAGAGGTATATGTTGAAAGTACAACTTTAAAATATATTCAAAGAAAACTAACAACACCACTGTGTAGCTCTCAAAAAAATAATCTAATTAAAATAAGGGACTCAAAAAGGAGTTTGTATGTGCTAAAACAAGCACTTTGAAGTTCCAAAAATGGGAATTGTGCATAGTGACCTTCGATAATATGTGATTTAAAAAAAATCCATATACAAATTATAAAATAATAACACCACTAGCTAAAGCATGAAAATTTACCCCAAATAAAAAAAAATTGCTTCAAAGAATTGTGTTTGGATGGTTGAGATGTGTATCTTTGAAGTTGGAGTTCCAAAATGAAATGCTAATGGAGAAGGGGTCTAAATTAGAGGGAAAATTGACGATTATGATATTGCTATCAGGATTCAACTGTGTAGTTTTACAAGTCAAACTCATTGACCCATGTTTCATGAGCAGTGGTTCACAAGAACCCATCTCTCATGATAATGAATGGTCCACTTAGCACTCATTGCATCTAGGTGATGCTCATAGAGGTGAAGTATTGGGCCTTGCCGAGAGGTCACCCATCTGGGTACTACTCTAGCTTAAGCGTGCTTAACCATGGAGTTTCTCCCAAGGTTAATCCCACTTAGCTTGCAACCCCATTTGCAAAACCTTCAACGAGTGTTGTGCCTTATGAACCATTCATTATAGAGCCCCTTTAGCTCATCAATTGATAAGTAGGAGGTATTTTTCATAGCGTGTCAAATTATGATATTGCTATCAGGATTCAACCGTATAGTTTTATGAGTCAAACTCATTGACCCATGTTTCATGAGTAGTGATTCACAAGAACCCATCTCTCATGATAATGAATGGTCCACTTAGCACTCATTGCATCTAGGTGATGCTCACAGAGGTGAAGCACTGGGCCTTCCTGGGAGGTCACCCATCCCGGTACTACTCTAGCTCAAGCACGCTTAACCATGGAGTTTCTCCCAAGGTTAAGCCCACTTAGCTTGCAACCCATTTGTAAAACCTTCAACAAGTGTTGTTCCTTATGAACCATTCATTATAGAGCCCCTTTAGCTCAACAATTGATAAGTAGGAGGTATTTTTCACAGCGTGTCAAATTATGATATTGCTATGAGGATTCAACCATGTAGTTTTACGAGTCAAACTCATTGACCCATGTTTCATGAGTAGTGGTTCACAAGAACCCATCTCTCATGATAATGAATGGTCCACTTAGCACTCATTGCATCTAGGTGATGCTCATAGAGGTGAAGCACTGGGCCTTCCTGGGAGATCACCCATCTCGATACTACTCTAGCTTAAGCGCACTTAACCATGAGGTTTCCCCCAAGGTTAAGCCTACTTAGCTTGCAACCCCATTTGCAAAACCTTCAGCAAGTGTTGTGCCTTATGAACCATTCATTATAGAGCAACTTTAGCTCATCAATTGACAAGTAGAAGGTATTTTTCACAGCATGTCAAATTATGATATTGCTATCAGGATTCAACCATGTAGTTTTACGAGTCAAACTCATTGACCCATGTTTCATGAGTAGTGGTTCACAAGAACTCATCTGTCATGATAATGAATGGTCCACTTAGCACTCATTGCATCTAGGTGATGCTCACAAAGGTGAAGCACTGGGCCTTCTCAGGAGGTCACCCATCGCAGTACTACTCCAACTCAAGCATGCTTGACCATGGAGTTTCCCCCAAGGTTAAGCCCACTTAGATTGCAACCCATATAGCAATATCATAATTTGACACAATGTGAAAAATACCTCCTACTTATCAAAATTGATGATGCCAAGTGATTGAATATGCCCAAAATATTCCTTGATGTATTTGTATCAATGACCAAAAATAGTAATTTTTTAATGATCAAAAAATTAATTTAAAAATAATGTTGCACTTTAAAAATAAAGTCTAGAATATGTTATTTTTACAAATAATATTCTCTACACAATTTCCAATGATGACCAACTAATAAGCAATATGGATTTATGTACATATTTTGCATACAAACTTATTTTCCCTTAAAAATTGTGCCCTCATAAAAACACTAGAATTTTTTTTATCCTCAAAATATAAAGTGTTATATATCAAAATTCATCTCTCAAGCCTTCTGAGTGCAATCACAGTGTTGGTATGGCTCTAGGATGCATTGTATCAAAGTTGATTACTAAAACCCCATCGATTTGAGAAGTTGCTTCCAAATTCAACTTTGATACCATGATAGAGTCAGATATTTAACCCTCATAGCCCAATAGATCCTACAAAACAATGATAAGCCTTCTACAAGAGATTTCAAATAAGCCAAAAATATGTAATATATTCATACAAGTATATGTGAATCCAAAAGGAAAGTAATTACATACGATCCCATTGAATATATAGAAAAGGGGTGAGTTGAGAAGATAGGTATGGACTCTAACCTCCTCCATGAGTGTAGGACATGTGTCCATGATTTGTCATGTGCATGGGACAAGTGTGATAAAAGTGTCATATTCACATGAGATAGGTGTCTCAACTACATGAGGTGAGACAAAAAGGTATAAGTCCTTAAGTGGAGATTTAACTAGCGTGAATAGGACTCTCCTAGGGAGGTTAATAGCTATCTAGTTTGATAATTCCACTATTTAAACTAACAATTTTGAGTTAAAATCAAGAACACCAACTTTTATTGTTATCAAGAACTAAACACTTCTTAAATCCTTATTATGTTTAATATGTATTTGTAATGTTACTTATTTAAATTATATTTATTTAATATCTTATTAGAGTGTTTTTTTGTAATAAGTCATGGACTAGGGGTTGACTCCCTTTTATAATAAGTTAAAAAAATAACTTGTCAACCCTATTAATAGGGGTGTTCCATAGGTACAAAATTCTATTAATTTCTCCTATTTCACCTTTCTTGGATAATCTTACTGACATTTAAAGTATTTTAATTCCTTGAGAAGGTATCATTTTATTTTCATCACCAATCCATTCTTGACTAGATGAAAATTATGATATTAGCTCAATAATATGCTCCACTCATCCCTTCAGGCTCTTTACTTCACCCCTTGGTTCCTACATCTTAAAGATGAACTTGGAAACCAAACCTGTTAAAATTAGAGAATTCATTCAAATATTGAGCACAACTAAAACATTTGGCTCTAAAAGTGAAACAATTGAAGAATATTGTAACCCATGAAAAATTATCTTTTGATGGGTGAATGTTCTTTGGGAGAGCTTAAGAAGAATACAACCAAGGCTTATCATCTAGGGAGACGATATAGTGACGAGGCTCAACATTAGACTACCAAGTAGATTTCTTTCACGAAGAATGTTTTTCTAGTCCATGAACAAGCTTCTTGTGGCATTTAGAGATGAGAAGCTCCATGGAGTAACATATAGGACACCTAAAGGCAATTCTTTCATAGTCAACTACTTATCTTCATCTTCTTGCCAACCTATAAATAAATATCCATAGGAAGCCCCTTGGAGAGACCCATATCCACACATATACATGCATAATAAATTGTATCCTTTGGGTTGTAATGATACTTACCTAGCCTATTTCTAGTTTCCCTTAGACCCTCTAATTCCAAAACCTATATAGCCCATTGCCAATTTTCCTTAGACCCTCTTGTTAGCAAGAAATCTAAAGGATACAAACCAGAGTTTTCTTCTCCAAAAGATCTTTGCTAGTTGTAGTATGTACCCCTAGAGTAGGTCCTATTGAGGTGATACCATAAAGTATTCCGGATCCAAGATTAGTTGTAAATTAGAATAAAATAGCATACACACAAAATACATTAGAATTTAGAGTTCTCCATATTCATGATATCAATAATCCTTCATCACATTCCTTATACCTCAATTATAGTCAATCTTCTATAATATTATAGGTTATCTTCTATTGCTTTCTATTCTCTCCTACTTCTACCTACTATTGGTGAATAGATCTTTCTGCATACTTATATTTACAATATGGGATGTGGCCCTTAGATAACATCCCTAGATTACATTCTATCTTCCTAAATTCATATTCTGAAATATTCTTTCTGGTTAGCTATTACATATCTCCAAACTAGTGTCTATATATTGATTTCCAGCTAACATTATCCCTTCTTCAAACCCTTGACTTGTCCTCAAGTCAACTTTGCTTTGCTGGCAGAATGTTTGAATATATACCTTAGAGGGTAGAGAGGTGATCATCCCACTACTTCTTTGCCAACTACAACTTATGGATGTGAGTAGAGAGTTGTACTAGTTGCTTTTCTCCTTCTAGAATATTGGTGGGGACTTGAATGCTTTGGGAGAATTGTTGAGTCTCTTGGATGATACTGAAAAGGTGTGCCAATTGTAGATTGGAAAAATCTTTGAGTTGATGGAACTATCGCCGGACTTGTTGATCCTATAGTTGTTGATCCTATGATGTCAAGTGGGAGAATGTTAGGTTAAGGTACCATTACCTTAAAATCTTATGTATATTTTATGTATCTCTAATACTCTTGGAAATTGCTCTTTGATGCTTAGGGTGGTTATTGGAAAATAATTTATAAATAATTTTCCTTAAGAATCTTGGCTTTAGTTGTTGCATGCATTCGTGAAGGGAGTGGAGTTGGTAGTATGAAGCTATTTTTAGTAAATTTCTCAACTTGGGCATGAGAAATTTAGTAGTGGAGCATTTTGCATGTTGTTGGTGGGTCCCACATGAGTTGGGGGTTATTTTTTATGCCTACCTTAGGATATGGGCCACTATGGAGGAGTGCCCTTTTTTTGCTACATAAGGAAGATTTTTATTGATGATACAAATATATTACAATATTGGTTGCCTAACAAGCAACAAAGAAGCCCATTTGTTAAATACTACCAAAAACATCCCACCAAGGCTACACCAAACCTATTGATACTATCTAGAAGACTACATCGAATGCCATGTAGGGCCTATACCCTAAGATCCCAACATAGGTGAATTCCATTACATTATCCAAGAAACAAAACAAATTTCATTTTTCCCAAGGCTACAAAACACTGACAAAATTCAAAATTGTTATACTACCATTATTACTCCTCTACCAGGGACTAAAGATAATCCATGAAATCTCCAATCTATTCAAAATTAACCATCAGTTCCAGATACAACATCTTCTTTAGGAAAATTGCACCCCACATAGCCCTATTTTTGTCACTCCATGGTACCATCCCTTTGACATCCAAGAGAAAGGGATACCGACAAACTATGTTGTTGGGGATGAAGAGTAGCTACAAGTCTTTGAGTTGTGGCACACCTATACTTAGTTGTGAGATGGCGATGATATCCTCGACTCCGCCCAAGAGCTCCAACTTGATTAGAATTCTCACTAATGCCAAAGTTGCACCTTTAGTTGTCTACAAATCCAATAGGGCTGTGAAAAACCTTGAAGAAATGTCTGAATTAACCCAACATCTTTTATCTACAACCAAGAATTCCCTACCAAGAATAAGTTTAACAACTTCCACTACTAGTTGGTCTTGCACCATGAAAACAAATTTAAGCCTGCCATCTTTGATAATGCCTAAGAAGGCCATTTGTCTTCTCAAACTAGTTAAAAAAATTAGAGTATCCATTAAACTAGTCCATAAAACCTTGCTTGGCTAGGGGAGACGTACCAGTAGCCACCAAGGCTAACTTCATGCATTCATGAAGAGTGCAAAATAGGTCTGATTTCAAAAAAAAAAATTGGGCTTCTTCATAAGCAAGTTAGGACCTTAAAAAGAAAAAATTGGCTTATGGGTATTTAAAACGCACCTTGTGGAACCCGTAAAGCGAAAGGTGCTCAAAAAGGGTGTTTTTAAACCTCCGTCCCCTACATCTTTAACACTTCGCCACTACCCATTCATTAGAAAACCAATAAAAACCCACAAAAATTTAAGGTGTTTTCAATAGTTTTCAATGTATTTTATTTTTTTGGTCAACTACACATTCAACAGTGAACATATATTGGTGTAATTTGTAAATTTTTATTGGCATAATTAAAACAATGTAATGACTAAAATGTAAACGGTTATTGGGGGGTTAGGTGAACAAGGAGTAAACAACAATTGGATCATAGGCGACAATTAGCACATTTCCCCTATCGAGTGTATGAAAAACCTGCCATTTTGCTTATTTAAACATCCAATAAATGTGCTAGAAATAAATGCTAATGAATTGGCATTCCATTGTACCTTTCACAAAACCTTGAGGTCATTGAACCATACAAATTGAGGATGAATTAATTACACCCCATGCGAAATAATATTGGATGCGTAGAGGCTTAAGTTAAATCTACTATCAACCCCGAGCCAACATTAACAACCAAACAACAAGTTAATGCTAAAATAAGAATGAGTCATTTAGCTTTTAATTGTGACCAACTGCCCTAAAGTTGACAAAATGATCAACATCATAAGTTTCTCAATTCACATGAGAATTAAAATGTTTTTTTGGTAGATGAAGGTTTTCCATTCACAATTTTCTTGTTCTTTCTATATTGACACCACCATTACAACACTCTCACCTTCAAGCTTTTTACTTTTTGACCTTCAGTTTGCAACTATTTAATTTGAGAGAGGCCTCAACTCCGTATCTAAATTTCTTTTTTGAATCCCATTTGCCCCACATTTTCTGTGAAGGTGTGTTGAATCGTGAAATTGTTGAACTTTCCAATCAACTCTTTTTCCTTATCCACCAGTGGCTATAAATTCTAGTTGGAAACTTTCCCAACTTTGCTGGCATGATGACCAGAGAAGATTCACCTTCAATTTCAACACAATCTATCTTTAGTTCTTTGTATAATTGCAAACCCAAAATAAGAGCTTGAAACTCAACTTTATTGTTTGTTCCCTTATAGGGGTTGCAAAAGCTCACCATTTTTTTCCTTCCCAATCCCTAACAATACAAACTACACCAAAAACTTTGAGATTTCCTTTGGAGGCCCCATAAAAATTCATTTTGTATGAATTTTTTCACAGGGGATACCAGACTATATTCTTCCTTACATTCTTAGCCTTTCCTAGTTCCATGCATCCAAGAGATGGAATTTTAAGCCCATACCAAACTTGTCTCATCTTTGCATCCCAATCTGTGAAATACATTTTTGAATGTTCATTTGTGCTACCCTACTATTTGCTAATTCTATAATAGTTGCTTCAAGATTGTTTAGAAATGACAGTAGGGGCCTTTCCATATCTTGGAATTTATATTTTGTTTATTTCCTTCCAAATTTTCCACGCCAATATTGAAGGGAAAATTTTCCATAAACTTGCGAAAAGGTATTCTTTTTATTAATGGCCATGTTTTAAAAAGAGTGAGGATGTCATTTGGAAGTGTGTTGACCCAACCAAGATTAGCACATGACCACCTCCAACAAGCATGCATGTATGGACTACCTAATAGAAGATGATTGACATTATCCTCTTCACCTTTGTAAAGAACACATCTTGTGGGGCTTGAGTATCCTATTTTTGTAAACTTATTTGCTATTGGGATCCTATTTTGGAGTATTGCCTAGGCAAAGGTGCCAGCCTCTGGAAGACATTGGTTGCTTTAGCACAACTGTAGGGGAAGAGTTGGTTTTTCTTCTATTTTCCCCAAAATTTCATAACCATCCTTTATATTTTACTACCCTATATTTGGATCATGCCCACACTAATTCATCCTTGCCATCTTGAATGTAAACAAATCTATCTTTGAGGATTAGCTTAAATTGCTCAATTTCATTTTGAGGTAAATCCATATTGTCAGGGTCTTTCTAGTGTCAATTATGAATCCCATGTTAGCATTTCTTTCTTCCAAATAATATCTAACTTTCCTTCCCCACATTTGGGATAATATTCTTTGTGTATGTTCTATATTCAAAATATTACTCAAGCTTGGATAACCCCTCCACGATTCTTCCCAGAATAATGTTGTCCTTCCATCATGTATGTCCCATGAGAGATAATTTATAATTAATGGGCGATACTCTATCATAAAATTCCAAATTCTCGAGTCTTTGGGTAGATTCTCAGAAATTGGTATATTACTCTGATTGCTACCATTTAAATATTTGTTCTAGAGGATCTTGCCCCACTTTGCTTCATTATTTGTGCATATTTTCCAAATTATTTTTTCTCCTAGGGCTTTATTCTATTTTACCAAATCTCTTAGCCCCACACCACAATCCTCTTTAGCTTTGCATATCTTATCCCAAGCATTTAACACAATCTTCTTTTGTTTTGACATTCCTTGCCAAAAGAACTTCCTCATGCTTTGATTTAAATTGTGATAATCATTGGTAAAGAAAGACAAGACAATAGGTAGATCTGAATTGAAAATATGACAACCTTTATCATCACAATTATGCCTGCCCAGGAGAGCCACTTCCCCTTCCATGATGCCAACCGATTATTTATTTTGTTTTCTAGGGGATCCCATAACTTGTTGTTTCTCAATCCTTTACTTAAATGAAGGCCCAAATAAGTGGTTGGAAGCTAAACTTTCTTAAAATCTAAAGCCCTAGATATCTCTTGCTTCTTCTTGGGTTTTGTATTAAAGAAGAAAATTTTAGATTTAGCTTCACTTACCTCCTACCCAGATGTAATAGTGTATAAATCTAGGATTTATTTTAAACATTGTGCTTCCCTTCTTTTTGCAGCCCCAAAGAGCATGGTATCATCTATGAACTATTGATGCGTTATTGCTAGCATGCTACTTGTTATCTTAATACCTTCTATACTCCTTGAATCAACAACTAGGTTAATTGCTCTACCAAGGGCAACAACCATTATGATAAAGGGGAAAGGGGAAAGGGGGTCCCCTTTCTTGATTCCTCTTGATGCCTCAAAGTAACCTTCAAGCGATCCATTTAGAAGGATAGAGAATCTTGGGCTTGATATACAATTAAAGATCCAATTCACCCAATGTAAATCAAATCCAAAGGCCTCTAAGACCTTGTATAAAAATCTCTAATCCACTCTATCATATGCCTTCTTGATATCTAGTTTTATCAACATGCTTTGTATATTTTCTATGTTGAATAGAATGAATTGCTTCTTGAACAATTATTACACCTTCCAAAATAGACCTTTTGGGCACAAAACTAGTTTGTTCATCCAAAATCAAATTTGAAATTATTAATTTCAACTAGTTTGCATCTAACTTTGCCATTATTTTATAAAGGGTATTACACAATACTATTGGTCGAAAACCATCAACGAAATAGGTTTCTCCTTCTTGGGGATGAGTGCTAAGAACACATTATTTATCTCCCTTAGAACCATACCTGAAGATCTTGAATCTTCTATAGCATCCACCAACACTTTTCTCACTATATCCAAACATTTTTGAAAAAATTGGCTGGAAAACCATTAAGGCCTAGAGCTTTGTCAGGGTGTGATTGAAAGACAATAGATTTTATCTCTTCTTCTAATAATTTCTCCATTAACATTTTGTTTTGTGCTTCAGTTACTAGCTTAGGTATGTTTTGTAAGAGATGGTTTTGAGATCCTAGATCTTATACTTCTAGATTATTAAGAAAATTACTAAAGTAAGCCATGGTTTCCTTTTCAATGTCCTTCGAGTTCTCTAAGATGACCCCATATGCCCTCTTGATTTTTTTAATATGATTGTTGTCCCTTCTAACTTTTGTTACTTCTAACTTTTGTCACATTGTGAAAATATTTGGAGTTCTTATCTCCCTCATTGATCCAAGTCTCCCTCAATTTTTTCGGCCAATATATTTCTTTTTTGACCCGTACCTCTATATAATCCTTTAGCAACTCCTTCATAAACTTCTCCTTATCCATTCCAACTAAGATTACCTCTTCATTCAAAGCTTTTAATTCCTCTTTTAGCCTTGTTTTTGTTTCAAACATATTCTTGAAGTGATTTTTATTCCAAACTTTTAATTGTTGTTTGATCATTTTCAATTTTGTTGCTATGCCAAACATATTAGTTCCTTCAAGTTTCGCTTTAGTCCACCATTGCACTGTCAATCTCATGAAGTTATGATCTTTAAACCACATATTTTCAAATTTTAAAGGATGTCTTATAAGCCTTTTGTCCTCTAAAATTTCTAGCTTGATTGGGTAGTGATCAGATCCAGATTGTGGCACAATGCTACCCTCTAAAGAGAATGGAAAAGCAACTAAATCACCTTTAGACAAATGTCTATCCAATTTCTCTGCTATACTATTGAATCCTAATCTTTTGTTAGTCCAAGTGAAATCCCTATTTGCCATTTGGATCTCCAACAAATGATTTTCCCTCACAAACTCTTCAAAATTTGTTTGAGATAGATACTTTCTTTTGACCCCCCATTCTTATCTTGGCTATGGAGAATAGCATTGAAGTCCCCACCTAGGATAAAGAACTCATTTGAGGCATTCATGAAGAAATTTCCTATTTCCTCCCATACCTCCCTTTTCTTTAGGCAACAAGATGAACCATATACATTCACTGTGATGAATGCCAAGTTTGAAGTTAAACTTTTTGCCTTGCATGCTAGCCAATGTCTGTGAGTTTCCACCAACTTGTTATACACAGCTTGTGGTTTCCAAAATGTAATTAGTTCCCTAGAGGCACGTTCATATTCCACTATTTTTTCTTGCCAAAACTTACACTTCTAAATAACTCCACTTCTATTTTGTTCATCTTAGATTCTTGAATCATAAAATATCTTCCATTGATGTCTCCAAAAAACACCTCACCAAGTGCTTCTTGTTAGGGGTGTTTAAGCCCCTTATATTCCAAGAATATATCATCATTGCTCCTTGGAAAGGGTAATTCCATTCCCTGATCTTAAGAGCCTGGTAATTTTTACTTGACCTTCCACATCACCATCTACTAACCTCTTCTCTATGTTTTTCTTTCTCCCTTTCTTTCTTCCTTCATCACAATCTGGGGATTCTTTTGGCATTTTTCATCTGCTTGATACCTAGTTTAAATTTTTACTTGTGGGGTCAATATTGTGTATGGGTCTTCCTTTAGCTCTTCTTCACCATTAATCATCTCTCCTTTATTTGTTTCACCTTCTTCCTCCATTATCCCCCTAGAGGCACAAAATTTTCCCGCGAGTTATTATCTTCCTTAACTGCAAATCCATTCATATCCCTTTGCACCACCTCTATTAGCCCCAATAACTCGCTGCTTACTTCTAGAGCCTCTAGTTCCTACCTTATCTCCCCTTCTTCTAGTATATCTAGACCATAATATATATTCTCCTCATTGAGGGGATTATAGGTCTCCTTGACCAATAGTTGAACTTCCTCTATGCCCTTCATTATCTGATGGTTTTGTTCTTCTTCCATTTCTTGGATTTCATCTTCTAATGATTTACACTCTGCCACTGTTCCTTTCTTTACCCCTTCACCTAACCTCTTTTCTTCCTTCCTTCCACCATTCAAAAAGGCTTTTAAAGGTTTCATCTCTCCTACCTATTTAGGAGTAAAGTTCCTTTCCACCTTTTGAAACCATCTTCCCTCCTTTGTGATAAGTTCTCATTCCTCCCATTTGTGACTATTCAGATTTATCTCTATACAAATTCTCACATGGGTGTTTCACTCTCCTTGGAGTGAGTCTTCATCCAAGCTTATGAAGGATCCTAATGTTTCACCTATCCTCTCCAAAACCTCCCCACTCCAATACTCAGTTGGCATATTATAAAGGTTAACCCATACTGGCAGTTTTTCCATCACATATTTTTTGGGTTGAAGTTTGATTCCCATTCTTTGAAATAATAACCCATCCCTTCCATAATTAGGGTTTTATTTTCTATTATAGATTGTTTGAGTTTCATAGAAGAACAAACAACCAATAGGAAATTATTCGATAAAAAAATTATACTTACCTCATCACCCCAGTTTTTTGACCACCATCTCGGAATCTTCTCTCTTGGGCTTCCTCTATTGCACCACTTGGAAAGAAAGGCTTTCTCCTTTAAATGGTTTTTATTTTATTGCAACATTTTGGAAGGGATTACCATTGCCATATCATTCTTCCTTCTTCCATTTGCTTCTTTTCCCTAACCTAGGTTTTTTAATCTATCAAATCAATTCTTATCCCTCCAATTCATTTGCATTCTCCATGATTGACTATTGTCATCTCCATATGTTTGCTTGATTTTTCCATGATTCAACTATATCAAATTTTCCCCTGTTGCGAATGGAGGCATCTATGCACCTACATCTTCATATTCCCTTCGAACCTCTGTGTCACATCCATTACCCACCATTTTCTGGTCAAAATGATTTGCAGTGGTCTCTCTAGCTTTTTACCCAAGCCAACCATACACATCTACCTTTGTTCTTGAGGCCTGATTTCCCTAGTGACGACGATTCAAACATTCCTTTTGATTGTTGTGATAGTTTTTATTGAAATTCCATTGCTATTTTGGTTTTTGATTTCACTTGAAGTTATTCCAACTTGTTACTTGATGCCCTCCATGAAGTTTCCATCCG
Organism: Sequoia sempervirens; assembly: GCA_007258455.2. Lineage (NCBI taxonomy): Eukaryota > Viridiplantae > Streptophyta > Pinopsida > Cupressales > Cupressaceae > Sequoia > Sequoia sempervirens. The sequence continues at coordinate 484,491,677 of VDFB02000015.1, read as the reverse complement.
TTGAGACCTGAGATATATGTTGGTTAGAGTTTCCTCTACGACTTGTATCACATTTGAATGGTTGTGAATACCTATGATCCCTTTTATTGCACCAACTCTGCCAGTGTCTCATTGAGGATATCTCCTCAACTCCAAGATTGGCAGCTCTCTGTCTGCTTCATTCACTCAAACTCCAATCCGCCTTTTGCAATTTTTGCTATGCTCACCCATTTTTTGAGCTATATTATTTTACATTATCTAACATTTTTATTCTCTATGCACTATGGAGGAGTGCTTTTACGAAAAGTGTTTCCCTACATTAATCTTATGTTCATATGGTTTTTCCTTGGATAAACAATTATGTTTTATATTTACATACACTTGTAAGATGTTTTACTACAATAGTTTTACCTTGTTTCTCAACATGAATATGAGTATGAAGGAGATAGAGATGGGAGAAGAGCATCATAATTAGGAGGCATACACATGAAAAATATGGTAAGAGAAATGGATGACAAAATTGAAAATAAATTTGTAGGGTAGTAGTAAAAGGGAACAAAGGGATGGTTGAAAAGTTGTATAGGATATAGATGTAATCAAAATATATTGATAAAGAGATGTGGAATGATTCTTGAAAAAGGTAACTATGGAGATATTAATACACATGAAGGATATCACTATAGTGAGAAATGAGATGAAATATATGTCATATGGCGAGATAAATGTACCAAGGAATAGGAGGTGAAGGATACAAAAGATGAGGATGGTGAGAGTTGTGTCTATGTCAAGGAAGGATTATATATCTGTGATTGAAAGGGAGGGATACTAGTATTTATTTGGGGTATTCCAAAAATAGTAGAACTAGGAGGTGTGGAAATAAAATGAACCTATGAGAGTGTAGAGGGATGCTCAGAGGTATCTCAATAGAGGAAGATAGTGTTATGGAAGACACTTCAAAAGTAGATGCTCTAGATGAGTTAAAAGAAGAATGGACAAATGAAGAAGAAGGTGCATTTACATATATGATATATGGTTGGTTTTCTACAACATCTATCGGCTTGAGAGGTCAATTAATAATTTATGTAACATGTCTATTAGCCTAGAATAATTGGGGAAATTCTTAGGATTTTGACATCGATCGTAACTTGTTGTATTTGGCCCACAATGTGTAAATATTGTTACATATCTTGATGGGCCAAATGGGCCTTTTGGTCAAAGTTCTCATTGATATTGTAGACACCTAAATTTGGACACTTAAATTTGTTCAAACTTGTCCCTTTTCGTCTAAACACCCCCTTATTCGTCTTAATTGGGTAATATTGCTATTATCTAATTAATACCTTTAATTCTCCTAAGTCCCTAAGGTATCTAGTTAAATAATTAAATACCTTACCCTCTTTAATTCTCCTTTGATCAAATGAATTAAATTCCTCACATGTCACATCCTTTTATTAATCTTAATCAACCTCTTAATCTCATCATTAGGGATGTGACACATCCTAATCAAGGATTAGACATGTGCACATCCCTAATGATGATATTAGAAGGTTGATTAAGATTAAGAAAATGATGTGACATGTGAGGAATTAAATAAATGTCATATTTATTTAATTCATTTGACGAAAGGGGGATTAAAGAGGGTGGGCGTATTTAATTATTTAACTAGATACCTTAGGGACTTAGGATAATTAAGGGTATTAATTAGATAATAACAAGATTACCCAATTAACGTGAATAAGGGGGTGTTTAGACAAAAAGGGACAAATTTAGACAAATGTAATTGTCCAAATTTAGGTGTCTACATTTTTCCCCTCTTTGAGATGGTGTTACGAAGTAGCATCATTTCAAAAAATATTAAAAGATAAGACTAAGATGAAGATGGTTAGATTGGAAAAGATACCCTAGTCATTCAAAGGAGTGACTAAGAGGAAAGATGATGGGCGTGTAATTAAATTCCTTACCCCTTTACTCCCCTTTTCATCAAATGAATTAAATAAATATGACATTTATTTAATTCATCACATGTCACATCATTTTCTTAATCTTAATCAACCTCTTAATCCCATCATTAGGGATGTGCTTGATTAGGATGTGTCACATCTTCCAACTTTTGCAAGTTGACTTCTAATCTTCATTAACCCCTAATTATCTTCTAATCACTGATTAGCTAATTCAATCAACATCTTGGTCAACTCTCTCCATCCCCCAAGGAATTTTTAATTCCTTTTTCTCTTCCCCATGTGAATTTTTAATTTACATTTATTCATCCAAGACCCCTCTCTTCCCCCAAAGAATTTTTTAATTCTTTTTTATCCTTCCAAGACTCTCCTTATTCCCATGCAAAGTTCTAGAACCTTTTGACTTATCACATCAATCACATGTGTCAAGGTCTTCTAGAACCTTTGACTTGTCGTATTAGTCACATGTGGGTAAGTACTTACCTTTTTAAGTACCTTGTCTTATCCAAGGTACTTCTCACCTCTCTTTTTGGGAACCTTGTCTTATCCACAAGATTTTCCAATCATGTGAATTTTAAATTCACTTTTTATTCATCCAAAATTCTCCTCTTCCCCATGCGATCATTGAGAGGTCACATCATCCTTATTCCAAGGTACTTACAAGTACCTTCCCATGACATGCCATCTTCCACCTCATGTTTCCTTATCCATCTTGCCCATGGTGGCAAGATCTCAACCCTCCATCTTGCCCATGGTGGAAAAATCTCAACCCCTAGGTTTCTCTCCATAAAATGAAGGATTTTTCTTTCATTCTAATTCATTATGAATTCACAACACAACTCATTCAACATTCAACCAACTTCATTTCTCAAGCCCATACCCACCATTGTTGCATACCTTAAGCTCTCAAATGTTGCATCTATCTTGTTCATTTTCTCAACTACCCACATCCTTCATTTGAATCCTCATCTTGCATACATCATTTTGCATCCACTTTCATTTGTCTTGCCATTGAAAGGAGCACATGAAATCAACCATCAAGGGCCAACCAAAAGATCAATTCAAGATAAGGTAAATATCTACTTTTTGTTATCTTTCTTTGTTTTGAATTCAATTAGGCTTATCTTGGGGTGTTAGTGTTGTTTTCCTTGTTGTTGCATGTTGTTTTGCATCACTTAGAATAGGTTAACTCCACTGGTTCACATATATTATAGAAGGTAGTGACATCGTCAATAGTATGAAAGGGTCAAACTATGGGCCATGGTAGGCTTTAGATAAGGGCCCTACAATGTGAAGGACAATACGAAGGATATTAAAGTTGAGATATATAATCTAGGTAAGGGGGATCAATTAGGAAAATATGCTAGACTAGGAGCGAGAAAAAAAAGAGATAAATATGGGGATATATGGGTAATGGTATAACTAGGGGAGCCTAGTAGATGAAGTGGTTAACAAAAACATACAAGAATCTGGACCAAAGATGAGAAAAAATAATGGTTTGGAAAGCTAGGAAGATAGGACACAAATGAGTGAATAGGGAAACTATGGTCAAGAAAGGAAATATGGGTGGTATGGTGACTAATATTACCTACAATGTGGGGTAGGTAAGGAAGGATTGGAAATTAAGGGATAATGTAGTAAATACCTCACAATGGGTAAAGAGGACATGTAAGTGGAAGCTAGGGATGGGGCCTAACCAAGGTCTAGTATAAGGTGTGTGGTTACTAAGGGAATATGTGGTGATCTAAAGATAGGGAAAGTGGATGGGAAAGGTAAGGTGGGGGAACCTAAGATATAAAAAAGGAAACAAAAGGTCCAACTAAGGATATATAAGTTAGGGTAAGGGGAATTTAAAGTGAAGGGAAGCTAAAGATGGGGAAGATGACTAAGTGAAGGAAGGGTATGAAAGATGAATTGGTGGTCAAAGGGAAAAAAGGTGATGAAGGTGTAGGAAGAGAAATGATAAAGACATGTGAAGGAAAATGTGGATAAGAAAGGGAAGGGAAGGGGATGTGAAAAGGTGTGTGTAGATGAATTTAGGGTTTTAAGGAAATGTTAGTATACCTTATTTTGATATATGTATTAAGTAAATTAGTTGGTTGTATATGTTTTATAAGTTACCCCTATGGTAAATTATAATAAAAGTATTTATCCAACATACATTAGATAATAGTAATTGTCTTTAGCAAGACTCTATATATTGTAATTACTTCCTAAGTGTAAACAATCTTAGATATTGTAATTGGAGTTAATGCTATATTGAGAGGATTACTGTCTCAAAGTGGTAGTATGGAGATGATATAAAAGTATTGCATCACAAACATATAAATATATTACAACATACTACAAAAAATCAAAATCACATAACCTCTATAAAATATTCTAAAAATAATTAGCTAGATACATCCTTTTTTTCCAACTAAAAAAAAAGTTCCCAAAGAAATTAGCAAGAATATATATCTCTCAATCCTTAACATTAAATTGAAGAGATCTATGAATCATACACTCACTACTAATGAAATAAAAATATTTGGAAAATTTATCTCCCAACAAAAAAATCCCTTGCTCACAAGTAAAGAAAATGTTCTTCCCCGTCCTAAGGGGAAGCTAGGGATGGAGCCTAACCAAGGTCTAGTATAAGATGTGTGGTTACTAAGGGAATATGTGGTGATCTAAAGATAGGGAAAGTGGATAGGAAAGGTAAGGTGGGGGAACCTAAGATAAGAAAAAGGAAACAAAAGGTCACAACTAAGGATATATAAGTTAGGGTATGGGGAATTTAAAGTGAAGGGAAGCTAAAGATGGGGAAGATGACTAAGTGAAGGAAGGGTATGAAAGATGAAGTGGTGGTCAAAGGGAACAAAGGTGATGCAGGTGTAGGAAGAGAAATGATAAAGACATGTGTAGGAAAATGTGGATAAGAAAGGGAAGGGAAGGGGATGTGAAAAGGTGTGTGTAGATGAACTTAGGGTTTTAAGGCAATGTTAGTAAACCTTATTTTGATATATGTATTAAGTAAATTAGTTGGTTGTATAAGTTTTATAAGTTACCCCTATGGTAAATTATAATAAAAGTATTTATCCAACATACATTAGATAATAGTAATTGTCTTTAGCAAAACTCTATATATTGTAATTACTTCCTAAGTGTAAACAATCTTAGATATTATAATTGGAGTTAATGCTATATTGGGAGGATTACTGTCTCAAAGTGGTAGAATGGAGATGATATAAAATTATTGCATCACAAACATATAAATATATTACAACATACTACAAAAAATCAAAATGACATAACCTCTATAAAATATTCTAAAAATAATTAGCTAGATACATCCTTTTTTTCCAACTAAAAAAAAAGTTCCCAACGAAATTAGCAAGAATATATATCTCTCAATCCTTAACATTAAATTGAAGAGATCTATGAATCATACACTCACTACTAATGAACTAAAAATATTTGGAAAATTTATCTCCCAACAAAAAAATCCCTTGCTCACAAATAAAGAAAATGTTCTTCCCCCCATCCCCCCATCCCCTTCGGCCTCCCCCTACAGCTTCCACCCCCATCCCCAAAAAAAAAAGTAACCCCTAGAATTTATAATCTAAAATAATTTTAATTTCTAAGTGTACATATATGTAATGATATACACAAATAAAATACATACAAAAGAACTTGATATTAAAAAAAAGACCACTTAAAAGAATCAAATGTAAGATGGGAATACAAGGAGATCCTCTTTCAAGCACATGCATCCTAGTGTGGTGGAAGCCCTATTCCACCACATAAGTTACCACCCTAATAAAGAGTCCAAACCATAATACTCATGGTGATTTGTATATTATCATGAATTGACTAGAAAATTAATCTATGAATCTAACATCCATAAACAATTACATTACATGTAATATATATTACAAAATACTAAAAAAAAACATAAAACAACATAAACTCTACATTTCATATAAATATGTTACAACATAGAAACAAATCAAAACCACATAAACTCTCTAATTTTTAACCAAATATATTTCATTATTTAAACTCATTAATATTAATTAAATATATAGGTAATTACACCATCAATCATACATCAATACCAATAAACTAGGTATAAAATATTCCAATAATTTATTCGTCCCCACGCCCCCCAAATTCCTCTATAACTCCTAGACCCACGGCCAAAGATCAAATAAAACTTCTTTACCAAAAAAATAAAGAATCCCCTCCCATTGTTAAAAAACAATTTAGATTTTTTTAAAACCTAAGCTCGGTTACACGCCAAGGATATACACAAGTGAGGGGTCTAGTCTGCCATAGAAAAACCGAACTCTTCCCCTGAAAAGATGGGTTCCCTGTCCTCTCAGTCATCCCGACTTTGTGGGTGTACTCACGACACGAGATTGCTACCCAACGCTGTATATACTAATTGTGTATATGCACAATTTAAACCTACTACAGTTCCAAAATCGGCGATACTTAGGCATTCAAGTAAGTAAGTAGCCATCCCTGTCTCTCCTTTATGCCAGGGCCAGCTTGTGAATCTTTGTCAGGGTCAATCGGTATATTCAATATATATAATCTTCCTGTAAGCTCACAATATAAGTAATTGATTTATTCCCTATTCATTTTATATATCAGTTGGAGGGCATTGAAGAAAACTAATGGCGGTTTGTCCGGGAGAAATACTGCACAGGGAGTTCGAGCCATGGCCACCGTAAATGTATGCATTTTTTTTTGTTTTCTGAATTATTTACACTTTCTGTATATAAATACTAAATGACAATTAGATTTAAATCAAGAGTTAATATTGATAAAGATAAATGTTAAAGAGAGGGTTAACAACTTAAGACGTGTTGAATTATATTGTTACTTTTGGATAGTGGATGCTGATTTTCTAATATGGATTGTGATCAATAATTGGATTCTAAATGTTTTTGGAATCAGCACTGCATACGCTGTCACATACCTATCTAGAATATTTAGTCTGTTCTTGGTGAGGTTTTGCCCTTGTAGTGTGGTTCTGCCGTCTTTGATACTTGTGTGCTTGTGAATCTAAGGATGGGTGGTTTGGGAAGCCTCGTTGGGGAGGCTGCTAATGGGTAGAAGGAAGGTGTGGAAACATCCTTCATAACTACTCAATTTCTGATGAAAAAGTTTGAATACATGCCAAATAGAAATGCAAAGTGTCTAGATGATAATTCGATTGTATAAATACAAAATAATTAGATGATAAGTTGATTGTGTAATATGTGTAGACACAGCACCATCCTAGTCTCTATATAATGTAGTGTTAATGAAGTCTAAGAGATAATCCGATCCTTGATACTCAATTTAAAATGTTTTGACGCACAAATTGATGGACAACAACCAAATTATCTGAAAGAATTTACTCAAGAAAGCAGGATTTTTTTTTTGAATGAGAATATATATAAATTAACTCATGGCTTATGTAGCCTGCAGCCATTTTTTTAAGACCTGGTTTTCTCCCAAACTTTTTTACGAAGTTTAACCCTAGACAGAAATATGAAACAGCAGATGTAATGTAAAGTGAAAAAAATTCTCCTGTGGCAGAAAAACAGAGGCTTGCTTAGTTCAGTTCAGAGCTCAAGTTTGTAATGCTATTTAGCATGGAATAGTTCTGCTCTAGAAAGATATTGGATACCATGATATATGTTATGAGTCGGATTGTTACTATAACTATTGTAAAACTCAGAGTAAAATTTCTATTTTTTTAATGAATAAGTGCTTCTCTATATTAAATTATAATATAGAGGAGGTATCTTTGTCTTCAGAGGAGACTTCTTTGTCAGAACATAGATCAATCATGATTGTGGTAGTTTCTTTCAGTGTCAAAATGATCAATATATCTGTAGCAAGAAACAAGCCCAATATTTCTCTTGATGCATTTTCACAGAGAAAACCTATGTCACCATATTCGACCGAATTTCATGTTGAAATTCGAAATTCGTCGAATTTCAAAAAAATGTTTCAAATTCGTCTAAATTCGACCAAATTCGGCAGTCAAACAAGGGCGTTGAAAATTTTCATAAAGCGATTTTTTTTTAGGGTTTTTTTAAGGGTTTTTTTGTTATATCTCTGACGGCCGACATTTGATATTATTCATCTCTTTCTCGCGCGGCGTTGCAAGTCATTTCGTTTTTCACAGTTCGCGTCTTCAGATCTCGGCGTCGGCTTTAACAGTGGCCGTCACTTGCGTCGGCGTCGGCTTTAACAGTGGCCGTCATTTGCGTCCCCCTGTAGGTTGCGGGCCTGCGGCCATCAACAACGATTTGCTTCAACTTCGGTCTCCACAATCCGCGCCGTTTCTGCAACGAAATCAACAACGTTTTGCTTCAACTTCGGTCTCCACAATCCGCGCGGGTTCCTCTGCAAATAATCCACAATCCGCGCCGTTTCTCAACGAAATCACCCGACCTCGGCCATCGAAAGAGGTAGAACGTAGAAGCTATTTTTTGTTTTTTTTAAATTTAGGGTTTATAATTTTATGCGAATGATTTTTACCTAAGTCACCAATATTATTATTATTAAATTTAGGGTTCCATAATTTAAATTTAGGGTTCCATAATTTTATGCGAATGATTTAATATTTTATTTTGTATTTAATAAATTAATATTATGTTTACAAATTACAGTTTACTTATTAGCAAATAATGTGTCCAAATCATTTTTATTGTAAATGTAAAATACGAAAATGTAAATTATATAAATATATTTATATTATTATAGACTTCAAAGTTTCAGTTATTAAGTTTATTAATATTTAGTATTTTTTTATTAATATTAAAAGCTTCTTAATATTTTAGTATTTTTATTATTTTATATTTTATAGATTTTAGGTACTGAAAATTATATTAATAAAATTATAGATTTCTAGTACTTATTATTTATTAATATTTAGTGTTTTCATTTTATTTTTATATTAATAAAAATATGTTAAATATATTTATGTTTATTAAAATTAAATTTAGTATTTTTTATTTTGTTTTTAGATTTAAAATAAGAAATCTATATATTTTGTCTCAATGTTGTTTGAAATAAAATTGTGGATGTTTTAACGTTTAAATATTAAATATTATTTTGTCATTCAAACATGCAGATTATGTCTCCCAAGAAATCAACTGCGGAAGCATGGAAATATGTCACTCGCAATGGAACTGACCTCAAATGCAACAGGTGTCAGAAACCTTTTATTGGCGGTTTAACAAGGGCAATGGACCATTTACTTGGTATTACAAATGGTGCAGGAGGAGGTGTTACAGCATGTCCTGACGTTACCCCACAAATGAGAGCTGCTTTAGAGAAAGAACAGTCCTCTTCAATTAGAGGAAAGCTGATGAAAACACACAAAAAACAGAGAATTGAAGAGGATATGTCTCAATCTAGATTCTCAGCATCTATTATGTCTTCCTCTTCTGGTTTATCCAAACCGGTGAGGGCATCAACAGAGAGTGGAACATTGAAAAGCTTCTGGAAACCAGTAGAGAAACAGGAGGTGGATGATGCTGTAGCTGATTTGTTTTACACAAGTGCTATTCCATTCAATGTTGCAAGAAGTCCACATTTTCGTAATGCTGTTCACAAAATTGCAGAGTTTGGCAAAGGGTACACTCCCCCAGGTTCAGAGACTATCAGGACAACTCTTTTGCAGAGGTCAAAAGATAGAGTGACTGATAAACTAGCTACTATCAAATCCTCTTGGAGGAAAACAGGTTGCACTATATTGAGTGATGGATGGTCAGATATATGTCAAAGGCCATTGATAAATATTTTGGTGGCTTGTCCTGAAGGTGTTGTGTTTTTGAAAGTGATTGATGCCATGAACCACAAGAAAACTTCTGAGTACATTTTTCAAATATTAGAGGAAGCCATTCTTGAAATAGGGGTGGAAAATGTGGTTCAAGTGGTAACTGATAGTGCCGCAAATTGTGTGGGAGCTGGGAAGCTGATTGCAGATAAATACCCACAAATATATTGGAGCCCATGTGCAGCCCATTGTCTTGATTTGTTGCTTCATGACTTGGCTAAATTCCCATGGGTACATGAAGCTATTCACAGAGGAAGAGCAATTGCAAATTTCATAAGGAATCATCGTCTCACATTGAGTCTTTATAGGCGGCATGCATCCAGGGAGTTGTTGAGGCCTTGTGAAACAAGATTTGCTTCATTTTATATCACTTTGAAAAGAGTGGTTGAAGAAAAGGCAGCTTTGAGGTCTGTAATTTGTTCCAATGAATGGGAACACTCAGTGCTTTCTAAAGGTCCTAAGGGGAAGAACGTAGAGCAAATCATTCTGAATAGCAATTTCTGGGAAAGTGCAGCCAAGGTTTTACTCATATGTGAACCAATTGTTGACGTGCTTCGTATGGTTGATGGTGACACTCCTTGCCTTGGCATGCTTTATGAAAGCATGGACCGTTGTAAGGAAACTATTCAAAAAGCACTCAATAATGTAGAAGCAGAATATATGGAGATATGGGAGGTAGTTGATTGCAGATGGAAAATGATGCACACACCTTTACATGCAGCAGCTTGCTTTTTGGAGCCTAAATTGTTTTCTATTGATAGAGAAGGTGACACTGAAATTATGGGAGGGCTTTTAGAAGCTGTTGAAAAGTATGAATCAAATCCATCAATTTCAGCACTAATCAGAAGTCAATTTTGGGTATACAAAAGAGGAGAAGGGATGTTTGGAATGTCAGCAGCCAAATATGACATGACACATGTACCTGCATATACATGGTGGATGACCTATGGAGCACAAACTCCTGAGCTACAAAGGTTTGCTATTCGAGTTTTGAGTCAGGGAGCAAGTTCGTCAGCTTGTGAGAGGAACTGGAGTTGCTTTGACCACATCCATTCCAAAAAGAGGAATAAATTGTTGTCCGGAAAGTTGGGAGATCTTGTCTATGTTCGCAGCAATTTAAAATTGCTCACGAACAAATCAGCAAAGGACTCTTCATCACAACAAATTCGTGAAGACATAGCAGCACTAGATGCAGATGAGCCTGACTTTGCAGATGAAGAATTGAGTACTGATACAGATGATGATGAGCCAAGTGCTCTTGATGACTTGGAGCTTTTTTGAAGTTCTAAAGTCTTTACTGTTATTGTACCTTTTTGACAAAAGAACATCTTCACAATCGTGATTTCACATGTTTCTTATGGTTTATATTTTATAAATGTGTCATCTTTTTGTAATGATTCAAATATATGTATCAATGTTAAACTATTTAGAGAATTGTATGGAGATATTACTTATATTTATAAAAAAAATAAAAAATTTACATGAGTCGAATTTTATTCGAATTTTATACTTTTCGAATTTTTTCCTTGTCGAATTTCATTCGAATTTCAATGTTGTCGAATTCGAATTCGAATTCGAACCTGGTGACTTAGGAGAAAACTACTTAGTATCCAATCCTGTGCTGGATGCACACTGGACTGTGGGTGTGCGCTTTAAATTGCATGTAATGTAGCCCGTTCTCACATTTACATCCAGCACAAGCTGTGTAACTTTCTCCAAAATGCACTTGGAATGTAGCCCACTCTCACATTTACATCCAGCACAATCTGTGTAACTTTCTCTAAATGCACTTGGAATGTAGCCTGCTCTCACATTTACATCAAGCACATGCTGGGTAACTTCCTCCGAAATGCACTTGGAATTTTGTTTGCTCTCACATTTACATCCAGCAAAAGCTGTGTAACTTTCTCTGAAATTCACTTTTAGTGTAGCTTGTTCTCACATTTACATCCAGCAAAATATGGGCAACTTTCTTTGAAATACTCTTGATTTAAACATGTTCCGTATTTTTTTTATCATTTGGATTGCTCATGCCATGTAAAATGATTTTATGTATACTCCACAAAATTCCATTTTTCTTGATATTTTCAGGGCTCTCCAGGGCGTTATAAAGCAAATTCAAAGGAAGTGATTATGGTGGACCCCGTGGAGGCAAAACGGCTAGCTGCAGTTCAGATGGAGCAATTGCAGACTGAGGCAAAGTTGAAAGTAAGTGTGCAGTCATTTTCATAAGATGACTATTTCTTTATTTGGAATGTATTATGTATAACTATAACAAAATGAATATAAGTTTAATAAAATTGAAAATTATTGGAAGGGATACGATATGATAGGTACGATTTTCCGGGTGATACAAACATACGTTCTCTTTCAGACTGACATGTTATAATTGGGCGGGTTTTAACTGGAAAAAACATTATAAGTAACATGTAATTGGGCTTTTTAATGACCTTGCTTTGTAATTTTTTCCTGTTTTAATAAATTTTTACCCCTCTTTATATTAAAAACATGTAATCCTTCTAAGGATTAAATGTCTCTGTCTGATGCGCTTAAGTGCAGGATAAGTAATACAGCTTAAGAACATCAGTATTTGGAAGATAAGTAACTCCTGATAACTTCACATTTATTTCTTCTACGTTATTGTGGGTCAAATCAGGATATTTCTCTGTATATGCAGATTCTTTCAGACGCATATTGCCTCATTATTTGACCAACTTCAGAATTTGAAGCTTGAGAAATGAGAACTATTAGGTACCTGTTTTTTGAGTGGACATGGCTCATTACTAAGCTTCACTAAGTATACAAGTTATTGTCGTTTGTGGCAGTAAACTGCTATGACTCAGACTGCAATACTGTTTCCTAGATGACATCTTTAAGAAAAGAATATCATACCCAAAATTGTAATTTGTTTACCTTCATCTAATTATGAATCAAATTACTAGTCTTTTAAACACGCTTGTCCTGGCAATATGCTGAAACATTGACTGGAGAAAATTACTGACTTTTATTTGTGATGACTTTGTTTGGTTTTCCAGAGAGTACTTTTTAATTTATTGTCTCCACAGTTATCTAAAGTAAACTTTTGTTTAGGGTATCTCCAAGTTAAGGTTTGGAACTACGATTTTGACATTTGAGAAGCATAAATACCATGGTCAGTTCAAGTTGAGATGCAAACTCTATATGGCTGGAAGCATCCTTCCCCCAGCTAATTATCCATTTTTGAGACGATCACCATTCAATTAAGAACCAAGCAGTAACCATGTCAGTTCTGTTGATTCAATTTAAGAAATAATCTAAGATGAAGCGTAGTGGAAAAGGAATTGTCATAACTATTTTGCATCGAGAATGAATATTGAGTTGTTTTCTCTTTTGTTCAGTGGATTTCTATAGACATTGTAAATAAATCATAAATACGATGATTTTCTATAACAGAACTTATTGCATACAAAATCAGCTAAATTTTATACGGCACATGCCATTATATGTTCAATGCTTCCTTTCATATTCAGAAAATTATAGAAAATAAGTAAAGATCGGTATTAGTTTTGCAATTTAACCTAGGGAGGCAACTTCCATATGAATGATATTCATAACCAAAGATGGAATACCAATCCTAACTTGAGCATAGCAGTAAAAATATAGACAATCAAGGACTACCATCCTATGCAGTCCTCTAAGCACCCTATTGTGCGCTAGAAATAACATTTTTTGTTCGTAAAGTGAGAAGCTATCTTGTTACAAATTTCTTGCGTTGACTTCTGACGCAAAGTATTTAGGAGTTGGACTTACCAACGTAATGGGTGACATTTGTGTGATGTGGGGCCTCTTGTAAAGTTTCAAGCAAGATGACTGAAGTCCTAATGTTTAATAATCAAAATTATTCTTCTAACATTGCAACTGTTGAAACTACAAATGTGGAAGCATAAACAGCTACATAGATAATTACACCTTGAAATCGTTTTCTTGTTCGTTTGAAAAGCTTACAAGGAGACCTCTACAAGCTGTTCATCTAATAACTGCACTTAAATTCACTCTATATTACATTCTTCTAACTTGCTCCTATCTTTATACTATTCAGCTAAAAATCATAATTTTCAAAAAGCTCCTTATCTCTTACAAGATATTTAAGTTCGAAGATAAGTCTAAATCTTTAGTGTTTATCTACACTTAATTAGACTTAATTAGCTAAATAGAAGACTTTCATCTTAATCCTTAAAAGTGAAGTGCAAAATACAATAAATTGAACCACTTGAACCATTTCCAAGACGTTCACATTGAACTTGTGTGGAAGTTCTTATTCGTGCTAAAAAATCAACACTCCCTCTTAGTGAGGAAGGAACTCTGCACAAATCCAAGTTTGTCTTTGAAAGCTTCAAACTTCACTTTTGGTAAGGGCTTGGTGAAAATACAAGCTACTTTTTGATCTATGGAAATGTACTGGAGCTTCACTTCTCCCTTTTGAATCTTTTCTTTGATATTTGATCTCTATATGCTTGGCTGTCATGAAACACTGGATTCTTCAAGAGTTTGACACAACTTTGATTATCATAGTAAATCACTGTGGGATCCAGCTTTTGATCAAATAACCTTACAGGTAACTTGTGAAGCCAGATGGCCTCACAACTAGTGGTGTTGGTTGCCATGTGTCTTTGCTGAGCTAAGTGCCATTGAAGTTTGCTTTCTGCTGAACCAGGATATCATTGTTGAATCCAAGCTAAAGTAACACCTTGAGGTGCTCTTCCTATCTTTTGCACTACCTACCCAATTAGAGTCTATATGCCCTTGCAACATCACATCACCATTGCCAAGATATCTCAAACCATATTCCACCATGCCCTTCAATATTTGAGTACATGTTTTGCTGCTACCCAATGCTCCTTTCTTGGCTCCACCATGAACTGACTCAAGGTGTTTGTCATGCCCCACCAAGTACCATGTTCACAGCCCCTTAAAACTATAATCATAGGTAAATTAAATAAAGGAGGGCACAAAGCAATTCTCTGAAGGATTTAATTAAAATCAAATTAAGAGATTTAAGGCAGTGGTTAAAAATAAAGGATAACTCTTCCAAGGGAAGTGATGGTGAAAGGTGGCGACTCTTCACCAATAAGGTATAAAGGAGGGCTCATTCCATGAGAAGAAGGGAAGAAGGAGGAATTTAAGAATAAATATTATGTGATTCCTAATGTGAAAGATTGTGACTTCTAATGTGAAAGATTGTGATTCCTAATGTGAAAGGTTGTGAGTTGTGACTCCTTCAAATATGAAAGTTTGTGACTCCCTCAATAATAAGATATAAAAGGGAGATCATTTCCTTGTGGAGAAGGCTCAAGTGGGAAAAAGGAAAAATATGAATAAGAAATATAAGACATCACTTTGGTATAGAGATTGAGAACAACCATTGATAATATTATGAAATTATAATTGGTGGCAGCCATTTAAGAGTAAATTTATCATTTCATCAAGAAGTATTTATTTAGAAATATTTGAGCAAATTCCTTGAGGAATCATATCTTGAATTTGTGAAGTGTCTTGCAAATAGGAAGGACGGGCAGCCTTTCGAGTTCACGAGAGCTAAAGGTCTAGAAATTCTTTATATCAAGCATGCCACCTCGAGATGGATGGATCAAGGATCCTGCCATACTCGTGAACCAGGAAGCCGTATGGACCAAAAATCCATTCCGTGCTCTTGGGCTTGGTTGAAGAGGACAGTCTTCATGCATCTTATCAAGCACGCCACCTCGAGATGGATGGATTGGAGGTTTTTCCATACTTGTGGGCCGGGAGGCCAAATGGACTAAAAGTCCAATTCTGTGCTCTTGGGCTTGGTTGAGGAGGATGGCGGTTGGCCCACCTTCCATGCTCTCACAATACAAGGACGACTAGCCTTGAGATTGCCGTTTGAAAACATTTCCATGGAATTCATGATGTGATTGGCTGCAAGGAATATGTTGTGATGCATTGATCTAATTATTAATGATAGTATGATTCCGATCTAAATATTATGATTTTTAAGTATAGATTTGAATATTATCATACTTTCTTGTTACCTAATATTACCAATATGAGCTCTTAGTGAATAATATTGTTTTGCAGGCTTAAAATTAGGAATTTCCCAAAAGGGGACATTACAATGTTCACTGCAAAACAAATGTCTAGCCTAGTGTTGATCAAATACATTAAGGAACATATCAACTGCCTGTACAATGTGGGATCAATTAAATCTAAATCTGAATATGTCACCTTCTTTAGATTATTGATCATAGGTGTGGCCATAGGGTTGCAATCATCCATCCAGAATCACTTCAATATCCCAACTAAATACATACCTTGCCCAAGGAAAATCTCACTTGGTCTTTGCCAAACCTCCAAACCCAAAAAGTAATGCATCAGGCCTATCTCCTTCATCTCAAACTCAATAGCTAAATCTGCTTTGCACACACAATGAGTTGCTTTGCTCCAATAATGAACAAATTATCTACATACTATACCAAAATAAGTAGATCAGACCAAACAACCATATGATATATATTAATATTTTCCTCACTCTTGGTAAAGCCCATACTTAGCAGGTATTCATCAATCCTTGAATACCAAGTTCTCAGTTCTTGTTTAAGTCCATACTAGGCTTTCTTAAGCCTGCAAACATGAGATTCCTTCGCATTTAAGCCCTTAGGCTGCTCTATATACACTTCTTCCTCAATGGCAGCATTGAGAAAAGCTATCTTAACTTCCATCTAATTTATCTTTCATCCCATACATGGAACTAAAGACAGAACTATTCTAATGTAAGTGTATGTGGTGATTGGAGCAAATGTCTCCTCATAGTCCACTCCCTCCTTTTGAGAGAACCCTCTTGCCACAAACCTTGCTTTGAATTTCTCAATGCTGTCATTTGCAGCATGCTTGATTTTGTAGAGCCACTTGGAACTCATAGCTGATTTCCCTTTCGGTCTTGGCATGATGTTCCATTCATTGTTTTTCATGATAAAGGTGTACTCCACCATGGCATCCTGCCAAACTTGCTGGTCTACAGCTTCTTGGAAGTTGAAAGGCTGGAAATTCAATGATGTTACTCATCATTGCTGCTAGAATTGGTTCACCTTCTAACTTGTATAGATTGCCTTCTCTAACCCCTATAACTTGTGTTGTATCTAGGCTAGATCTTTTCAATTTGATAAGAACTTGCTAAACCTTGAATTCAACAACATAGCTCTTATTCTCCATTAGGACCATTACTAAAACAAAAAGAAAATTCTTCTTGAGACTAGGAACAAACAAAACATCATCAAACTTTAAAGAGTTACTTGACTGAAGCCAAAAGGGAATTGTAACACCTACTACTAGATACTTCACATCATCACCAAGCTCAACTTGAACTCCTAAGTTATGTTATCTTAAGTTAATCCTTTTAATATGCAAGGATCACGATGGGAATTGATTTCTTAGGGTATGGGCAACACTATATTCATTTGTGGCATCAAAAAACAATGGATTTAGGTTGCATTAGACACCATGCATGCACATTTGGGAAAGATTTTTATCCTTGTAGGTTGAAAATATAGTTTGAAAGAGTATCCTGTTGTAGATAGAAATATGAGCAACATGACACTCTAGATCCTCTAGGCATTGCATTAGTTCTTTGAGGCTTGATTGAGTTACTTTTTGGCTTGGAATGAATTGAAGGTCTAGTTGCAATAGTGTAGAAAGGGACTTGTTTGGGAGAGGTTGTTGCAACTTGCAACAAATTTATTGAAGGAATGGCTTAATTGAAAGATGTGGTGCATCATGCATGAGGATTAGGACATTTTGAATATATAACAAATATAGGGTAGAATCAATAGAATATAAATACAACTTCTCTTGACGAAGTTAGGCCTGGATCTCTCTAGGTACAAATCAGCTACGTGTGTCCTCTAGTCTTTTATGTTCTAGGGTGTCAATCTTTAGTCAAGTTTGATTTCTTGTGTCTCTTACATTTGTAAAATCTAGAGAAGGTGCTTGCATTCAAAAATCTTATCTATGATTTGAATGTCTCCATAGTTGGCTGAGATTTTCAAGGGATAAGTAAAACATCTTGGAGGCTACATTTGCTAATCTATTGTTGTTTTTGATTAGTTGACAGTCATAGCAATTGTAAAACTTCTTCAAAGTCTTTAACGACTCTTTTCATAATAGCATATGGAGTTTTTTTGAATAACTATGAATTTTTGAAGTAGACATAGTCATGTGAAGTTTGTTGAGTTTATTAAATTGCATATAGATGAAATTGCGACTAGATTCATGGATTCCAAAATCCAATTTCTAGTTCTCTATTTTGAGTTGATTCACATCTTATGGATAGGCTTAGATTTACAAGTGTTTGCACTTGTTCTTAGACCTTGACTTTTTCGCTAGTGGTTTAAAGCACTAGTTTTTCAGCAATTGATCCTTCCATATTTGAAATACATCATCTATTCTTTGTAGGTTATTCTTTCAGCTAATGTCCTACTAGTTTGTACAATCCAATAACACTCACTTGTGTCATATTTCTTGAGAGCCTTCACTTATTAGCTAAGTTATTGAATCGTTGGAAAACTAGGCCGATTCCAAGTACAAAACGTTCCAAAATCGGAAACTGTATGGAATCGGCACAAAATTGACGAAATCAATTAGGGTTTGAAATTTTTGTCCTTAGATTTTGCTGACTTTTTGATCTCTGAGAAACCCTAAACGACATTCTTTATACCCAAAAATTAAAATCCCTAACAATCATTTCGGTCCACATTCCGAATAAGAACCTTGTTTCTGTCTCATCACCTTCGAAAAATAATATTAAACTATTTGATGACCAGGTCTTTATTTATCCAATGTGCCATAGATTCTATTTGGGATAAGCGTGACGCATGTCGGGAATAAGCTTAGGGCATTTCTCATATTGGAATATTTTAATCCAAAACTATGACTGGAATAAGCGGAAACTTTTAGTTTCATTTATAGTTAATATATAATTTAAAATAATTTAATAATAAAATTTAAATTATTATATATTACATTAGTATATTGTTTATTAACTATATGTTAATAATTATATAATGAAACTATAAATTAAAGATAATATAAAATTTATAAATTATAAATTAAAAAATTGTATACTTATACAACATTAATAAATATAAATATATATATTTTTAATTTATAATGTGTTTATTTAATTTTTAAATTTTAATATATATATATAATTAATATATTTAATTTTTAATATATAATTAATATATTTATATTTTAATATATTTAGTTAATATATATTTATGATTTTTATATGTTTTTTGTACGAACATACCCAAATGCTCCCAATCCTCCCAAAAAAATTTGCTATACCAACATATCGTACCCATGTATCCGATTCCAATTCCAATTTTGATTCAACAACTTACTATTTATCTTTAGAGGGTTATCTATTTTTGGGTTTTCAAGGTCTATATGCAAAGTATGATTTTGTGAAAAATGGTATATTTGGCAATACAAATCTTCTTTGTATCTTTAGCTGCATATATAACCTGATAATAATCTGCTTTGTTAAGAGATCTTTAGGTTTGCAAGACTAGTAAGTTAGTGAAGGGCATTTAGTTACAAATCTTTTAGGATAACCTTATGCAAAGGGTGTGGCTAAGCTATGTTATGCAGTTTGTTTTTTATCTTTTATTAATTGTCTTGTAAAGATCTCTAAGAATACCCTCCCAGGTCTTGCAAAGTTAGAAGTGTAAATAGTTGCCCATTTTTGTCATGTTTCCCACAATTGCCTATAGTTTGATCATGATTCTAGCCTCGTTAACCTTAACCTGTAACCAACATAAGTCCTCAGGTTTAGGTCTTGAGTGCATTCTTTAGGATTGTGGGATTTAATTTGGATCACCAACACATACCATCTATAAAGATAAGCAGTGTTCCACGGGGACACGTCCCCCCCAAAAAACCCCGTGTTTCCTAGACAGGGACGTCTTAGAGACTTGGGGACTTGGGGGGGGGACGTCCCCCCACCAGCCCACCACCAGTGCCACCATCCCACCACTAGTGTTGCTGTCTCCAAGATGCTGCTAGGACTTCAAGGATGCTGGGGTGACATCAAGACGTCTAGGGGACTCCTAGTTGTCTCCAAGATGTATAATTCTTATACTTATACATCTTTTTATAACTATTTTTTCAAGTACTATATGTATTTCAGCACCCTGTCGCCCCCTCGCCGTTCCCCCATCATCCCCAAACTTAGACCCCCCGTCCCAATGTCCCCGAAATGCGTCCCCTACCGTCCCCCGTCCTGTTGTGACCTTTTTCACACATCGCCCCATCGCTGATAGGGACCCCAGCCTGCCTGCTAGTTTTAGGGTTCTCGCCTCCTTGCAACGCACGGAGATCACTTTTTGCTAAGGGTTTCGGTCAGTTGCCAAGAGTTGCCCGAGCCGAGTCAATTCATGCTTGAATCAGTGCATAGACGTCATGGAAGCGCTCAGAAGGCCCAAGAGACGAAGATCGACTGTGAATTCGGCCAATTCTGAGACTTCCTATTTTTTAGGAAAAGTTGCTTTTTCGATTTTTCATTTTTGGCATTTTTGGACCAAACGAGGTTCCCTATTTTTTAGGGTTGCTTTTTCTATTTTTAGAAAGTTTCTATTTTTGGAAAGTTTCTATTTTTGGAAGGGTCCCGAGTTCTGAAAACGCACTCAGAAGTTCGAAAAACTCAATAGAACTCTCAGAAAATCGAATTGAAAATTTTGAAAATTTTTCGAAAATCTGGAAAAAAGTTCAAAAAGCATGAAAATCAGACCAAAAACGTTCAAAAATCTGGAAAAACCAGTCAAAACCAGTTCAAGATCAATCAGATCTGAAGATGAAATCATGAAAATCAGTTCTTAAATGGTGAAATTTGTGAAAAATCTGCTCAAGTCTGGAAAATTCGCCATAAAGGAAGGTGTATGAAGGTCTGGAAGGTCATGGAATTCGCCCAGCAGCTAAGGAGGATGTCCAAAAAAGTCTTAAAGTCCGCCCTTGCATCATGAAGCATATCCCTGCATCTTGAGGCAACATCCTTGCATGCTCTAAAGTCCGCCCAGGACCATCCTTGACTCCTATGAAGTCCGCCATGTGCTTGAGGGAAGTGCCAAAGGGTCTTAAAGTCCGCCTTTGATATCCTTGCATCTCATGAAGTCCGCCATCTTCATCCTAGCCCCCTTGAAAGTCCGCCATATGCAAGAAGGAATGTCCAAAGAGCCTTGGAAGTCCGCCATTCACTAAAATACATGTCCAAAAAGGTCCCAAAGTCCGCCATCTGCCAAGGAGGATATCCTAATGCCATCTAAAGTCCGCCCTTGATGTGCTAAAGGCCCTCAAAGTCCGCCTTAAGCTTGAAGACTCGTCCAAAGTGCTTGTGAAGTCCGCCCTTGAAAGGTGGGACTTGGCTGAAAGCTATCCAAGGTCCGCCTAGGCATGTAAAGTAGAGGAAAATCAAAATTTTACTAAGTGTTGATGCCTACCAAGAGGGAAATTTCGAAATTTGGTTAAGTATGAGAGCCTAAGAGGTGAAAAATCCTTTCCAAAGGGGATAAAATGTTGAGATAAATGCTAAAGTGTTGAGGAAATCCACCCTAGAAAAGAGGGACGTCCAAAAATGTTCATCCAAAGAGGTCTCAAAGTCCGCCATATGCTTGGAAGGAGCTAACAAAGTATCAAAGACATCCATGGTCTTCGTCCAAGATGTCAAGGAAGTCCGCCTAAGATGATAAGATGATGATTTTTGGCTAAGTGTTAATGCCAAGTCTAAGAAGAGGTTCGAATATTTGCCTAAGTACAGAGGCTAAAAGGATGGAAATTTGAGAATTTTGACCAAGTATTGAGACACTTTCGAGAGGTCAAATGCCAAGATTGAAAGGACATGTGCTAGAGATGATCAGGATGTGGCAAAGAATAAAACGGAATGTGCCTAACACGATGAGGAAAAGAGGTAAAATTTGCCTAAGTATGGAGAAAATGTCGAGAAGTTGTCGACTTTGACCCAAGAAAAATGCGCAATGCAGGGAGAAAGGTAAGATCGTCCTTGGCCAGAAGGAAGGAGAATATGTCAGACGTCAAGGAAATTCGCCCAACGAAGACATTCGGACAAGGATATTGCCTAGAAAAATTCGACTGAGCAAGGAAATATTTGACTTTGGCAGAGCAAAATAAGCTTAAAATCTCGCCTCGGCAAAGAAAAATAGGGATCTGGCAATGAAATTTTCGACGGAATGGCTTAAGATTTGGTTTGGCTAGACGAAATTGAGGATGAAATCGGAAAATAAACTCTTAGCCAAGAAAATTGGAAGAAAAATCGAAATAGCCATGGGTCCAAAACGAACGGGTTGGAATTAATTAAAATATTTTAATATTTTAATAATTAATTTTCAACTATTTGGAAATTAAAAATGCCTTGGACAAAATCAAAATTGCCAGACATGAATCGGAAGAAAATAAAGCCCGCCAGGCGGAGACGAAATCCGGCAAGAAAAGAATTAAATTCGCCATGAATTTAATTTAATATTTAATGTTTATTCAAAAATTCGAAAAAAAATCAAAGATAAACATTAAATAAAAAATCAAATTTTGAAGATTTGCTCGGATAAGCTCGAGACTGATCCTTGTCGGAAAATAAAAGGAAAGTTGCCTGTTTGGATAAATGAAACAAATCGAGATCGAGAAAGAATATGGCAGTTGCTAAATTAAATTCAATCCTTCAGCATTATAATGAGTTTCAGCAACTCATTTTTCACACACAGCTGAAGAGAAATTTATTCTTTCTCGAAATTATCAGGCAATTGATTCATCGATAGGAAAAGTCGAATTTTTCCGGAGAGAGAAGCAGTGTTATGCTGAGGAATTTTTCGCGGGAAAAGAAAAGGATATTTATTCAAAGCTGAATTCTTCTTGAAGAGGGGCGCACTTTTCAAAAAAATCAGATTTTTAAATCTGATTTGCATTTAACGGTCCTTCGCTGAGGTTTGGTGATTGGTCAATTAAATTTGCTATCTTTTCATGTACTGTCATCTTGACGAAGTTCTGAAGTGATTTTCAACTCCATCGAAGTCACTTTCAGCTTGCTTTTTCGCAATATTTTAATTATTTGAACAGCTGAAAGTTAATTTTCGAATCCAAGGCGCAAGATTTAATTATTTAAAAGTCTTTATATTAATGTTAGTTTTATGACTGCAGGTTGACGGACACGGCAGGCGGATTATCCAGGAAGCTGAAAATGAAGTTCGCCAACAAGGGTGCTCAGAAGGAGACTAAAGTCATCTCAAAGTGGAAGAATGTCGTGGATACTGACCTCGGACATGTGGATTTTGACGAATTCAAGAAAAGAGTATACGGTCAGAAGGGACTTCCCACAGCAATAGCCAGACGGATGGTCGGAAACGGGATATTCCAAGCAGCTGGATTCCCTCCGGCAATGGATTGTGCTGAGTTAATGGTGGAATGTGCTCGCCATTATGATGCCCAGAAAAGACAGATTATCGCCCCTGACGGAAGGATCTTGGCACACTTGAACGAAGTATCAATTCAGGAGACCTTCGGCATTCCAGAGCATTCAAGAACGGTCTATAAGACCAAAGAAGAAGCCAAAATGCTATATGATAGTCAGCCAGATCTATGTGCCACAACAGTCAACAAGGTTTGGATGGACAAGCCAAAGCCATCAATCAAGAAGTTGCCCAAGAGGCCTCGCCGCACGGACTTCAAGGAAGATTTTGGGGATATTGTGCTGATGCTGAACAGAATAGCTGGCAACCCGCAGGGCGCCTTCTTCGAGAGTTGGATGTACTATTTCATCGACGAGATTACCTCTGGAGTCAAAATGTTCAATTGGTCACGGATGATAAGTGACAACCTCCATGAGCAGCTGATCAACCTTGAAGAAGACCAAGTCTTTTCACATGAGTTCATATGTGGTATACCTGTTGGCCAGGTCATACAAATATCCAGGGTTGATCTGCAAGGGCAGAATTGGCAATGGGGAGAACGAGCTCAGGCCTTACGACTGCTATCCTCAGCTCCAGTTGAAGGAGAAGACTCACTTCAGGAGGGTACATGATGCATTCCTAATGCACATTACCAGAAAGCTTCAAGGAGGAGTGCACCAAAGGCTGAGCCATGAAGCAAAAAGTCTTATCAGCAAATATGGGTCTTGGTTCATCCAGTTCCCTAAATTTTCATATATCAGGATCCAGGGATTTACTGGAAATCCCTATAAATTGCCTATCTATCCGACTAATCGGATGATATTGCTTGAGGTTTTGAGACAATTAGAAGAGTACCAGAATATTCAGAGGCCGACCAAGAAGGCGTCCGTCACATTCCCATTCTTCATCGGGAACATGCTAGAGTACTGTCCATCAGCACAGGCGGCTGAGAGTGCAAGACTAGAGATCCAATGGTATCCTTTCACGGCATACAAGTCCAAGGTCAACTATGACCCACATCACAACATCCGGACAGTGGAAGGAAGGAAGTACAAGCACAGGATGGAATTGGAGGATTTCTGGGCAAATGCAGCCGATGAGTATGAGGTCAGGCGGAAAATGTGGTCCAGAATGTCCTTGGATTTCATGAGAACAATCGAGTTTTGCCGAGTGCCTGATCAGCTTCAAGATGATGGAAACCATGTCCAGCCACGCTTTGAGGAAAGCCGACCTCTCCCTCCGGTGAAATGGTCAGAACCAGAGCACGCAGACCTAGCCACCCTAATGAGGCCAGTAACTAAGTATTCCCAGTGGTGGGTTGATTGTCACACCCAAGAATTGAGACAAAAAGGAATCACGCTCACCTATGACCTGTTGAGCGAATCAGAGTCATACTCTTCTAATGCTGGTGCATCCCATCAAGACTTGGTCGGGATTGGAGAAAAAAGAAAAGAAATAATGCCAAGTGCTGAGCCTGTTTCCAAGAGGCATAAGGGAGAACCTTCTCGGTCGGCAGTATCCAGGAACATTGACCAGTTTGTAACCAATATAGACGACTCCTTGGCGGAAATGCTTGAACCTCTTGCAGCTCAGGAAGTAAATGAAGAGCCTATTCAACTAGATGATGAAGAGCCTGCGTCACCAACAGGCACAGAAATTTTGGGTTCAGACAATGAGATCGAAGCTCGGAACAATGACTTCGAGGAGGGAATGATTTCCGCTCTCAGGGAAGTTATGGATGCTCCGAATGAAGAGGAAGTTCAAGTAGAGGATGGCATTGAACAATCGACCATTCCAGACTGGCTGTTAGAAAGGATGAAAGTTCATGTGCCTGCTGAGGCTCAACAAGAAGGAGAAGATGATACTGCCGATTTCTTGGCAAGATTAGAACAGGTCGCAGTCAAGAAGCCCGCCAAGAAGTTCTCCACCATTCGGAGGAACGAGGCAGGCGACCGTTCCGTGCACATTGCAGTGCCTACAGTGGACAAGCCACAGGACGAGATCACTCCTCAGGAGTATGCTATAACCACAGTTGACCTTGGCCCGACCTCGAAAGGTCAAGAAGTAGAGGAGTTGGATAATTCCGTCTCGACTATCAAAGCGAGACTAGAAAAGGAAGTGGCTAAGAAGGAGTATAAGAAGGAGGTCGAACGTCTCAAAGAATACATACAGCATTTGACCCAGCCACTTGATCGGGGCAATGCGACTGTTCCTCCTCTCCTCAATTCATCACAGGAGATGACTAGGGACGTCGAGCACGGAATGGTAACGGCCAGGGAAGCTCAAGGCTGGATGGCAAGTGAAGGCACGGAGGCGGCATTGTTCATGGAAAAGTTGGCACTGGCCTATGGACGAACTTCTTCATTTCTTTCTAGACTGATGGACATGGCAGAAACGTGGGAAGGTATCCCGGACATGCAGGAAAGGCTTATTCCAAGCCTTAGAATTTTGAAGAGTACTCCGAGAGAGGAGTTAGTTGATAAAAGGGTGATTGCTGTAGGGGCAGCATATGATTTTCATCACTGGTTTTGGGCAGTGACAATTCGAGAGGAAGCCTTGGAGAAGGCAAAAGTCGATGGGCTTGGAATCGCAGAACAGGTCAGGAAAATCCAGGAGGAGATTTGCATGATAACTACAGAAGTATTTGACCGTGAAGTCATCCGGGAGAATGACATGCAGTTGGAGAGATTGAAGCATAAAGTTCAAGAAACTTTCTTCTCGACCACTGGACCTTTCTTGAAACAAGACTTTGCGAAAGTGGCAAGACTCTCATCCATTCGAAAGGATTTTGAGAAGCAGGAGGCAGATTGGGAAGGTACTTTTGCTAGATGTGCTGAGAAGTTGGACGGACTCGAATTCCGGATCAGCATGCTGCCGCCTGTCACGATGGACGAGGTCATTGCCGTAGTGTCCAGATTCGCCAAGCACAATGCTACTCAGATGGATAAGGACGCCTCTCCTAGATTATAGCTGGAACTGCCACTTTTCTGACTGATTTCTGATAGTTGACTCTTGTTATTTTGGGAAGACGATGATATATTCTTGATATTGATAGAAAAGCTCTTGAGCATGATTTGCCTTGAATCACTCTTGTAACAGTGGTGTACATATTATCTTCCGCCATAGATTAGAATTAAAGTTAGATTAAGTAGAATTTGCTTTGAAAGTTGTTAATTGAATGAGAGATTGATCGCATTGACTCAATGGTGAAGTGTAGCTCATACTTTTTTTGAATGGATGATTTGCATTCGATCTGTAAAGTTAGCCCTGAGCTCTTAATCGTGGAAGCTTAACTTCAGCCTCATTCGAGGTTTGAAAATTATTCTCACAAACCCCTTGAAGATTGCACCCATTTTGCGTATGTTGTCCAACAGGAGGCGAAACAAAGTGTGGTTTATTCCCTTCACTGAGTCCTTACTATCTCTTGAGTTCTTAGGCTTAGACTAGATTCTCTGAACCCTATTCTTTTTGCCATTTTTTTGAGATCCACCTTGAAAGTCCTAATTGAAAGCCTTCAACGATAAATTTCCTAAGTCCTGAACCTTGCAAAGATTTCACATGTAAGTCCCCTTGTTCATTACCAGCAAATCACAACGGCCATTGAGCTTATCCACACGTCGAGACCCGACTAAAGAAACCTTGGAATCGCCATATGATCTTCTCGCAATCTTAGCATACGCGGTGGTTTTTCAAGAGAGGATAGAGTGTCTTTAGGCATTTTATTCTGATGTTTGGTGTGTCATAAAACACTCATCAACACGTCCCCATCCCCGAAACCCCATGGAACATTGAAGATAAGTCTATCCAAACATTGCACATCTTTGGGTTCAATGTATAGGTAGCCATGTACAAAGGAATCTTGAGTTTCTCCCATCTCCATTGAATGATAAGCTGAATATACTCATTGCAAAAGTACATGGTGGGATCTTTTAATTGAACAATGGCAGGCTATCAATACATTCATCTATCTCTTCAAGGTTGCGAGTGTCAAACTCTCCATATTTGATCACCATGAAAACTAGGGATATGATACAGGTTATGTATTTGGAAGCTAACCAAAAAGTGTCACTCTTCACCACTTCCTTTGCCCTCAACCTTGCTATCTTCAACTTGGCCCACCAATTCCACTCTTGTGTTATGATCATTTGTTGAAAGGGCTCTTGCAACCCAATCATCCTCTCTAGTAGAATCAAGTAGGATGCATATTTAGTTTTATAATGCATGTGATGTACAATGATTGTAGATAAACATAAGCACATGTCTTGTATCAATTACAACCTGTTTAAACCACTCAATTTTATGATGTCCTTGAGTGCTTTGTGTATGGCATACACACAACAAGGGATCCAATAGATATGCTTATAGGTAGTATCAACCAACTTCCTAGCTAACCTGCACGCATGTGGCATCTGTTGAATCAATATTATCATAGCTCGTTGGCTTTTGATAGAAAAGGGTTTTTCACCAAGAAGGTTATTGACAACGAAGAATCTTGTATTAAGACACTTAATGACATGAGAAAGTGGTGATATATAGATGTCTAAATATTGATCCATGCCGACGATTTGACAGTAGTCTTCAGTTGCAGTAGTTTGTCCAGTTCCAGTATGACACACTAGGAGGCAAGCACATTGAAAGCTTTATATGCTTGATTTATTGAGCGGGGATCCGATTAATCATGCTATTGGAGAGGTTGGGTAGAAATGTGACTTAATTCATTGAAGTCAAAAGAATTAGATGAAGGGTAATAGCATTGAAGTCAAAACATATAATGTACCCTAATTGGAATTATATTAATTTTACCCTAAATTATCAATTTCCCAAGCAAACAATGGATTTAGAAGGTACCTTGGCTTTATTTAATCCCTGCAAACAAGTTAGAGATCAATTACAATAATAATTTAACAAGTAGAGTATCATGATCAAACATTAGAAAATCCATAGTAAATTTATTAATCCACTTATTACCTTACCCTAGGGACGCTCAACCGTGGGGAGCATGGAAGAGAGTGACTCAATGGGGTGTCTTAGCCTCTCTAGGCCTCATGTGGCGCATGCCATTCATATGAGGTGGCCTCCTTGGCCTCATGTGGCACATGCCATTCCTATGAGGTGGCCTACCTAGTGAGGATTCTAATTTATCTGTTATCCCCTCATCTTCCCATCCTTTTCCATTTCCCCATGATTGATCTCCCTGTATTGTTACACCATGATAGGTGAGCGAGGTTACAAAGGCTGACCTGGTAGCCCAACTCTCCTAGGCCCAAAGGCAGTACCCCTTGGCCCATGTGGGCTCATCTTGTCCCCCCTCAGGTGGCATACCTAGAAGAGGACTCTGTCACTGTACCCCTTTTGCAATTCTCCTTCCTCCCATCATGGTGAAGATACGTGCATAATAAATTAATCAAACTCATATCACAAATCTATTAATTCACAATTCTGCAATCACAAGATAATTTATGCAACTGAGATTTTGTGTTTGCTGGCTGATCTGCTTTTGAATGTTTATTCTTCTCAGACCCAATTCTCTTTTCAATTGCTTCTGTTAGAACATATCGCTTAAAGAGAAACAAATAGATTAGATCCAATAAAGAATTATGAATAGAGATTAATAATTGCTGCAAGCATCATTATTGCATGATCGAATATGTGTGTGTGTGTGTGTGATTATGTTTAACTTACTCCCCTTATCGATTTGTCATTTGTCCTCTTATATCTCTTCTTTCCCTTGTATTTCTTCTTCCAAAATCTGATTATATCATATTGATGTATTTGCTGTTATACTCAGAAATTACTCCTATTTCTCTCCTTATTCACTCTTCATATATCTGTGTTTTTAAATCTCTATATTCTCCTCTAATATTCTGCAGTATTTGTTGTCTGAATAATAAATATAATTCTGAAGATGATCTTTATATTCCCTTCTAATATTCTGCATAAGGATCTGCTGCTTTATGTCATTGCTTCCTCCTTCTAGTGTTTATCGCTACCTGTCTTCCCTAGACGCAGATATCATTCGATGCCTGGTTCTTTATTCTGGTTTCTTTTATGGTTATCTCTCCTAATTCGGTTGTATATCCTTGATTCCTCTGCCGTCCCCTTACATTGTGTCTCATCTCCATAAATACCTGTTTTGAGGGGAGCGACTCATCATAAGGGGCACGTCCTACCATCAAGAGTCGGCCTCTTAAACTTCTACTAAATCTGTTTTAACCTATGTCACCATATTCGACCGAATTTCATGTTGAAATTCGAAATTCGTCGAATTTCAAAAAAATGTTTCAAATTCGTCTAAATTCGACCAAATTCGGCAGTCAAACAAGGGCGTTGAAAATTTTCATAAAGCGATTTTTTTTTAGGGTTTTTTTAAGGGTTTTTTTGTTATATCTCTGACGGCCGACATTTGATATTATTCATCTCTTTCTCGCGCGGCGTTGCAAGTCATTTCGTTTTTCACAGTTCGCGTCTTCAGATCTCGGCGTCGGCTTTAACAGTGGCCGTCACTTGCGTCGGCGTCGGCTTTAACAGTGGCCGTCATTTGCGTCCCCCTGTAGGTTGCGGGCCTGCGGCCATCAACAACGATTTGCTTCAACTTCGGTCTCCACAATCCGCGCCGTTTCTGCAACGAAATCAACAACGTTTTGCTTCAACTTCGGTCTCCACAATCCGCGCGGGTTCCTCTGCAAATAATCCACAATCCGCGCCGTTTCTCAACGAAATCACCCGACCTCGGCCATCGAAAGAGGTAGAATGTAGAAGCTATTTTTTGTTTTTTTTAAATTTAGGGTTTATAATTTTATGCGAATGATTTTTACCTAAGTCACCAATATTATTATTAATTTATTATTAAATTTAGGGTTCCATAATTTAAATTTAGGGTTCCATAACGAATGATTTAATATTTTATTTTGTATTTAATAAATTAATATTATGTTTACAAATTACAGTTTACTTATTAGCAAATAATGTGTCCAAATCATTTTTATTGTAAATGTAAAATACGAAAATGTAAATTATATAAATATATTTATATTATTATAGACTTCAAAGTTTCAGTTATTAAGTTTATTAATATTTAGTATTTTTTTATTAATATTAAAAGCTTCTTAATATTTTAGTATTTTTATTATTTTATATTTTATAGATTTTAGGTACTGAAAATTATATTAATAAAATTATAGATTTCTAGTACTTATTATTTATTAATATTTAGTGTTTTCATTTTATTTTTATATTAATAAAAATATGTTAAATATATTTATGTTTATTAAAATTAAATTTAGTATTTTTTATTTTGTTTTTAGATTTAAAATAAGAAATCTATATATTTTGTCTCAATGTTGTTTGAAATAAAATTGTGGATGTTTTAACGTTTTAAATATTAAATATTATTTTGTCATTCAAACATGCAGATTATGTCTCCCAAGAAATCAACTGCGGAAGCATGGAAATATGTCACTCGCAATGGAACTGACCTCAAATGCAACAGGTGTCAGAAACCTTTTATTGGCGGTTTAACAAGGGCAATGGACCATTTACTTGGTATTACAAATGGTGCAGGAGGAGGTGTTACAGCATGTCCTGACGTTACCCCACAAATGAGAGCTGCTTTAGAGAAAGAACAGTCCTCTTCAATTAGAGGAAAGATGATGAAAACACACAAAAAACAGAGAATTGAAGAGGATATGTCTCAATCTAGATTCTCAGCATCTATTATGTCTTCCTCTTCTGGTTTATCCAAACCGGTGAGGGCATCAACAGAGAGTGGAACATTGAAAAGCTTCTGGAAACCAGTAGAGAAACAGGAGGTGGATGATGCTGTAGCTGATTTGTTTTACACAAGTGCTATTCCATTCAATGTTGCAAGAAGTCCACATTTTCGTAATGCTGTTCACAAAATTGCAGAGTTTGGCAAAGGGTACACTCCCCCAGGTTCAGAGACTATCAGGACAACTCTTTTGCAGAGGTCAAAAGATAGAGTGACTGATAAACTAGCTACTATCAAATCCTCTTGGAGGAAAACAGGTTGCACTATATTGAGTGATGGATGGTCAGATATATGTCAAAGGCCATTGATAAATATTTTGGTGGCTTGTCCTGAAGGTGTTGTGTTTTTGAAAGTGATTGATGCCATGAACCACAAGAAAACTTCTGAGTACATTTTTCAAATATTAGAGGAAGCCATTCTTGAAATAGGGGTGGAAAATGTGGTTCAAGTGGTAACTGATAGTGCTGCAAATTGTGTGGGAGCTGGGAAGCTGATTGCAGATAAATACCCACAAATATATTGGAGCCCATGTGCAGCCCATTGTCTTGATTTGTTGCTTCATGACTTGGCTAAATTCCCATGGGTACATGAAGCTATTCACAGAGGAAGAGCAATTGCAAATTTCATAAGGAATCATCGTCTCACATTGAGTCTTTATAGGCGGCATGCATCCAGGGAGTTGTTGAGGCCTTGTGAAACAAGATTTGCTTCATTTTATATCACTTTGAAAAGAGTGGTTGAAGAAAAGGCAGCTTTGAGGTCTGTAATTTGTTCCAATGAATGGGAACACTCAGTGCTTTCTAAAGGTCCTAAGGGGAAGAACGTAGAGCAAATCATTCTGAATAGCAATTTCTGGGAAAGTGCAGCCAAGGTTTTACTCATATGTGAACCAATTGTTGACGTGCTTCGTATGGTTGATGGTGACACTCCTTGCCTTGGCATGCTTTATGAAAGCATGGACCGTTGTAAGGAAACTATTCAAAAAGCACTCAATAATGTAGAAGCAGAATATATGGAGATATGGGAGGTAGTTGATGGCAGATGGAAAATGATGCACACACCTTTACATGCAGCAGCTTGCTTTTTGGAGCCTAAATTGTTTTCTATTGATAGAGAAGGTGACACTGAAATTATGGGAGGGCTTTTAGAAGCTGTTGAAAAGTATGAATCAAATCCATCAATTTCAGCACTAATCAGAAGTCAATTTTGGGTATACAAAAGAGGAGAAGGGATGTTTGGAATGTCAGCAGCCAAATATGACATGACACATGTACCTGCATATACATGGTGGATGACCTATGGAGCACAAACTCCTGAGCTACAAAGGTTTGCTATTCGAGTTTTGAGTCAGGGAGCAAGTTCGTCAGCTTGTGAGAGGAACTGGAGTTGCTTTGACCACATCCATTCCAAAAAGAGGAATAAATTGTTGTCCGGAAAGTTGGGAGATCTTGTCTATGTTCGCAGCAATTTAAAATTGCTCACGAACAAATCAGCAAAGGACTCTTCATCACAACAAATTCGTGAAGACATAGCAGCACTAGATGCAGATGAGCCTGACTTTGCAGATGAAGAATTGAGTACTGATACAGATGATGATGAGCCAAGTGCTCTTGATGACTTGGAGCTTTTTTGAAGTTCTAAAGTCTTTACTGTTATTGTACCTTTTTGACAAAAGAACATCTTCACAATCGTGATTTCACATGTTTCTTATGGTTTATATTTTATAAATGTGTCATCTTTTTGTAATGATTCAAATATATGTATCAATGTTAAACTATTTAGAGAATTGTATGGAGATATTACTTATATTTATAAAAAAAATAAAAAATTTACATGAGTCGAATTTTATTCGAATTTTATACTTTTCGAATTTTTTCCTTGTCGAATTTCATTCGAATTTCAATGTTGTCGAATTCGAATTCGAATTCGAACCTGGTGACTTAGGACTTTTAACTATAAGGGAGGTCGATCATTATAGTAGAAGTGCTCCTTTGCAAAATAAAGCATTATCTTTGCAAACCCTTGGTAATATTATCTTTGCTTCCTTGCCCTCCACAATTTCTGTGCCTTATAATAATCGCTGCTTCAATGGCTTTTATAATCATTGTCCTTTACTCTAAGTTTGAGCAATCTTAATAGTTTATTACTAATATGTTAATATATATATAGTAACATTACATTATTATAATTACAATAATATGAAGTTGTTTAACATAATATTTATATTTGACAATTATAATTATAATATTATCTTATGATAATTATAATCATAATTATATTAAATTGCTAATATGTACTTTGTCATTCATTTGGTTATTTTATCTGTATTTCAATGTTTTATATTTTGGTGTCACAATTTCGGGGGTATGACAAAATAATCAGTTGAAGGGTAATAGCCTATAAGCTTTTGGCCATGCAATGGATGTGGATGTGTAGGAATTGCAAACAATTTGAATTGTTAAGCGAGCAATAGCATTTTAAGGGCTGTCAAGTGACATAACAAGGATCCTTTGTAATGGCCCCTTTTGGGATATTCCTAAATTTAGGCTTGCAAAACAATAATAACCACTAAAAACTGATATTAGTGATAACAAGTATCAGCTTTATGGTTATATTCAGATTAATACATAAACTAGTATAATATTGAGAGCAATACACCATAGCTAAAACATCATAAAAGTTAGATCTATAGTTCATATCATCATTAACATTGGATTTCAAAATAACTTAACATCATTAATGATTATTCCAAGGAATATTCCAATAGCCAATCATATTAGGAATTCACTAGAAACATTTGCAAACTGCAATCTCAAGGATGGTTGTTCTTGTATTGTGAGAGCATGGGTGGATCCTTGTCCATCCATTTCAGGGTGGCATACTTGAGAAGACCCTCAAGCCTAGGAGCACTCGTACGCCTCTTGGCCCACAAGTGCTCCATCTCGGGGTGGCATACTGAGAAGACCCTCAAGCCTAGGAGCACTCGTACGCCTCTTGGCCCACAAGTGCTCCATCTCGGGGTGGCATACTTGAGAAGACCCTCAAGTTTAGGACCACTCATCTGCCTCCTGACCACGAACATGGTAGGATCTTAGGTGCACTCCATCCCTCAATCCACCTTGGAGGCACTCCATCCTCCTTGATCAAGCCCATGAGCACTCATTTGCCTCCCAACTCATGAGCACGCCATCTCGGGTGGCATGCTTGATAAGATGCATGAAGACTGCCATCCTCAGCAAGCCCAAGAGCACTCATACACCTCCCGGCCTACGAGTGCTCCATCTCGGAGTGGTGTTTGGTACTTTACCTCTCATGAACTAAGAATGTTGATCAGCCTCTCTTTTTGCAAAACACTTCTATAAATTCAAAATAGATTGCTAAAGGAATCTACTATATTCATTGGTAATAAAATATCATTATGCAATATATATCTTATTATTATGCCTCCAATAGATCTACTATATTATGCAAGGAATCTACTATATTCATTGGTAATAAAATATCATTATGCAATATAT
This sequence comes from Sequoia sempervirens, assembly GCA_007258455.2. NCBI lineage: Eukaryota > Viridiplantae > Streptophyta > Pinopsida > Cupressales > Cupressaceae > Sequoia > Sequoia sempervirens. The sequence continues at coordinate 484,457,160 of VDFB02000015.1, read as the reverse complement.
TCTTGCTGAAACAATATTTATTTCCAATAGATCTCTTATATTCCAATTTCTTATTTTTCCTTTTATCCAATTACCACTTGATGCCTCCACAAGGAAATGATCTCCCTTTTATATCTTATTATTGAGGGAGTCACAACCTTTCACATTAAGAGTCACAAACTTTAACATTAGAAGGAGTCACATCATATTTATTCTTAATTGATTGATTGAATGATGTTATGGATGTCTTTCTCAAATAGAATGCTCTCCCTTTTATATCTCAAGTTTGAGGTAGTCACACCTCTTCACCTCAATAGTTACAACCCTTCATCGCTGCATTTGGAGAATAATAATTTAATTTAAATAAGTTAATTTGCTAGTGCTGCTGTCTATTACTTGTAATCAGTCATCATAATTCTCCCCCTTTTCCTTTCCTTCTAGATCTATCTTTCTTATATACCTTATCTTGCTCAAGGGACACAACCTTTCATATGCTGGTTGACCATTCTTAACAACTTAATCTTTATTTAATGTCAGTTTGGTGTAATATTTATTATCTTTATTGGTTTCTTTTGAAACATGGGCTGCAGACATTTAAGAATTAAACGGGACATTACATTCTTTGGTGCTAAGTTTGGATATTGGTTATGGTGGTACATTGTTATCCATAATTGACTTGGGTACTCCAGTGTATGACTATGATTCATCAAAATGGATTTGAATCATTTAGTTGCTGATCCAATACAATATCCTACTGACACCAACATGTGTAAAGCTGAAAATTGATGTTTGATACAGCTGACTGCCATCTAAATCTTTCTTTCAATTTTCCGTGGTGAACACACTCACTTACATTGCCCAATGCTATAATCAAATTTCCCACCTCTGTATGCTTTTTTATACACATGCGACACCTCCAATTCCACTAAAGCAATAGTGCAACAAAAAGTATGCCAATTAATAACTTATGAGACTATTTATATCTGCTAATATGAATAGGTATTATGCTCGTGATTAGCTGAACATGTTATTTATATGTTTACCTAATGAAAGTAAGTAAGTAAAATACTCAAAGCACACACAAAAAAAGAGATTAACATAAGAATTTACTCTAAAGAAATCCAATGTGGGAAAACTCTTAAGAGTGGGGTTTGTGCTTCCTCAACTCCTCTAGCATTATTCAAGATTTACTAGCCAATTGCTCAATGCGAGCTTCTGATTGCTTTTTAGACCTTCTTGAACACTTCAACAATGCTCTACCAGCTTACCTTGCTATGGAAAACTTGCTTAATCAACAATCTTGATTCCACACTCATCCATTGATTCTCATTATTGCCAGAATTGATGATTACATGAATTGAGTGCTTATAAATGACCCAAAGGGCTATTTTTATTCTTGCATATGTACAGTTTAACCATACAAGATTCTAAATGCTAAAAAATGACATGAAGAGACAGAAGAGATAGTTTGAACTTCCTTTTTGATGCTTGGTTTTAACTGTTTTGTTCTATATGCAGCTGAACCCATCTGGGTAAGCTTATTTCCCATTGTTTGGCTTTCTATCTATCCAAGCCTGCCATGTGGGTTTGTACTTATCCAAACCACCAATGTATGGTTGCTCTACCCACATGTTGGACTCCAGGATGTCCAGTTAATACTGAAACCTTACTCCACCTATTTCACCACCATTGTACTGCATCTGCATCTCTTTTTCATCCAATGCTTCTTCTTGGAGTGCACGGAAGTGTTTCTCAAATCACCTCATTCGTTAAACTAACTTAAGAAGTAAATCTGATTTTTTTCAGTCAGCTGAATTATGATGTTTATACTTAAGAGGATCCAATTTGGATTATACCTTTTGAATATTGAGGCTTTTGGTCACTAAAAGCTCACGAATATATATGACAGGAATTTACCTGCAAACTTCTCAAATAGGACACCTTTCTCTCTGACTTTTCTCAGAGCGAATTCAATTGCTTTTATCTAAGTTTGTTGTTCTAACCTGTTGCCTGGAAAAATCAGATTGGGATTTTGGAGTCTTATTGACTCCTCCATGTGTTTTGCGAATGGTGTGCTTATCACACGACCCACCTATTCCCAGATGGCTGTTTTGCAAATGGTTGTTAGTGGTCTTAGCCTTGATTTATTCTTTCAGCCTTTTACTGCAAGATCCATGCTTGTAGGCTAGAATGATGCTCTCTCTGTCTTTGGAGATGTTTGCTATGTTGTCTTCCTAGCTACTCATATGCTTGCAAGTGCAACAATAGATCAAGACTGAAAACTAGTGTTTCTCAGTTTTTGGGACGACAAATCCTTTTCCAGATTTTGGGGACAATGGGGAAAGGCTATTAAAATAATATATAAAAATTAATATTATAATTTTTAAGATACAAATAAACCAAAAATTTCTAAAATTAACTTAGACAAACTAAAAGAAGCAGAAATTTGAAAAATGTGAACATTTAAACGTATCTACTAAAAATATAAAGATGAGCCCATAAAATGCAAGTCTGAAACAGATTCAATTATGATGTAGGTGAATTTAGTTTGCTCAGTGGAAGTTCTCCTAGTATTTTAGACATATTGAAGACATTTTTTAAGTTCGAATGGTTAAATGTATCTCCTCCAAAAAGCATAGGATAAGGATCTCTTGTTGACACTTGCGGGCAGCTTCCCATGCCTTAGTAGTTTAATGTTGATTTAAACTCCATCTAGAACAAGGCTCATAGCTGTAAATTGAATAAAGCTTTGACCACCAATAAGATGAGATCACAAGTTTGCTTTCCATTTAATAGGTCCTTTGACTTTAATTAATGGCAGTCTGTTGTAAAGTCCCTTTTTTTAACTTCTGTGATGCCTTGATTTCCCTGGGAAGGTCAAGGGACGTCTGGGTGTCTCCTTGGCAGTTCTTTCTGGGGATAGAAGGGGTCTCCAGATGTTTCCATGAAAGGGAAATGCCTGTGCTTTGTGAGGGCATCTTTGGGATGTTCCCTTGTTGGGGCTTGGGCACTGGGGATGATAGGGGGGCATTTCATCCATCTCCATTTCGGGAACATGTATAAAACCTTGGGGATGCATTCTTGAGGTACACCAATCAAAATATTCTTGATCATGTGAATGGTTGAACTTGAAATCACAACCTCTTCTATATGGCTGCTCCTTTCTGGGTCTAAAAATTGGAGTCTGCATCAAATAACAAAACAAATGTAAATATATGACATTATCTTCAATTAAAATGGTGTCTATCCAGAGCCATACACCCCAAAAATCAACAGTTTTCTTTGCGAAGTGCTACTCACCTTGCTATTATCCAAAGTTCCAAACCATAGAAACAAAATTCTGCAAAAATTATGATTAATTGCCAAATGATGCATGGTGATCCAATTTGAATTTGATCTCTAATTTTTTTTGCAGTTCACAGGTATGTTTTCCAATGCTGATTTACTCATTAATTAATTTGATTTATTCAAAATTTGTGAATAATTACGATTTAATATGATCTCTAATATTTTACCCTTCACAGGCATGTTTCCCAATGCTGAATAAATTGATGATTTATTCATTAATTAATTAAAACTTATTCAAAATTTGTGAATAATCATGATTTATTCATGAGTGAATTGGCTTTTTCATTTTTGTCTATAAACACTTAGTTTTTCAATTTTCTCTCATTTATTTTTGTCTATCCAGAGCCATACACCCCAAAAATCAACAGTTTTCTTTGCGAAGTGCTACTCACCTTGCTATTATCCAAAGTTCCAAACCATAGAAACAAAATTCTGCAAAAATTATGATTAATTGCCAAATGATGCATGGTGATCCAATTTGAATTTGATCTCTAATTTTTTTTGCAGTTCACAGGTATGTTTTCCAATGCTGATTTACTCATTAATTAATTTGATTTATTCAAAATTTGTGAATAATTACGATTTAATATGATCTCTAATATTTTACCCTTCACAGGCATGTTTCCCAATGCTGAATAAATTGATGATTTATTCATTAATTAATTAAAACTTATTCAAAATTTGTGAATAATCATGATTTATTCATGAGTGAATTGGCTTTTTCATTTTTGTCTATAAACACTTAGTTTTTCAATTTTCTCTCATTTTTACAATTTCAGATATAGATTTTATCAAGCAAGGCACACAACAAAGACTCGGACTTGTATTTGAAATATTGTGCACAATTTTTGAGATGTTTATTGAGATTGTCAAATTTCAATAACTGCTCCTATGGCCTCGATGCCTATGTTCTTTGAAGGGATTGGAGCTTTGTTGAAACTTAAGGCAATAAAATTATGAAAGATGGCATGTGCCATTGTTAAAATTCAGCTCATGGTATGCTGATTTTGCACTTGGGTTTGACACAAATTGTTTAACTTAAACTTTGATCAAACCCACAATTGGAGTGCCCTAACTTGCATACACATAAAATTGATGTATGGAAAAAAGAAGAAATCAGAATATACCTGTAGTTTGAAAAAATAATTCTATTATTCTAAAAAGAATCCTGATTATGAAAATATAGACACCAAAGGTAATAAATAACCCACAAACTTGGTGTACCAAATAAGGTCTTATTTTTAGTTTTCCTTGTCACAAAAAAAAACTGTTCTAAAAATATTCCAGCTGTCTAAAAAAAACATCTTGTTTTAGACATCCTTATCCCAAGGAAATCTGCCTAAAATAATCCTTCTGTTGCCTGAAATAAAAACAAAAGACAAAAGAAGCCTAAAAATATATATGAAAACTGCGCCCAAAATACCCTAACTAAGTGCCTAAAGTTAAACTGATCTTGTACTTATCATCAGGACAAAAACAAGGACTATCAATATAAGTAATTCAGTGCTCAAAAAAACCTACCAAAATGGAGTCTGAATTCTGAATTTTCTAATTTTAAATTTTCAACTGTTGTGCTTGTGCCTGGAACAATTGCTGAGCAACCATTAAAACTTTAACGATCCCTTTTAGCAAGGAAGCTATTCTCCATTAACCCCAACTTCTTTCTTAGAAGGTCAAATTTTCCTTTTGATAGGAGCTTTGTTAAAATATTTGCAACCTACTCATCTGAAACAAAAACCTCAATAAAATCCACTCTCTATTTCTTATTGAATCCTTTGGCAATACATTTGTCTTGGTTCTCTTGAATTCTTCTGTCAGTTGTATGCATGGAATCAATCAATAATTCCATTGTAGGTTTATCTTTCCATCATGGCATCTTGCCATGTTTGATTGGATTGACAAGTAGCTTGTAAAAGCTGCCAGCTTTAACTCCTGTGGCCAAAACTTGACTAGGTTTAGGGCTGTGCTTTTTAATAATCACTTGCTAACCATCTAACTCAATGATACACTATAGATCCGTCATGCAAGAAACTGAAAGAAGACTCTTCATCAAACTAGGGACATAAAAGACATCATCTAACTCAATAACATCACTTGAAAGCATGTGAAAGGAGACAAAGCCCAATATGGTAACTGGACAAGTCGCATCATTGCCCAGCTCCACCTTTATTGCATCCTCTTGCTCTTCAAGTCTGTCGAATGCCTTCTTATTGAAGGTCAGTTGTGTAGATGCTTGTCTGTCCACACCACTCTACACCAGAAATAGTCTTAGTGGATAAACATGAAACCATGGAGAAAACTATCTCAAGTCTGGATGCCAACTCATCTACTTAAGTTGAAGTTTCTGCACTCCCTGTAAACTCATGCTATTGCTGCTTGGCTTTCTCCTTCTCAAGACATTGAGATACTTAGTAACCTAACTTGTGGCACTTGAAATACTTCATGTGGCTCAAGTTGTTCTTCTCTTGGTCTAAAGAATATAATTGTTCTTGCTTGCTCATCTGACCCATCTTGGGTCTTCCTTTCTTATCATGTTGAGGGCTAGGTTTCGACTCTCTTCTACTCTAGCTGAAACAGTCTCAAGTCTGGTTTCCTTTTAAATAAAATTATCTCGATGTTTCTCAAAGGTGGAAAGCTTTCCATGAACACTGACACCTCAAATAAACAGTTTCCAGGATGGGGAGAACCTGTTCGAGGCTATAGGTACCAATTCTTCTTCCTCTACCTTAATCCCCCTTTTTGTAAGTTGATCACAAAGCTCTATGATCTTCATCAGGTAGATGACTATTGTGTTTGTGTCACTCATGAATGTGGTGTTGAGTTTGTTCTTCAACATCTTCTGGGAGATGCTCACAATTTGATAAAAGAGTGGTCAAGGCATCAAATTTCTACTTGCTAATTTCTTTTCAGTAATGTGAAGAATCAACAGTCCTTCACAGAATCCAAGACTATATGCTTTTCCTTGACCATCTTTTTGTAATGATCAACTGAGTAGGATCAATTGGAGGTGTCAACACAGTTTCCACAAAGACCCATAGATCTGTTTCTTCCAGCAATATCTGCAACCTACACTTTCAGGGAGTAAAATTTTGAAGTACCTTCTAGGCGGTCACACTCTTTGAGACCAAGAGTAATTATGTCCATGGTTGTTGAATCATGGTGAAACTGAACAAATCAGCTGAATTTAAATCAGATCAACAACCTACCACAGGTGTAGATGAACACGTTAATCATTGGAGTAACTAGGGCAACAAATCCTACAGCCTTTCATAGATCCCAGATACTTCAATCGTTGGAACTAGGTCATCACACCCTACAACATTTCACAGTTCCCAAATACGTCAATCACTGAAGTATCTTGGGCATCAATCCACTGAAATAAATCAGCCATCTATCTTAGGTTAAATTAACCTCCTAGTTGATGGAAGATCTTGGGCATCACACCCAACAACCTGCCACTGGTCCTTGTGCCTCCCATAGGCATGGATCAGCTTCAATCACTATAACTCAGGCATCATGGCTGTTGAAACACTCTGACAACTCTCTCTTACAGATAAGAGCTGTTTCCATCCACAAAAACCTTGAAAGATTTCTGATTCTCTGCTTTGATACCATATTAAACTTCAACACATGGTATGTAGGTTCTGCACGTTTGACAAAAATTGTCTAAATTAAACTTCGATCAAACCCCGAGGTGGATTGCCCTAGTTTGCATACACAGCAAATTGAAGTACAAAAAAAACAATCAATAAATTTTGAAATCAGAATATGCCTGTAGTCTGAAAAAATCATTCTATTATTCTGGATTCTGGAAAATAATTTTGAGTACAAAATATCGATGCTAAGGTTACTAAATAGTTGAGTCTGAAATTATCCTTTAGTTGCCTGAAATAAAAATGAAGAAACAGAAAAAGCCTTAAACATAGAACTGAAAACTGTGTAAAATACCCTAACTCCAGGGCCTAAAGATAAACTAATCCTTCACTTATTATTAAGATAAAAACAAAGACTATCATTAAGTATTTCAGTGCCCAGAAAAAGCTTGAGAAAAATAGTCTAGATTCTGAATTTTTTAATTTTAAATTTCTAACTGCTGTGTTTGTGTCCAGAGCAACTGCTGAGTGACCATCAGAAATTCTAACAACCACGAAGGTCCTTGTGGCTGTTTATCGAACCTGCTGGTGCCCCCAAACCCTCACTCTAGTTTTAAAAAATTAAAAATAAAAGCTATTTCAATCTGTGTCAGATGGGAAACCGGCTTTTCCGCCTATTTTTATGAATATTTCAGCATTTTTTAGTTTTCCAAATTTTCCCAGTTAAGTCTTAGAGTAATTGCATTCCATTTTTACTTTTGGTGTTCCATGCCAATCTCCCTTCTAAATAATGCTACTATGATCCAAATGTTATGCTACTGCTCTTACGCTACTTAAGAAACTCTTGGGTTCGTGAGCATGGTTGTTCAATGTTGACCAATCAATTTAGCTATTTCAACTGCTGTCATACAAAACTCAGATTTTGAAATCCTGCTGCACTCAAGTCGTAGTGCATGTGACAGAAAATATATGCTACATTAGCATTATATCAGCATGTGAATTTGACAACCATCGAATTTACATTGGAATGCCATGTAGAGTATATGATAATGCATTATGTAGCATTAGACTACAACTTACAGTAATTTGGCTCTGTACGGGAACTTTCATTTAATTGCCATATTCTGGATTGCTGGATAATGATGAATGTCATATTGTTCCTTCTATTTGAAATTTGAAATTTTAGGAAAAAATCAAAATGTAATGGAGTTATTGCATGTATCTAGCACTGTAGTGTCTGTGCTTAGTCTGTTTTTTTTAATAATCCAGAGGAATCGTAAAGTTGAAGCAATCAATGGAGGATGGGCCATGCTGGGGTTAACAGCAGGCTTGGTGATAGAAGGCTACAGTGGACATGGTATCCTGTCACAGGTAAGATGCACACGTATATAGTGCTACATTATTTCTTGTTTTTGAAGATCAATAAGACATACCAATGAGTGAAATAAATCAAAACCATATATTTGTTGGTATTTGTAATCATGTTCCAAATGAAAGGACAAGTTTGTAGCCCTTGATCAACTGATTATAAGGTTGATTTAGCACAAGGATAGGAGAATATACAGTATATGGTTAAGGACATTAGTCACATTGATGCTATCAAAATTTTTGATGATCACTGAGTAAAATTTTTGTCTGACAGTTGGCTGGTTACTTAAATGCATTAGCTGGTTTGTTGGACAAATATATTCCATCATGAAGGCAGTGTCATTTTGCTCTGTATTACACGAAAAGACGAGTCATCAGTTTGATGATGATGAATAATTTTCTTGCTTATGTTGCAAATTGCTTTAAGTGTATTTAAAGAAAGAGGTCTGTAGTGTTTGAATGCCAACAAACAAGAGAAACTACTTGCCTATTGATGGACAATATTCAACATAAGATATGTCTCAGATTTCTGCATTTCTGATACGTATTTATTTTTGGAGAATTGCTTCTTTTAGGCTGGGCCGATTGCAAATTAGCTTTGTGTACAATGTAGAGACCCAAAGGTTGCTCACTTATTGGGTTTGATGCATATTGCCAAGAATTCTTTTGTTTTATTGTGTATGGATGTGCCTAACATCTGTACGAAAAGCCAATGATATATCAACTAGCAAGTATTTGATGCTATAAATTACAAAAAGGGTATGTATTTCTTAAGTACACCCACAGTTGGAACTGAGCCTTATTACTACTTGGGTTTATCTGTTGTTTCTCAGTTGTGATTTCTGATAATCTGCCCTCGTGCAACTATTTTGTAATTTTTTGTACAGTTGTAGTTTACTGCTGGTATATATTCATGCACCTGTGTTGTTTCTTCTCTATTTTTATCATGCTGAGCTGAATTTGCATCTAAGTACTTATGTCTGTTCTACCCTCCACCATCTTGTCACACTTTTCCTGTTCTAGTATATTGATGCTTTTTAACTTAAGAAAAGTGCCATGAAGGAAGTGAAGAACAATATCCTTGGGAAACAACTGAATTGTTGCTTAACAAAAATGTAGTTGAGCAGGTGAAAGAGGTTATATCTGCATCAGAACTTCAACAGGCTATGGTGTATCCTTGTAGGAGACTTGAAGGCTGGAAAATGAAAACTGTTGGTATACAGTCATATAATCAAATTAATTGCAAAGATAATATGCTTTATTAAATGGCTTCATATAGCTAGACTTAACTTCATGATTATTTTATATATTAATTTCTTCCCACATATTTTGTGTTCATTGGCTATTCGAATAGGCTGCTACAATAGAATTTCTGTAACGATTTGGGCAACACAATATCCAGGTAGAATTTAATGTTTGACGGAAAAATATACTTATGGTCTTATCTACATATATCCTTCTAGTATGCATTCCAACAACAATTTTGCAGTAGTCCTGTTAACCGTTGCACGTACAGCGTGCACTAGACCATTGGCACCCGTTGTTAGTCATACTACGTAAATGAAATATATTATGCACAAAACACATCTGAGACTTGAATTCAACAGGGATTTTTCATATCCATTCAACTATATCTCATTGATTACAATCATGGGGCTTTATAGGTGCTTTACCCCAACACGATTGAATCTTAATGAGCATGCAAACATTCAAGTAATTGTGCCATACATTATTAGTTTACTACAAGAGACTATATGATATTTATATCATGCACACTCTAGTTAACTTACACCACTACGTTGAACAACAACACACTTTCAGAGTAGTCATGAGTTAACTAATACATTGGAGGCACATCCATACCTGTTCAAAATATAAAATATTATGGCACCAACATCTTTCTGATGCAAAATCGTGTTCAGTCCTCTAAAAACAAAAAAGAAGGAACACTCAACAAGACAAAAGCACAAGTCCACCCAAAAGGAGATAAAAAATGAATGACCTTGGGTGCAATAGTTAGAATTTGGGACTTCAAAATTTGTTGCCATTTTGTGTGCGCAACAGTAATATTAGGTGCAAAGGTAGTGACATCCACAACAAGGTCTTTAATACCTTGTTCATCATATTCATCCAACGCACCAAAACGTTTGGTCAAACGAAAAAGTTGAGGACCAATATCTTGGGAAGTCTTGATCATATGTTGGATTTCAACACACACTAGCTGAGGTAGCTCAATCAAAACGACAATGAATGCTGTACCATGTTGATCAATATGGCTCTGTTGTGCTTGTATCAACGTACTAAGCCTAGTGACTTCTTTTGTGCTTATATCCTCCATTTCAAAACTGGCTTGAAGTTGGGCAAGTGCATCTTTCTTAGAGGCAAGCCATGCCTCTATCCAATTCTGCCACTTAATGGCACGGGATAAAATCAGAGGATAGGCATGAGATTCTTCTCCAAATTGTCATATTCCATTTTCATGATGGCAAGGGAACTAGCCGACTCATGTTGATTCTCTACAATTTAGTCCTTTTGGGCTTGGAGTCATTGTGTTTTCTCCTCGTCGGCTTGCTCTTCAATGAAGTCTTTCTTTTTGGACAACGACTGGTTTGTAGCATCCACTAGGCTTGTAGCAAGAATTGTGAAGGCATAGAGGCAACACGATTGTGGATCAATTTGTTCAAAATGTCTATTGGGTCCCAAAACCGTTGCTCCAGTTCCTAGAACGGATTTCCACTCACAAGGCTAGGGTTGTCATGCAAGTGAAATCAAGTCATCAACAGAATGTGGAGAGTTAAGAGGTCAATTCCACAAGGATGGGTTATCTCTCCTACACTTCAAGCTCAACTTAGACTCAAGAGGGTGTTCTTAGGGGCATACCTTAATAGGTATTGAAATCAAACAAAACGAACAACCAAACTCAACCTTTTGACTTGGCCCCAAAGCTTGTCACTAAACCCAGTACAACTAGTTGTCTCAAAGCCCCTATATAGTTGATCTCCAGTGTTGCTGAAGCACCAACTTCAGACTTTGCAAATCTGATCACAATCACCAATTCTGAAACTTAACAACAACAAACTTTCAACCATGAATTTTCTGATCTATGCACTGAAAAACAATCTGCACCTGTTAATCTCTTGCTTCAAATCATTGAACTCTTCAAAAGGAAAACTTATTCAGAATCTCTCAATGTGCAGCCCCACACAAAAGTGAACAAAACAGAGGCAATGTTATGCTTCACAATTCCCATACAAATTAAGTCTAATGAAAACCAACTTAATGGAGTTCATATCAACCACATTCTCACACCAAAACAGCTCAGAAAATGAAACCTCATAACTGATGACAGCGTAGAATAAGGCAGAAGACATGTCTTCAAATTGCAATCTCACACAAGCTCACCAAGGCTCGAACAAAAGACACAATGCTCTCAATTCACAACCCAGCTCATAAATCTTTTGACAGCAATAGCATATATCATGACCACGAGCTGACATCCTCATAAACAGCAATGACAATAATCATTATGCAATCATTGACTTTTAAAGTCCGCGAATCCTCAGCAACACACACTCAGACTCCTTCATTTTTGCGTATTGATTGGCATAGCTCAACACTCTTGTTTTTTTTTGGAAGGAACGACATAGGAAAGACTCACAAGGAAAACATCATAGGAAAGACTCACAAGGAAAACATCATAACATCAACCGCCACCACACTAGACTGCATTCTCCTTTAAAAACGACGTCTTCCACACTAACTGTATGGTCCTATGGTGGGGCTTGGGCTTCTATTTTCATGGATTAAGCTGTCCTATGAAGCAAAAAAAATTATGCTACAATTAATTTGAATCTTTTCCTGAAAAATAGCAGCCCCTACCTTTTAGGACTGCAAATTTCAGAGGGTGAAATTAAGGTGGGGCTAGAAATTGTCCCTACAGCTTAGGAATTTTTTCTGTCACTTGTCTATCACTTAAAATTTTAAACTCCTTAAAAAGAAAAATGATATAATTTTTATTTATTTATTAATTTTTATTAAAATACTCCAGTTTGTTCCTTAAATTTTGGAGCTCAAAAACTTTTAAGCTGAACTGCAAATTTGAATTTATGGGACCACCAAGTTAAAAATATTCCTAAAAAATCTGGTGGGTGCACCCACTGAAATTTTTTAGAAACCTTACCCTACGAGATGGAATAAACTGAAACGCCTATATGCAGAGTTAATGGACACGAAAATTAAATTAAGGCTCTGTCACCATCTACAGAATGACTCTGGATAATCTACTGAAGGCACGTTATTCATTTAAATCGATAAGCTTCCACATACGCCGCGACATCCTATTTCACTCACACGGCACACTCATTCTGCAGCCCACGTGAGAAACAAAGGAGAAGATAGCATAATCTTTTATTAAAAACTCCAAAACATAGCAACGAAGGCACCAAAGGAGTCCTCTGCACAGGTCGAAGGTTACATAGACTGGCATATTCACAATTCCACCACACATACTGCCGATACAAAAACGTATATTTAATGACCACGACATAGAGCCAGAAGCCGCCTTCAACAGGTAAAATCAAGCTGCCACATAAAGTCTACAGTCAATGCCAGAAGAAATTCAAGCCAAACTTCACGTCTTCATTAAATCTGACGCACACACAAAGACAATCCATGCACAGAGATATCGTAGGGCATTTATATATGAATGTTTGACTTCCTCTTTTAAAACGCCTCACCATACAATGAAGATTGAATGCAATATCACCACCTGGCAAGATTAACTTTCGGCATTTTATGAGACCCCACTTTTCTTAATAATCACCAAACCATAAGCGTTTTCTGAGAAGCCACCGCTAATATTAGGGGAATTTGAAGCCGCCACCAAAAACAAACAAGCCACCAAGCAATAAAAAAAATATAAATTATGAGCCATTGCCATAATTTAAAAAGCCGCCCTGTTTAATTTTTGAAGCCATTTTCCACAAAAAAGCAATATATCTGAATATTTTAAAAGATCACGATCTTTAAATTTAGCCGCCTCATACAAATGTCTGAAGCCGTTTCATTCAAAGATATCCGAACAATTAAAACCGCCATACACTTTGTTTAAGGCATTCAGATTCAAACGTATTTGACCATTCAACTGCTGACTTGGCAAAGGCATCTCAACAACTGACACCATGTTTTGAGCAGACAAGCAACCAGCTCAAGTAGACAACCAAGCAGCTCAACCACACAAGCAAGCAAGGAGTTCAAGCACGTAGGCAAGAAGTTCAAGCACGCAGGCAACTGGCTCAAACAAGCAGACAACGAGCTCAAGCACGCAAGTAACCAGCTCACTTTTTGACATCAATGATAAAATACTCAACAAAAAGTGAGAAAGATCATTACAAGCTCTGCAATGTTTTTAGAATGTTGTTACATTAATCTAGCCTAACATTACATTCATACTAGTAAATGTGGCAAAGGAAAATCCTTATCTGCAACTAAGAAACCTTGCTGAATACATACTTAATGCCATGGAGACATTCTACAACAAAATCCACTTACAATATTAATCTTCTTTGATTCTACAAGTTTGTACTCAACCCAAAAAAACTTAATTGACCCAAATAAACTTGATTGACATCTATGGTTGCCTTGCAACTTTCTAGCGTGTGGAGACCATAGTTGAACCAACCTTGAAAAATGATAAGAAAAGCTTGCTTCAATAATTGTTGGACGTAAAAACCTAACCCATGACATTGTAGCAATGCCAAATTTGTGGTTGAGGATGAATCTTGCCCAAAATGGATGTCACAGATTGAATGGTGGGTAAAGCATTGATTTTTGGTATCTGGGATTGGGGCTTAAATTTGATGGTCGACCTTGCTTGTCAACAAATTTTTTAATGACGGTTATCTATTCAAAGGTGCCCTTAAAATATTAAGATATACCTTAGTGTAAGTAAAATTATATATAAATCAAATATATATATCATTATAATTCTATATAATTTTTGACAGTCTATCCAAAATCTCTCCTTTCATCCGATACAATCTTCTTAAAATTTTGATTGTATTTTATGGCAAAAATCTCTAAATACAGTCATACGGCCATCAAATTTAAGCTCTGGCTGGGATACCTCTTGCATTAATGGTGGCAACTAAAAGCACACCTTGGATGTTTAACTTTGGCATTCAAACTTATTTTGAAAAAATGCACTTTAGGTTCCATGTTCTTATTGGGGCTCGACTTTCGGGAAGGAACAATGTGTTTGGAGTCAAGAGTAGAAGCAAACCTGGAACTAAAACCTTGAGATTCTATGTTCCACGTGGGGTTTGGGATCCAGGAAGGAACATGGGTTGGGGAGTGGGAGTGGGTGTAGACTTGGAACCAAAACCAAGAGGTTCTAGGTTTGAAGTTCCACCCATGGTCTAAGATTTCGAAAGGAGCATGGGTTGGTGAGCAGGAGTGGGGGTGGACCTGGAATCGAAACCTTAAGGTTTCGGGTTCTAAGTCTCACATGGGGTCTGAGAGTTGGGGAGGTTTCAAGTTCCTAGTGGAGCCCAAGGCTTGTCAGACACCAAAAGAAAAAGAACCATGGGGCCTAATAAAAACTGCTAGCTCCAAAATTTTAACAAGTCTCAATAGTGGCTCTTGTTTGGGATGGGTGCCTCTTGTAGGCATTGCAAGAATCCAAAATATCTTGGCAGACCAAAATTTGGGAAAAGCAAGGGACCAAGACCAACTCACAATAGACGATAGACATATATACATGACAAAGCTTACAACCATTTAGCATGAGAACACATGGACACTAAAAGTATGGTTGTGAAGCAAAATTTTAACATGACATAGACCAACCCTGTAGAGGAAGGATGGAATTACTTGCCTCTATCAAACACCATCTTGTTGAAGGAACTTATTTCTCTTATCTTGAATTTATCTCCTTCACACAGTTGTAGCAAATGTAGTGTTCTTTTTCATTCGCAAATTTGTGATTGCCTTTGAAAAAGTGAAGATTAGCTCCACTGTTAATCTTCCCATTGTATGGCAACCACATAACATATGTCATCACATTCCCTTGCATCATCTCTTTTTATAGCAGTTGGAAGTAATATTTGAAAATTTAGGTCAATAACAAAAGAATTTATGGTATTTTCATACCAGCTAACCTCTTCGAGTGAATGAAGGGAAAAAGAGAATGCCTCCAATTCATAATGCAAAGAAAAATATGCCTCCTCATCACGTTGATCTGAATAAGGAAACTCTTCATGGACATCAAATTGAAAATTTTGAAGCTTAAGCATATGAGAAAATTGAGCAGCCGTTTGATCATCAACTTGGAGAACTTGTTGTTGCTCAACATAATTAGAAAATGTATGCTAGGCCCAAGTGAAACACTCAAACTCAGGTACACCATCGTCCACACTATAAGAAGCTACAACTTCATCATGAAGCAAATCTTCAATTCAATTTTGCTCACTTTTGGGACAATGATTTTACAATCGTATGCCTTCTCAAACAATTAATGAAATCAAGGCACTTGTAATGCGACTGTAAGTTCACCAAATTAAAATCTTCTTGTATTGAAATGAAACCTAGAGTAACATCATGGGCTTGAAGAAACATATAAATATAGGCAGGTGTGTTAGGTCTGAATTCTTTTGGGATCTTGCAAAAAGAAACAACAAACTTGTGATTGAAGTCTATGCTAGACTCTCCCTCTTGCCATTGGATGTTTTCTTGTTCTCCACCAAGAGCAAGAGGGTCTAGATGCAAAGAAAATCCTTTTTCAAATGTAGCCACAAGCATATTAAATGACACAAAAGCATGCTTGAGAAAACCTAGATACCAATCCTTTGCCTTTCCCTGTAGCAACGTAACAAAAAACCTCATCCATATGTCTTCATCTTCAAACTAAAATCTTTCTATGAAATTTGAAAACACATTGACATGTGCATCCCCCTCCAGATGATCGTACCCATCAAACCTTGGCATCATTCTATAGATTGAAGCTTGCATCGTTTGCCTCTCATAACTGACTCATGAGAGGTCAAGCTACTTGTAAATGGGATCAAATGAGGCCATAGGGGATAGAGAAACCTGTTTTTCTATAGCAGCAAGGTATCTCTTTGATTGCAAAGTCTTAATTCTTTCTTCACATTGTATTTCAAGCTCATCAAGCTCATCTATCCTTAACTTGTTTTCAAGTACGAATGTCTGTGCTTTTGAATGTGTTTCTATTTTGTGCTAAGCTGTATGAATAGCCCAAAGGATTATCCTCATAATGCTCTTGGACACATGTTCTATCATCTATCATAGCATCTAGGGTTTGAGTTATACATTACAGTTTTTGAAATACCCCTAAGGTAAATCCATCCATTCCAACTATCCATGGCTTGTTACAATTAATTATGTAGGACATAAAAGAGAGGAGAAAGAAAAACATTTCTTTACCAAGAAAGAAATCATGCTTTGAATTGGAAGAGAACATGGTACCTTATAACTAGCTGTAGTCGCCTTGATGTGTGTTCATGGAGCATGAACAATAGTAGCAAAAATTTGTCCAATGACAACATAGTCTCTACCTCACGAAAGTGAGGAAATCCTTGAAGCACATGAGCTTCCAAGGCACAAATTTGATTTTGGGTCACAACCACCAACAAAGTCTTCAATGTCTTCTCAATCCAACAACACTTTTCATTCATGGTGCCATTTTGTTGGCATAAGTTGACGGGATGCCAACTTCAACATGCAACAAAATGCAAACAATGAACTTTTCTATCACCAAGGTGTTCAAACTATTTCCAATCACCCAAGTCCCAGTAACGGATAACATATCCTCAACAACACCATTATGTTGGGTTCCAAAACCACTGCTCTACTTCTTAAAATATAATTCCACTCACAAGGCCATGGTTGTTGTCATGCAAGTGAAATCAACTCATCAACGAAACATGGAGGGTTAAAGGACAACTATATGAGAGTGGGTTATCTCTCTTACACTTCGAGCTCAACTTAGACTTAAGAGGGTGTTCTTAGGGGTATACCTTAATAGGTTTTCAAATCAAACAAAATGGACAACCAAAATATCGAGAGCCAAGCCTAACTTGTTAACTTGGCCCCAAAGCTTGTCAGTGAACCAAGTACATCTAGTTGTCTCAAAACCTCTATATAGTTGATAAGAATATGAAGTCATATCCCACATGAAATGATTTTTTTTTAAATTCCCTTGATGATAAATCCTTGGTTATATTATAAGGTCATGAATGCATAGGAGGTCCTAACCTTGAACTACTGAATTGAGTTTTGTTTGTTTTAAATGCGAGATTGGTGGGTGATTCCAGATTAATGAATATCTAATTGGGCAACAAAGTCACAACTCATAGAGAAGAGTGTGATTTAGATTCAAGGAATATGAAGCTATGCATTTGCACACAACAAAGATCATGAAAGTTGTAACATAACACATTAATTTAGAACAATTGCATATATCCATATATTAAGTGAGAAAGATCATTACAAGCCTTGCAATATTTTCAAAACGCTGTTACATTCATGTAACCCAACATTACATTCATGCTAGCAAATATGGAAAAGGAAAATCTCTATTTGCAATTAAGAAACCTTTTGAACACATCCTTAATGCCATGAAAATATTTTGTAACAAAATCTACTTACAATATTAATCTTCTTTGATTCCATAGGTTTGTACTTAACCCAAAAGAATTGGACTAGCATCTATGGCTGCCCTACAACTTTTTAGCATGTGGATACCACAGTTGAACCAACTCCTTTGAAAATGATAAAAAAACCTATTCCAATAGCTGTTGGGTGTCAAAACCTAACCCATGGCAATGTAGCAATGCCGAATTTGTGGCCAAGGATGAATCCCATTGAAAATGGATGTCATAGATCGAATGGTGGGTTGAGCATTGATATTTGGTAGCTGGCATACATTTTTCATTAATGATGACAACTGAGAGCACACTTTGGGCATTTAACTTTGGCACTCAAAATTATTAGAAAAACATGCTTTAGGTTCCAGGTTCATGTTGGGGATCGATTTCTAGGAAGGAACAATGGGTTGGGAGTTGGGAGCGGCAACAGACTTGGAACTAGAACCTTGAGGTTCCACGTTCTTATTGGGGCTTGGCTTCTGGGAAGGAACATGGGTTGGGGAGCGTGAGTGGGTGTGGACTTAGAATCAGAAGCTTGCGGTTCTAAGTTCTAGGTTCCACCTAGGGTCCGAGATCTGGTAAGGAATGGGGGTTAGGGAGTGGGAGGAGGTGTAGACTTGGAATTAGAACCTTGAGGTTGCAGGTCCTAAGTTTCACCTAGGGTTTGGGATTTGGGAAGGAACATGGGTCAAGGAGCAGGAGTGGGTGTGGACCTAGAACCAAAACCTTGAGGTTCTAGGTTCCAAGTTCCACTCGAGTTTCGAGATTTGGAGAGCTTCAAAGTTACTGGTGGGGCTTGTGGTCAGATAGGCACCAAAGGAAAAAGAACAATGATGGGGCCTAGAAAAAAGGCCAACTCGAAAATTTTAACAAGTCTCAACAGTGTAAATATGTAGTTTATATGGGTCTATCGATGCTACAACTTGGGTTTTGGAGGAGAACAAGTGTATGCACATATGAAAAATGTTATTTTGCAAAGTATGAAGTCATCCAATAGATTGTTGGACTCTAACATGGAGTGTGGAAAATTTTGATTTGTAATTCCTTTGGAATGAAATTAATGCAACAAGGCCTTTGAATGGTGACCTTGAGTGAGATATGTCACTATATAGTGTGAAAAGTGCCAAAAGAAAGAGTCTTCAATCTGTCATTGGTCATGACTTTATGTACCATGACAAGTTGCTTAGGTCCATCATCCCTCTTCTCAATAGTGACCCTAGTAGAAGAGGGGGGAAAACAAATGCTTTCCTCTCGATCAAGGGGTTCTGTGTCACTTGGACCAAGGCATCCCAAATGACATACTTATCTTAAGACTAAAATTGGGGGACTTGAGCAGAAACAAACCTTACAAGGGTTGGGTGTTGATGATTCTTTAGCGGTGTAGCAAAAATGGGGAATGCAAGATATTGCATGGAAAAACCAATGGACTGTTTGAGGTAGTATCGATACTTATGACTTGATTGATGAGGGGGCGATATGAATTTATGGAGGTAATGAAAAAACTGAAAGATGGTGCTTGAGGTGATGTCGTGGCACGATTGTATTGACATCAGTGAAATTCAACTTCATGATTTAAAGGCTATTGTGTGTTAAGGATCATGTAATTGGAAATGAAATTGTACTAGTCATATAATGTCATTCATGCCAATTTGATATCCAAAATAAAAAAATTGTACCAACACTTCAATTTTCTTGTCTTTCGCAATAATTTCATCCGAATCAAGGCACACACGATTTATAGTTGATAATTAGAGAAAAGTATGGTGGAGAAAGGGTTATGTCATTTAATCAAATTGGTGGACAAATGGTTGGAATATGACATTCATTAAATTTTTAGTGGTTTCCAAGGGAATATTAGTGTTCTTGAAGTCCATAAATGCCTCACATGAAGTCAAGAATGTTGAGACTTTGTGCAATATGTTGGAGAGGGTGATCTGAGAGATTTGGGTGGAGAACGATGCTGAAATTGTCATGGACAATGCAAGAACATATGTAGCCATGGGGAGACTTATTTAGGAGAGGCATCCTACTATTTGTTGGAGTTCTTGTGTTATACGTTTCTTGGATTTGATGCTTGAGGACATTGGGAAGATTAGATGAGTCAAAAGTGTGGGTGAAGAGGGTAGATAAATTACCAAATTATCTAGAAGCGTATTTGCGCCCTTAGTTTGATGCGAGAGCATATGAAATACAAGGATCTTGTGCAATTGGGGATGACATGATTTGCCACAAACTTTTTGACTTTGAAGAACATTGTAGCCTCAATTCCTTAGCTCAAGCAAATATCTGTGAACAATGCATGTATGAATTTCATATTCCAAAAAATTGAAGGGGAAAGGCTATTTTTGATGAGGTTTTGATAAAAAACATAGAGGAGATATTTAAGGTAAGTAAACAATTACAAACACAAGTTTTATAGGGAATTATGTATTTGCCTCTTTCTTAATCTTTTTTTTTAATTAATACCTTTTTATTTTTTAATAATTATTTAATTTTTTCGGGACAAGGCCTTTGGTTGAGTTTTTGCATGTGGTAGATGTGAATTCCATGTTGATGGGCTATCTTTATGATGCCATGGATAAGGCCAAATAGGCCATTTTGCATTATTATGGTGATTGGAAAAACAAAAAATGAAATAATCTAGTGCATCATTGATTATAGATGAAAGAACAACTTGACTAGCTAATACATGCCCTAACATATTCCTTGAACCCAAAATCTATTTATGTGATACGTTAAAGGTTGATGAGGAGATCATGGCATGACTTCTTCTTGCATAAAAATGATGACAATATATGAATACATCAAAGATAAAATTATAGCTAAGTTGGAGGTCTACAAAGGTGCAAAGGGGAGGCTCTTTTCTTATTCTCAATCCATTTGAAGGAGGGAAAATTAACATCCAAGTAAAAAATTAGTACTTTAATTTTTAGCTTAATATTAATGTACGTTTTTAAGTTTTAAATTTAAATATTTATCCTTTTTTGAATTTTTTTATTTGTAGATTTGTGTTAGGAGATTTAGGTTGCTAGCCATGCACATTTTGTTGCAGCCCTGCAATGCTTTTGGTTGTTAAGGCAATTTGAGCCCATTTGAGGGCATTCACACTAAGATAAATAGGTTGACCTAAGAATGCCTCAATGACCTTGTTTTTGTTTAATACAACCTTCATCTTCAAACCAAAATGGTGGAGGGACCTTCTCATGATGCCATCGACTTAGATTACATTGATTTATTTGTTGATTGAACTGTTGAAGAAGAATATATCATGTTCATCAATGAAGATCTCACTTGCTTGATGTGAGAAGCAACAATGTCAAAGGCATTGGAGGAAGACATATTTTAGTAATTATTTACTCATGATGATTCCAATTTTCTTTTTAGTTTTAGGCTTGAAAGTACTAGTATTAGGAGGGGGACAAAGAGGAGGTAGATTTTATATGGTTGTTTTTTGACATACATTAATAGTTATACATTGTTTTTGTATTGCATGAAGTGGCTGGGCGCCACACAATGAATAAAAGATGAAATGGACTCAATTGAGTCCCAGATAGCTAATGCATCAAGTGCCTATGATCCAACACTAGACAAAGATAATAAAACCTGAACTGCTATAGTGGACTTGCATGATAAATTATTCACTTTGTAGAGCTAGAAGGAAGATATTATGAAGCAGCTTGGGAAACTAAGAGACTTGGTAAAAATAAAGCAGATACCTATCTTAAGTTCCCTTGCTAGTATTGACAAAATGTCAAAGTTAAATCTTACCCTTAGTATTGTGGAAGAAGGAGAGGAAACATTGATGGAGCTCGAGTCTCTACACAAAATGCTTACAACAACGAAGAAGATTTGGGAAGAAGGAAAATATGCTTGGCAGGCTATTCTTCAGAAGCTTTAGGGGTCAACATCTTTGGGTTGACCATTTCTATCTCTATACACTTTTTCAGTTTTTCATGTTTTCAGATTCTTTTGTACATATGCAGATGTATTAGGAGTTTTTGGTTAAATCCCTAAGGGGGAACTAGTTTAGTTTGTATGTATGTTTGAGGGGAGCACCCTTTTCCCTTGATGTCAAAGGGGGAGAGATATGTGTGGAGAGTTGTTTGGAGAAATAGTTGTGGTAGAGATGGTTGAGGAAAGAAGTTTTGGCACATGTTGCCATCAATGACAAAGGGGGAGATTGTTGAAAGAATGAAAGAGGTTGTTATTAATGAGTTGTCATTGATGTCAACACTACATGCTAGATGTTAGAATAGTATGAAGGATGAATGTAGAAGAGTTATTTTGCAAGAGGGTTCGATTCACACACCAAAATAGTTAGAATTTACTTTTGCTAAGTGTCTACACCGACAGATTCAACACACTGAGTCCTTCAGTAATTTGATTCACATTTGTTCGCTCATACAGATTTACTTCCACGATTCTAATACGTTGCTCATGGACATCGGTAGCATCTTAATTCTAAATTTCGCTTGATTTGGTTAAGTGGTTCGAAAGTTGCAAGTAACAAAAGATCGACATATAAGGTTTACACAGTTTTCTGTGTATTGGCTACAACCTAATTGGTTCACACTCCTTCAAAAATTTGAGTTAGACTGTGTGGTTTTGGGAGAATGTTAATAAGTGTCAAAGAATTGTATTTTCCAGTTGGCATGATATTTTGAGGTGGACACATGTCCTATGGTGATGATTAGTTGGAGTATTTTTGTTTTTAGGCCTTATGCCTGGCTGTCCTAATGTATGTTAAGAGTTGTGGAGATTAAACATTTGATGTGAATGAAAGAGGTAGCTTTTATAGGTCTATGCCGACCTATATTGCATGTGTCTTGGTGCGAAAACATTTTTTGATTTGAATTGGGTGCCGACAAGGAAAATTTTGTATGTTTTGGGGCTACATCTAATTAGGCCAACCTTATTGATGTTTGTGATGGAGTTTGGTATATATACAAGGTTGTCTTGAGTTTGTGATGATAAAATATGAATGAGTACATGATTCGAATGCAAGCAGTGATGCAAAATTTTGCAAAATTGAGCGAATAAGTTGTGAGTGTTGAGAAAAGGTGTGCAAATATAGAGCAGAGATGAGATTTGAAATTCTGAGTTGAATACAGAGTATTAAGTCAGTGTATTGAGCTTCAAAGGAACTAAATCTAGCATATGTTAGATACACTTTTTATCAGTTCAAATCTTGGCTGTAAAACCACTTCTTTCTATCTTTCTTTTCTCTGTGAACCATGAGTTCACTTGGATAGTGAGTCCACCTAGCAATGATCCTTTCTATAATATCTTATAATCGGTTATAACATATTGTGAGCTAATCCTCACCGCGGTTTTTCCCATTTTGAGTTTTCCACATAAAAATTCTGGTGTTCATGTGTTGTGTGTGTTATGGGTTGCTCATGCTTTCATTTCTTATAACTACTAAGTATGCTTTGGTAATTGGATGGTTAATAATTGGAAGGTTTATAAGAATACTGATTCACCCCCCCTTAGTATTCTGAGAGTTCAACAACTAGGTTATTATTAAGAGTTTTCCCAAGGTATATTTTGTGTTTTCTCTTAGTTATTATTCATTTGAAATTTGTATAGATCTATTCTTACATTTGTTGTTGTTTGTCATAGGATTAGTGTAGATCTAGTATAGTTTCCTTTCATTTGGCATTAGAGATAGAATGAATCGTTGGATCGATCGAAGGAGCAACAATGGATAAGTTTTCATGGGAGATAACCCATCTTTTCATATTATTGGCTTAAGGAAGGCCAAGCTTATGTTCAATTTATGGAAGGTTGAAAAGCCTTTTTAGTGTGTTGCATAGTCCTAGTTTAGTGAGGAATTGATCTTTGTAAGTAATTTTAATGAGTTGAATGTGCATGTTCTATTTAATAATGAACAATGTAAGCTAGTTAGACGAGCCATGGTGTTGGCAACGTGGTTTGTGTTTCAACCTTTTTTAAACTTGATGCTAGCACACTTGCTGAATATAACAACTATGAAGTTCCCATTTCACTTATATGGTTTCTATTGAGAATATAATGTTGTGGCATGAGTGCATGGGCCACATTTGTGAGAAAGGTTTGAAGACCTTGAAATCTGAGGAAATAGTTGAGGGATTTGTAAATTGTTCTTGGATTTTGATTTCTATGAACATGTATCTATAAGAAACAAATTCGTGTTAAATTTTACTCTAGACCTATCAAATTTGATATGATTTTGTATTTGGTTTATAATGATGTTTTTGGACCTATTGGTTTTCCTTCTTTAGGAAAATCTCTGTATTATGTCTCTTTATTGATGATTTATGTAGGAAAATATGGGTATTATTTTTGAAGCATAAGTTTGAAGTGTTCTACATGTTCAAAGAGTTTTAAGACTCTTGTTGGGAACTTGTCAAAAAGAAGATCAAGAATTTGACATCAAATAATGGTGGTGAATTATATTTAAGAGTTTCAAAGTTTTGTAAGGACAATGCCACATCAAGATATAAGACAAATCCTTACACCCCTCAAGAACATAATGGGTATGTATGTTGAGTGGTTCTAGGTTAGAGCAATTTTTTGGGATAGAAGTAGTCAATATTAATCATTATCAATTGATCTCCTACATTAGTGCTTGTCAATAAGACCCTTGAAGAGGCTAGATAGGCAATACACACACACTTCAACATATCAAAATTTTTAGTTGTGGGACATATATGCATGTGCCTAAGGATAAGAGATCCATTCTATATTCAAATTAGAGACAAATATCTTTATTAACTATGATGAACATGTGAAAAGATACACATTGAAATATTGAGATATGGAAGACATTTTATAGTTGGAATGTTACCTTTAGAGTAGTTAGATCTTCTCTTATAGAGAAATATAGAGAAGTGAGAAAGGAGGCACAAGCATTGTAAAAGATGAAGGGAACTACACTTGAGGCTAAACCAAAGGTTTGGGAGGTATTTATGAATGGAGTTGATATAAACAAGAGTTTAGAAGAACCTCACTTGACTTGTTAGAAGGTCCGCTTGATAAAGGAGACCACTTGAAAGATATTCAATTGGAGTTTCATTGTATTTTTGCTTCATTTGTTAATGATGATGAGATTAAAACTTTGGAAATGGTAGTTGAATCAAAGGAGTGTATGTGCTAAAAGAAGGCTATGGATGAAGAGATGCTTGTTTTGTAAGAACAAGACTGAAAGTTGGTTCCATTGTTTGAAGGAAGGAAACATGTCGGTTGCAAGTGTCTTCAAGAAGAAGTTTGGTTTTGAGGGAAAAATAAAAAATACAAGGCGAGCTTGGTGGGAAAAAGTCATTCCAGGTCAAGGGAATAGATTTTGGTGATATTTTCTTCTCGATTGCTTATTTAGCTATCGTTAGATTTTTGTTATTTGTACCTACTACATATGATGTTGAGATGGAGTAGATGATTGTTGATACAACCTTTTTGCATGGAGATACAAAGGAAGAAGTGTATATGACATAGCTTGAGCACTATATGGTAAAAGGCCAAAAAATGATGGTTTGCAAGTTTAAGAAGTTTCTATTTAGCTCGACGTAGTCACCTAGAATGTGCTATTAGAAATTTGATACCTATGTGTTGAAATTGGATTTTGATAGGGAAAAATATGAAAACTATGCTTACTTTAAGCAAGTATATAATCTATTTATTGTTATTGTTTTATATGTTGATGGAATGTTAACTGATAACATTAAGGATATGATTAGAGCGCTTAAAAATAAGCTTCATCACAATTTTGAATGAAGGGTTTAAGCACTACTAAGTTTGTTTTTAGTATGGAGATTTAGAGACATCTAATTAATATGGAACTTTGGTTAAGTCAAAAGAAGTATGTTACTCTATGTTTTTTATTAGGTAAAGTGGTTTTGAAGGGACTAGATACCTTGTACATTAGAAAGAAAAACTCAAATAAGACACAAAAATCTCCCAAGTGGGAGGAAATCACACCTATAGCCAAGCTACCATGCTAGAACCAACACAAATACATCAACACAACTAGGAACAAAGGAATGCATAAGGAACCAACCTAAGAAATGCAAAACTCAACTCTATTCAATCTCAAAACCTTCACTCTTGTTTATGATTGGGAGGGAGTTAGATTTGGTAAGACCTTTCTTCCAACTTTGGACAATTGTTTAGGAAATATTCTCATCTAACCCCATTTACCAA
Organism: Sequoia sempervirens; assembly: GCA_007258455.2. NCBI lineage: Eukaryota > Viridiplantae > Streptophyta > Pinopsida > Cupressales > Cupressaceae > Sequoia > Sequoia sempervirens. The sequence continues at coordinate 484,431,029 of VDFB02000015.1, read as the reverse complement.
CTATAGCCAAGCTACCATGTTAGAACCAACAAAAACACATCCAAGTAGCTAGGAACAAAGGAGTGCACAAAGAACCAACCTAAGCAATTCCAAACTCAACTCTATTCAATCTCACACCCTTCACTCTAGTTTGTGATTGGGAGATATTTTTGGGAAGACCCCTTTTTCACATTTGGACAATTGTCCTAGAAATATCCTCATCTAAGTAGATAGACCTAAGAGCAGAGGGGGACTCCCATTTAGAGGGATCATCCATGGATGTAAAAAAAGTAGAGAAATATCTATTTGGAGAGGCCAATCACTGAATAATCGCCTTGAGAGTAGGCAAGTGCAGTATCAAAGTTGATGGTAAAGTAGATGGAGAAACTAAAGTAGGTGGGTGGGACTCACCAATATGAGTTGATGAAGTAGAATGAGAAAGACTCTCTAGTCATGTTAGCTGCATCAGAAACCCCCTCGGGAGCATGACTCACCATAGTGGGAACAAGTATAAAATACATAACATACCAAGAAAACTCATTATTTTGAGAGGAATCAACCAAAAAGTCAAAATAATTAATAGTTAGGTGATCTTCATGGGTATTCCTCCACCACATAGTTGTGCCTTTGTATCAAGAGACTAGACACTTAGAAATCAAGTGGTCAATGGAAAAACATTAACTAGATTTGAAGGGGAGACCCTCATAGTCTAGTAGTTGAATCCAAGGCCTCTCTGCCACCATAAAAAAATATCCCCATAAAAATATTTGGAGATATATATGTCCACCAAAACATGAGTAAATGTAGAGTGACCCATATAGGAAGTAGTAGAGTCAACCTTAAAGAAACAACTAATTGCATTGCTAATGACTTCTTAGCAAAAATATTCTTAGAATTAGAGAGAAAAATTTGGAAGTTGAACCCAAACAGGTCTAATGAGAGGTTCAAAAAGGTAGACCAAGGCTTGACCAAGAAAGAGTGCTTTCCCCACATCCATAACTTGTCATCAAGCACAGAATCTTGATCCTTTGAAGAGGTAAAATATGCTATGAGGAGGCCCTTGGTGTAAGGAAATAACTCAATCTTTCCATCAATGTGAGGCTTCCAAGAATCCAAAACCTAGTCGCGTTAGGAAGAGAAGGCCACAAATTGTTGAATTCGCATAAGAATCCTTGTTGAAGAAAAAATTTCATTTTCAAGCACATATTGTCTAGAAATCATCTCAGTGGAGGATTTTGCATAGGGGAGGGGTTGTAATTTGTCTCACAAAGGGCATGTAGGAACCCCTATACCCATAATGGTTATATAGGATTGTAGGTGACTTAACCCTAAATCAATGAAATTTAATCTAGTAGCATTGTGATAACTAGGATAAATAACCCTCAATGTAGAAGCTAGTAGGGACTTGTGATCATTACTAGCCTCAAATCCCAAACCAAATATAATGCCATTGCTAGAAATATTTGAGTTACTACCATTAGGAGCATAAAGGTCGATCAAAGTAGAGTTGTTGTCAAAAACATTTGAGTTACTACCATCATGAGCATAGAGGTTGACTGAAGCAATGTTGTTAGTAGGTTTAAGATGACAAGAGAGCGACACATTTTTTTTTCCTTAGGCAGTGAGGATGATGTGAAATCCTTGTGTGTGGAGTCCTTGACGAGAGGAGGTACAATGTCCAAACCCACACATTTTTTATTGCATGCACTAAGGGCACCTGACCGTGCTAACATGAAACAACTCAAACTAGTCACTAGGGTTTCATGGGAAATGAAAGAGATAAGTGTGCTAGGATTGTAAACTGACGAGTGTTCATATTCCTATGATAATTAGTTTGTCTATAAAATAGTGTATTAAGATAGATGATGAAATTTTGCACATTCTAGTGTTGCTAGAAGCCTTATGTATGCAATTATCTATACAAGAAAATGTATTGCTCAAGTAGTGGGAGTTTTGAGAAATTTTATCTCTAATTTGGGAAAAGAGCATTGAATTGCAGTCAAGAAGGTTTTGGGTATCTTCATGTCACTTTAGATTATTCTATTAGCTACTAGGAAAGACTTGATTTGGGAAAGGGGATCGAAATAGATGGTTTTGTTGATGGAGAATAGGTTGTTGACATTGGTAGTAGGAGATCCACTAGTGGCTATGTGTTTAACTTGTTTGGTGGTGTTGTTAGTTGGATGAGAAAGAGCCAAACTATTGTTCGTATTGACCACTAAAGTTGAAAAAATGGAAAATACTCACACTTGGAAAAAGTTATCTTAGGTTCAAATATTATGTTCAAATGTTTGGCTTGATAACATATGTATTGAGGATTGATTATGATGGCTAGAGTGTAATCAACTTGGCCAAGAACCCCATGTTTCATGCACAAACACAATACATTAATGGGAAATATATTTTTTGTTAGAGACATGGTGCATCACAAGAAGGTTTTGATTGAGAATTTTGACAATTTAGTGAATGTTTTCGATTCATTGATGAAGCTAGTGACCATAGAGAAGAATAGATGATGTAGACTAGCTATGGATAATTCTTTCCCTATTGTTTAAATTAATTTTGTTTTAACCCCTTTTGAAATTCACACAAGTAAGAATTGTTAGGAGTGTGATGTATATTTTTCATGTTTGATACCCCTAATAGACTATACATTTATCCATTATATTATAGCCCAAGAATTTCCTTGATTGAGGGGTGTGGGGGTTAGAGGCTCCCCAATGCAAGGGTTTGAGGGCAACAACCCACAAGAAAATGTTTTGGGCCCTTTTTTCAAGGAGGTTAGTCAATGCATGGTTTTGTGTCTAATATTTTGTAATATCACTTAGTGATTTCTTATAGCAATGTTCCTACCTATTTTCTACTACTAATTCCTAGACTAGTTCTTAAGATTTTCCATGTACGAGTGACATTGTGATATTGGATCTAGGTAATCTCTAATGTCAAATCTAAATACTTGTATTTCAATCTTTAGATTGTTGATCACATTTATGAAGCAAAATTTAGATTTTTCTATATTTATTGTCTACATTGCAATGCTTTCACATCTCTCTGTGATGGTTTTAATTTTCATGATTTTTCCTTTAATGGGAATTCAATATAATTGAATCATCCATAAATTGCAAGTGAGAAATATCTTCTTTGAAGAACCTTGTATTCATTTTATGTTTTGTTGTATTCCTTATTTTATTCCGTCACCAAGGATTATGCCAATGGGAAATTGGATCACCTTGCCTTAGACCTCTACGTGCATAAAAATCTCATTGGATCTTTAGATTATAACTAATAAAGAGAGGAAATACTTATTATTAAGCCCTCTAATCTTTTGAGAATCCAAGAGTCATCCAAAACTCTTTCAAAAATTATCAATTCACTCTACCATATGCTTTATTCATATCTAATGTAAATATCATACTCTTTCTCTTCATATGTTTTAGAGAGTGAATAGCTTCATGGCTATTATAATTCCATCCAAGATCTATTTAACTTCAAAAAATCCTCCCCACTCCTCTAATATTATCTTCATTAGATACTATTTTAGTCTTAAGGTAAAGTACCTTGGTAACAATTTTATAGATTGTATTACAAAGGGAAATGTGGTTGTAGAAATTGAAATAATTCACATTTTTCTTCTTTTGAATATGAACAAAAAATTAAATTTTGATTGTTCAAGACTACTTTTTCCTTTGACACTCTAGGTCACTTCTCACATATATCCCTACTATTTTCCAATATCTTTGAAAAACACTTGCCTAGAATTCATATGATCTTGGAGCTCTATTTCCTCCCAATCAAAGAGCGCTATTCTTACTTCCTCTTATAATATGGGTACCATCAAAATTTCATATTATAAATCAAACATAATTATTGGTATATTTTGGAGTAAAATTTCTTGGGCTTTTGAACTATATTTGTTGTATGAATTTTAGAGAGCTTCAAAAATTCAATTTCTTCTCTTGTAATAACCACATTTTTTTATTGTTGTGTCACAAATTGTCACCCATGACAATTTCACCTTATGTTTGGTCCCCCCTTAAATTATTGGACCTAATTGAGTATTTAATTTCCTAAATTATGCATTCTATGGTCCATTTTTGACAATTTATGAGGAATTACAAATGGAAATCAATTGCATTAATCTAATACATTGCCCTTGACACCAACTATCTTGGAAAATAGTCCAGCACACTCACACCTTGGGAAAATATGTCGGTTGTGGCAATTTAAAATTTGAATTTCAACTATCCAAAGTCGGCCATTAGGATCTAATTTTTTGGGAAATTGAATAAATTCCTATAAATACCTAGTTATTGCATCATTTCAAATCTATCTAGCAAGAACACAAAATCTATTGGTAAACTTATAATCAAGATCACTATTGAGCAAGTCAAGAGCAACATTTCAGAGCTTCATTGCAACAATTCAAGATCCTAACATCATGTCCGACTCTATGTGAGTTTATCTGTGTTCATATTGTTATTGTTTTGTGAAGGCTAACACTTTTGTAGGTCTCCAAAGCATTCAAGCATTCAAGAAAGCAAGATCAAGACCTTGAGGTGATGTGCATGACTTCAGTCCTTCAAGGAAGCCACTAAAGGGTGGTGAGTTGCAACACTTTGTGATTTCATCATTCATTCCTTTTCATTATCCATTTATTATTGACATTGCCATTGTGGAAGTAGAAACACTTACATGGGGTTTTACTAAGGTAAGCCCCTAAAATGGCCCAACATTTCTTCTCTTTTTGAATGTACAAATTTTGGGTTGAAGAAGATTGAAGAGGTGTTGAAGACACATTATTCATTTTTTCATTTGGTGTCATACCCCTTTCCAAGTCATGAAAACTAAGTTACAAAAGTATCCAACAACGTTCTAACAAATCCGGAGGCATGAATTCAAAGCTTAGATTCGACATCAGAGGACCCTGAAAATAGATCCAGAAAAGCATACAAGGACACTCACACCTTGGGCGTCTATATCCTCCATTTTTTCCCCTAAATTGAATCGTAGGTGCACAATGTCCTACTCTTCTTATTTCTGTTGTCTAAATTTGTCTGTGAACTTCTGTACTTTCTATATTTGCATCAAAGCATCAAATTGCATTGCTAGCCTAGTTGGATCATTTCCTTTCACCATTAGGACATTTCCAGATTTGGTTAAGGGATGGTTGACTCACCTATTAGGCTGTAAGTCAATCTCATACCTTGTCCAAATCCATCAAACCCTCATTCCATCCTTACATTTCAATCTATCACATCTCCCCTCTTTTCTTAACATCCCCCCTACTTAATGAAATTTAGGAAAGGTGTCAAACCTTAAGGTGAAAGCTCAAAGGTTTCCCTTTCCCATCATTTCACTAATTTTACTACTCTTATGGGAGAAGCAATATTTTCAATTTGGTTACTATGGTTCCTTACTACCATTGATTTTTGTTAATAAATATTTAACCAGCTCCCTTCGGGTTTATTTTTCTATGCGCCGACTTGTACATCGCCAAGTCTGCTTGGCTTTTTATCAAGTTTTTTATCTACCGCTCCACGTGTCTACTCTTTGCAACTTCGAGTATCGACATTCCCTTCGAATCTCGGGAAATTCCGCTGTGCTTCCATGTGTTGCGGCTGCGGGATACTTTTGTTTCTTGTTTCCTTGACGCCTCATCGGGCTGCGAAATGCTGCCACAAAGCCCTCGTTCCTAAAGGTGCTGGCGGGCCCCACAGTGGCTGACTACAATATGCACTTGCTATGTGTAATGTTCACAAATCCTTTAGCGCAGAAATGAATTAGCAACTGCGGGTAGTGAAATGCTGCCACACGTCTCTGTTGCGCCTGGTTGACGATCGTTCCCTCTGTTGTTGATGAAGGCTCCGGTCTTTTGAGACGTGTAGCCTTAACACAAATCCTTTGCAATGAAGGGAGGAAGGTTCATACAGGTAGTGATAGGCTGCCACATGCCTAACCCGCAGATCTCATATAAAGGCAGGAGATTAATGAATCGAATGAGGCTATTGGCTACTGCGTATCATCATCTTTCGCTCATGAGGGTGACATTTGTCTAATCAGGACCACCACCATCATTGTTGAGGCTGCACCTATGCTTGAGATGACTAGATGCTTTGTTCTAGATCGATCTTGTTGTAACAGCCTTGGGAATATTCTGATTCAGGCATCATTGCTAGGAATCGCGAGATCTTTTTTGTTACTGCTCTCCGAAGCGGTGGGAGGTTTTTTATGCTATATATACTTTTCTTTGTGATGAGAAAAAGGTTCAGAATTTGAGAAAACAGGCTGATTTTAGTAAAAGACGCTAGACCTTTATTACTGTTTTATTTAATTGCAAAACTCTGAGACTGCAAATTGTTCGGCCTTTCTGTTTTTCATGCTATTTGATCAAACTGTGAACTGTGCTTTTTATTGTCTTGACACTTCATTTGAGAACTTCTATATATGTTGGATACAAGTTTGCTTACCTTGATTATGTTTAAGGACTCTTCTTGGCAGTAGGAATGTATGCAATGTTATTTTATGTGAATGAATGAATTGTTTATGTTATAATCTTAAGTCTTTGATGTTTTGGAACACTACAACACCATTCAGACCCTTAAATCTATGATTTATCATACCCATCATTAAATCTTGGTGCATCGCCTTAGGTTAGACTTTATTTTATTATATATGCTTCCTTTTCCCTTTCCAAACTCCATTATAGAAGAAGCCGACTTCTCTAAAAATCTAGAGGTTACTTAGTTTAGCGTAAAAGGTCCCTCTTAAACTGAGTTTCCCATAAGACTCTGTTACCTTGTCAAATTTTGGCGTCAAAAGTTTATTCTTTTTTTGGCATGCTCGGTGGGACCAAGCTTAAATGAAATTTCATTTTAGAAGGGTGTATGAGCTATTGGCCTGTAACTAGACCCCAAACCGCAGACAATCCTAGTTTACTAGTACCTCCACTAGGGACGGTCCAGGTCGCAAATCAGCTAGTAACCATTCCATTCCCGCCACCCTTTCCTCTCACCATGTTGCTGACCGTCAATAGAAACTACATGGCATGGGACGCCGGAAGTCTCCTGGTAGCCCCGGTAGCGCCCGCTGTATGGGGCGCTATCTCGGTTTCAACCATGAAAGCTATACCAAAGTTTACCGGAGACAGCTCAAGAATGCCAGCATAACATTTGCAGGATGTGGCAGACGTATGTCTGGTACATGGGATTACAACACATAATGTAGCCCTAAGGCTTCTTTCTGCGTCTTTTAAAGGCAAGGCGCTGGATTGGTACTGAACACTGACACCTAATTCAATTCGCACCTGGGATCAGCTCGAAGATCCATTCTATGAAAGGTTCTCGAATGACGAAGATCGTTCTTCATTATATTATTAGCTATCTGTCATAAAACGAGCCCCCTAGGAGGCTCTTATGGACTTTAATTCCCGATTTCACGCAAATTGGCAGAGGATCCTTGTTACCATATGCTCAACTCCTGAGTTGGAATTTATATTTTATCTGAAGTCCATCAATTCTGACATTTCCGTGATGATCAAGTTTTTGGGAGGAGCGACTCTACTAGATGCTTATGGTACCACTATCAAAGCCAAGAATCATTTAATAGGGTGGGAAAATTTCCTGCTCGACCTATTATGCCGATATTTCCTGAAATATCGAGTTCTGTGTAAGAGGTTGCGTCAACTAGTGCGCCCGCAACTGCTTAGTCAATGTACACATATGTGGCAAACTTAGAAAATGTGGCTTCTACATTAGGTTCTTCAAAGGATGAAATAAGCGACCTCAAAGAGATGTTGCGAACCATGAAAAATGATATAACCACTCTTAAGCGGAACCAAACAACACCTTCGAAGCCTACATATCAAAACTATCAAGGCGGGCAATCTTCTTATTAGCAGAATCAATACCGAGGCACGTCTCGCGCTAATCCACCAGTCCCGACTGCAAACCAAATGGTGTCGGTGCCTACTCCGCTGACGAGCGTGTCACCAAACTCGAGTAGGGAATTAACTGTAGGGTAGAACAATCTTATTGATGATACCAATCCATGGTGTTTCCCTTGCAGCGATGCACATATGCCCCAGAATTCCCCGCGTGGAAACTTACAACAGAAGATAGCGGAACAAGGCAGCCAAGGCACGACAATGGAAAATGGAGGTTATGTATATGCCTCACCACAAATGGAGAGTGCGGTCCTTACTGCGCAAATGCAAGGAATATTTTTAGAAAAAGAATCTGATATTGCTCCTGATCATGTGCTCTTCTCCTGGATGGAGGAAGAAGAAATGGTGTTTGCTAATGACACATTCATATCCAAAACACTGCAAGTGCAGTCCGATTATAACACACGCTCAAAGAGGAGATTCTCTGGTGAGTCAGTTGTTTCGTATTTGGATAGCCTGCAACTCAAAGGAATTTTCGATCAGATTCCCAGTGCTTTAACCGTCCCTTTACCTTCTCAACTACGGAAGAAATTTATTATAGCAAGAACCAAGGAGCAGAAAACTCTGAGTTTGTCACCTTTTAATGTGGTAGAGCAATTGAAGAAATCATCCGCTAATGTGTCTTTATGGGATATTATGGCCATCCCAGAACAAAATAAACTATTACAGAAGGTGCTTCAAGAAGAGGTCAACCCGACACTAGTAGGGCCGTTTGCTAGAGCAGAGGTGGTTTATCAAATACCGCCAGCTAAAGTCCTTGCAAACAATGCAAATGAATCCCCTGCCAAGGACTGAAGTAGGTTGAAACCTCAACCCTTCTTCTTGACTCTCATTATAGGAAAGAAGTTATTGCACAATGCTATGATTGATTCTAGCGCTAGTACCACAATTATGCATAAATAGATAGCCGAAGCTTTGGGACTCAACTACGAACCTATGAAAAGAGGGGTAATGCAGCTTGATGGGAATAAAGTTGAAACTGTTGGTGTCATCAAAGCGCTTCCTTTGACTCTATTCACTTGCCCTAGTATCATGGTGCTGCAAGACACTGTGATCATAGATGTTCCTCTGATGTTTGGTCTCTATCTATCCTGAGAATTTACTTCAAGGGTGGGCGGATACCTATCCTTGGATTGGCACATCTGATACTTAGGACCAAACACGACACAAAAATGAAGATAGAATCAAAGACTCTACATTCTGAACATGTGGCGGATGAAGCCTTGATCAATTTTGAAGTTGCACATACCTCTATCACCAAGCAAGAAATGTATTGCGTTGAATTTCTAAAGAGAAGGTGAGCGAAGATTAGAATGATAAAGAAGATGCTTTGTTGAGTGAACACATAGACAATGATCCTTTCAGCAATTATCATGCTACATGATTGGGCACATATGTAATTTATGATGAAGACCAAGTGCTTCCGAGGGTCGCCAAAGAATCTGAAGGTAGTAAAGCAAATGAGCTATGGACACTGTACTTTGATGGAGCAAGAAGCAAAGTGGGTGTTGGAGCAGGGATATATCTAATATCCCCACAAAATAAAAAATTGTTGAGGTCTTTTCGTTTTCATTTCGCCTGTTCAAACAAAGAGGCTGAATATGAAAGATTGGTTCAAGGTTTAAGCCTTGTGGAACGAATGGGCATTAAGCAATTAATTGTGTTCAAAGATTTTGAACTAGTAGTTAACCAAGTCCGAGGAGTTTCGACATCAAAGAATGTTCGCATGAAATCCTATCGGCACCGAGTTTGGAACCTGATTGATGGTTTTGAAGCTTTTAACATCAAGACTATTCCCTGAGGACAAAATAGCAACATAGATCGCATGGCCGTGATTGGTGCTCAGTTTGATCCTGTCTTTGACCTTCTTCATAACAAACATTCAGTACGAGTACTAGTCCGTCTAGTGATCCCCGACAATGATTAGAGTTGGTAGGTTTTTGAAAGCGATGAACACATCACCTCATTTATCCAGCACTCAGGGGAGTTCACCGATCAGCTTCAACCTAAGATTGTCGAGGCTTATGAAGGTGCAACTCAAATCTAATAAACTTTTGAAAGGATTGGTTACTCTTGAAATTTTTTTCGATTGTGATGATGCCCGAAATGATAAACGAAAGTTCGTAGCAGACAAAAATGATTATGTGGACATTCGGGTCTCCAATGGCAGGAATCTCCTAGTCGAGAAAAATGTCCCGCACCATGATAAAGAAAGACTCATTAGTTTCTGCGAAAAATATGTAGTGGCCTGGTCTTATGATGACCTGGAAGGATATGATCCTAACATCATTCAACACACTATTGAGCTAACGGAAGGTGCAAAACCAGTCCGACAGAAATAGAGGCCCATCAACCCTAAAATTGAAGCCCTAATGGCACAAGAGCTGACTAAGCTCATTGAGTCACGCATTGTCTTCCCAATCAAGCATAGTACTTGGGTATCGAATCTGGTCTCGGTCCAAAAGAAGAATGGAGATATCCATTTATGTGTGGAATTCTGAGACCTAAACAGAGCATCCCTAAAGGACCACTATCAATTGCCTTTGATGGAGTCAATCCTACAAACGGTCACAAGATCGAAGATGTTTTCTATGCTAGATGGTTTCTCCGGCTACAATTAGATACGAGTGAAAGAAGAGGATCAACACAAGACTACGTTCACAACAAAGTGGGGAACATTTTCATATGCTAAAATGCCTTTTGGTTTATCTAATGCAGGAGCAACATTCTAGCGGGCGATGGACATCGCATTCAGTGAATTGATCAATATGTTTATTCTAATCTATTTAGATGGTCTTACTGCTTTTTCTAAATCTAAGGATGATCATTTTGATCATTTAGAATTAGTTTTTCAAAAGTGCTAGGAGTTTGGAGTTTCCCTAAACCCGAAGAAATGTGTATTTGGAGTACCGCAGGGTAAGCTGTTGGGGCATGTTATGTCTAAAGAAGGTGTTTCAATTGACCGTGAATGAGTAAAGACTATCAAAGAACTTCCTCTTTTGATAAATAAGAAAGGTGTTCAGTCTTTCCTGGGCAAAGTAGATTTTTTCAGCAAGTTTATTTTTGATTTTGCGGGAATAATTAGGCCGATCACCCTGATGATGAATAAAGAACAAACATTCAAGTGGATGACTAAAGCTCGTGAAGCTTTTAAAAAGGTCAAGGAAGCTATTTCCATAGCTCCGGTGCTGGTTAATCCAGATCAATCCAAGGATTTTATAATGTATGCGTTCAGTAGCATGTCCAGTATCGCTACTGTCCTAACCCAAAAGGATGATGAAGGAAGAGAACATCCAGTGGCGTTCTACTACCGGACCCTAAAGCAATATGAGGTGAATTATAATTTTGTTGAAAGGCAGGACTTTGCAATAGTGAAGGGACTTAAAAATTTTTGCCATTTAATTTCTTGCAACAAGGTGCTTGTATATGTCGCACATTCTAGTGTGCGTGAATATATCATGGAAGGGAAGATCACAGAAAAAAGGGCTAATTGGATCACCAAGATCCTTGAATATGACATTGAAGTCAATCCTACTAAAACTATTAAAGGAAGAGGACTGTGTGAGTACTTGGCATAGAACGAGGAGGTACCTACTGCAGGGGAGCAATCATATCTCGTCTTGATGAATGAACCAGAATCAGAAGGTGGTTGGATGAATGATATAATAAGATTCGTGCAAACTGGAAAGTATCTGCTAGGTATCTCATCCCCAAAAAGGAGATATTACTGGTTGCAAAATTGTGGATATACGCTAATAGAGGGAGTCCTTTTCAAAAGGAATTTCAATGGTGTTCTCCTGCGATGCGTCACTTTGGAGCAAGCAAAGAGGATCCTCGACGTGTTCCACAATAGCGTTGCAAGAAGACATTTCTCTGCTAAGACCACTGCCATTAAAATCATGTGTGTTGACTATTATTGGCCTACATTTTTAATGACTCCCACTCTTTGGTGAAGACTTGCAAAAAATGCGAATTCTTTACTGATAGAAGAAAGAATTCCACAATGCCCCTCAAACCCATAGTGGCGGATGAATCATTTGCACAATAGGGCCTGGACTTCATTAGAATGATCAACCCAGTTTCTAGCGCCGGACACAAGTGGATTATGACCGCCACAGATTACTTCACAAGGTGGATGGAGGCTGCTCCCCTGAAAAGCACAACAAAAATAGAGATTGTAAATTTCCTTGAGGAACTGGTGACAAGGTTCAACCCTCCAAAAAATATTATTTCGGATAATGCCAGTGCTTTCTTAGGCACAAAAGTATGTCACTTTGCATTAAAGAATGGCATATTCCTCAAGACATCATCAAACTATTACCCACAGGGAAATGGTCTAGCAGAGTCAACAAACAAGAGCCTAGTTCGACTGCTTAAAAGGATTAGCTCAGAACACCAGAGGGAATGGCATAAAAACCTTCGAGCAGCGCTTTGGGAAAACCACATAACTCCTAAGAAAGTCCTTAAGACTTTGCCTTATGAGTTGGTATACGGGAAAGAGGCACTGTTACCTATATTCATGGAGATTCCAGCACTGCAATTGTTGAAATCTTTCGAGATAGAACAAAATGACGCTATGGAGATTCAGCTTGCCGAACTATTAGAAGTACAGGAGAAAAGGGAGAATTCCCTAATAGCCATGACAAATCGTCAACAAGTGGTCAAACGATGGTTTGACAAGAAGGCTTCCAAACAAGGTCTAAAATGTGGAGACTTAGTGCTAAAGTATGATAAAAGGGCTTCTAAGCTAGGTCAGCATAGTAAATTTGATAGCCTATGGCAGGGCCGCTTTAAAATCATTTGGTGCAAAGAACATAACGCTTTTGAGCTAAAAAATATGGAACAAGAACCCTTAGGAATCCTGGTCAATGGGATTCATCTTAAGCTATTCCATTAGGCACTGAGCTCTATTTTATACATATGTAAAGAGTGCTTTTATTTTATTTTCATTTCTTTGGCTGGTCTTTTTCAGAATTAGTTTGTGCTTCAGCGAATTAACTCATTATTATTGGCGGGTAGAATACCAGAATTGCTTTACACAGAACACACCCATGTGCGGAGAAATAAAAAAATGAAAGTTGTGAACCCATAAAACTAAAATACAAAATGAAGAAAGGAAGATGGATTTTCTTTAAAAAGAGATATATCTATTCATATATATTCTTTACATTGCAAAAGTGGCTGGGAAGCCATAAACCAAAAATTTACAAGTATTCGAGCTATTATATATATAATGGCCTTTTTTCAGGCTTATATACAGGCTATAGGGCAGGTATTCTGAGCAGCAGCAGGAAATTGAGTGAATAGGGAGACATTTGTTGAGTAGGCAGGGGGGTTTTCATCCAAAAGCATGGCTGGCAATAATTGACACATTAACATCAGCGTCCACCTCTTCTTCTTCCATGGATTCTTCGGCAGCACTGACAACATCATTTGACACAACTGCCATTGGCGGGGGAATACCAGGTTCCTAAAATCAGTATACCAATCTACGTCATAAAAGGGTATTACGTTGTAGCTACAAAATAAGAAATGTAGGGCCTGAGTAACCCTCTGCTGATGCTCATCGTGAGTCTGTAGACAGAATCCGTTGAAAAACGACAGCCAAATGACAACAACTTCTTCCTCGATAAAGCGACGCAGGTCGCTGGTTGACGAAAAACCTACTCCATAGGTAGCATGAGCAACAACCTCGCCAAGACCATTCAGGTACTTTTTGGGGGAGATTTCTTTAACAAGTTTCAGGATAAGCGGCCGGGGGATGTTGATATCTAGCATGGATGCTACAAAGTGGGAGCATATGTCGGTGTTCACCTGATATTTGTCCTCATACTCTATGCAGTCTTTCCCTAGAACCCACTTTATGGCTATCAGGACCAAAGAATGCTTATTCTTGGTCATCTGTTTCAGCCTTCTAGTAGGAACCTCCCCTAGGAATGCCGTCTGCGACTTATATGAGGTTAAACGAACTAGGGTGTCCATATTTTTGACACTATTCCTAGGCTTCTGAGCTAATGCCAAAATTTATCTATCACCTAACCTATGAGAAGGCTTGCTTAAAACTCTGCTAACTAACCTATCACTGCTCTAACGCTAAGTATAATTTTCTCACCTCTTACTGCCCTATTTATAGAAAAAATGACAAGACGCAGGCTAATCCGTTTCGAGAAAACGTGATAATAAGCCAGTTGCTAACTTGAAATACATGCTTGCATTTGCTCACATTTCTGGGCTAGTTGCATCTGCGAGAGTATGGCTAAATGCATTCTAGATTAATAGGAGCTAATTAATTAGCTTTAAGAAGGTGGCGCTCATTGACAGTAAGACGTATGGCCATAGGCTATTGTGTCACCTCACAAGTGTTTCCTAGAGCCCAAGGTGATATTCATATCTTTTCAGGCCGTGATCGTTTGCTTTGGCGTAATCATTCCGATCGAGATATTAGTTACCAATGCATGCTAACACAAGGTTAGAAAGAAAATTGTCGGCTCAAGTTCCAAGGAGATCACAACATATCACATGATTGCCAAACGCAATGATGAACTTCAGCCACCTCAAAATGGCAGGCAGTTCATTTTGCACGAATTGCAAAATTAATGGTACATGCCAAATTAAATGCAAAAGGCATGCTTTTGCCTACCACCTTGAGGAAAGGTTCCCAAATATTGTATGAAAAGGCTTAATATTTCAAAGTATTTTCACAAATTCCAAAGCTAAAGTGCAGAGTTGTTCTTCTTTTGTGTATCTAGAACTGAGGAGAATTGCAGAACCAAGAACTTGCGGAGATCTTTACTGAAAGAAATATGTTAGAGACTTCATCTCAACCAATGCAAGAAGAAATTAGCCAGGAGCTGTTTATAGCTACATGTTCTTCAGAGGAGGTATATGTCTACGAGGATGTGGCATATGCTACGCCTGGTATACCCAGCAGGCCAAAGAGGGCCTATACAGAAGAGCTGAATAAGCCCAAGGATTGTAGAAACCAGAAAAGGGTCGAAGAGAAATGGGATAATATCTATGATCCACGACTCGTGAAAAACCCTAAGTCCCTTAGAGAGATAGCCTGTGCAAGATTATCGACACCAAAGGTAGACCAATCTCCAACGAAGAGAGTTTGGTATAGTGGTCTCCCTCAATACATGGTCCCACTGGTGCACTATTGACTGGAGGTAGTTGATGCTGCTATCTAGCGTTATAATCTTGATACCCGCTACATTGAAGGCAACAACTTAAGGGTACACATCACTCCACAGGCCATTTGGCACATGCTATGCATCCCAGACCCAAGTAAGAGAAGAGAGAATATCGAGCCCTTTCACCTTGGCAAAGGAGAGAAAATATGGAAGAAGATGAGAAAAAACTCAGAGTTCTTGTTGGAGGAGACTAGTAGGAAAGGCATCCCAACAACTAAACTGCCAAGTATTTCGTTGTCGCGTGGTGCGTTACGTGACGATCTCTAGGATGCCATGTCCATGCTAGCCTTTGTGTGTGGCTGAGACTCTGATGAGAAGGTGAAGACCTTTCAACTGGGACCGACATTCCAATTTTGCAAGCAACATGATCTCTTTTGGTATGATTTTGCTGAGTTTATGGTATAAGAAATGATACAGAAAATTGAGAATTACCAGGCAGAGAAAAAATTTAGGTTTCTTTCTTTCCTGGTCCACATGTTTCTGCATCAGAACCTAGATTTCTCCGCCTGGTATTTTCCATTATCAATTTTTGATGAACAAAATAAAAGGAAGCCAGTGTCCACGTGGACAACTTTTCTTTCCGCATCATACAATTATTATGCATTTTTAGACTATTTCATAGCTCCGGTCTTGCATGATTTAATCGGAAAAGGCGATATAATCCAGTTCGATAAAGAGCATAATAGATTTATGCAGAGTTTCACCCCTGCTTGTGACTGGTTCTTAGGCAAAGATTTTACGATCCTTCGGATGCAGGGCTTTACTGAAAAACCTTTCCTACTCCCAGCCTGTGTCACATATAAAGTGTTCGCACTGTAAATGTTTCGATAGGTGTGTATAATTGAATTTTACCTTTTGTAGCAGCGAAAAGGTCAAGAGGAAGGGATTCTTCTCTTGTCCGAAGAATTTCAAGTCGGTGACTCTGATAAATAAACAATCAGACAAGTTGTTGTTAGAGGACAAGCTAGCCTATCTAGGGTTGGTACTGGTAAATGATAAGTGGGAATACAACCCTTTCGACGAATTTTCAGAGCCACATATGAGAGTTACCCATATTCCCCGACCATACTGGGAGAAGCAGTGTAACTCGCGGGCGGACAAAGATAAAATTTTTGTTGAATTGGCGCATATCCTTACGTAAGACAGTAGAGGTCCATGGCACAAGTTCTACTTTGTTGTGGCTGTGGCCCAGGATAATGTCCTCATGGAGCGCGGCATGTACAACAGGTTGAAGAAAGATGAGGAATGGAGTGAGGAAAAAATAATGGCTTTCTGGAAGTATCATGAGGAAATAACACAGTTGGATGCTTCTTACAACAAGCTGAAGGATGACCAAGAATTTGAAAAATGGTGGAAGGAGGGCCACCCCAGCTCGAACTCTAGTATTAATAGGAGCGGAGACCCGAATGAAGAATTTGAGGAGTAGGAGGAGGAAGCGGTAACATCGGCCTCATCTGTGCCAAAAGAAAAAGGCCCTGGACAACCCTCCTATGTG
The DNA here is from genome assembly GCA_007258455.2 of Sequoia sempervirens. Taxonomy (NCBI): domain Eukaryota; kingdom Viridiplantae; phylum Streptophyta; class Pinopsida; order Cupressales; family Cupressaceae; genus Sequoia; species Sequoia sempervirens. The sequence goes on along the minus strand of VDFB02000015.1, from coordinate 484,414,420 downwards.
GCCATGAATGTGCGCTTTAATATATCAAGGGGCTCGCATACACTCACTTGGGCTGCTAAACCAACCAAGCTATCATTGTAGCGAACGAAGATGATTGCCGAAGCCAGAAAGACCCCACCTGTGAAACGACAATGCAAAAAGAGTATTATTAGAGAGGGTTCACAAGAACCCGTTGGAGGAAGAGTACTCGCTGCTAGCCAGGAACCTGAGGCTGAGGAGTCGCTGACGATTTTAGAGCCGCCATCGACCAGTCAGCAGGTAAAATTCACTCCTACTCTTGCTTCTCATTCCTTGGTATCTGCCCCTGCCTCACTGGCGACCCTACCATAAGTACTAGCCCTCTACCTTCTACTTTTAGTCCAACATTTTCAGTCGGCTTCGCCCAGTTTTCGCAAAAAACTCCGCTCGTCTTTACTCATCTGCGGATCCTTACACCCACCGCTGCCACTCAAACTTTCCTTGCCTCGCTTTCGGAAAGCATTTCCCCTGTGAGTGCCCCTTTCTTTTTCCACTATTATTGTAGATCCTCTTCCATCGCAATAGGTTGACACCCCATTGACAACTCCTCCACCATCCCAACCAATGAGCCTTATGGCTGTTTCCCCAATTTAGTCATTACCAATGACTAGCCTTGCTGTTGGTTCTCAAACAAAACTATGGAATGTGCCCCACTTCTCTCCACAAACTGTCAGTCTCCAGAAGAAACAAATGCCTGTGCCTATGAAAATTACCTATCCCTATGCGATGCCTTCTGGTGCTCCTTTCGCAGGTGGACTAGTTTCATCACCAGTTGAATTCATAGCACAGATAGATTGCAGAAAAGAGGCACACACAAATAGAATAAGAAAACGTAGGGAAAAAGATGATAGTGTTTATGCTGATCCAAAAGTACAGGCTCTTTATGATGAGGCCCAACAAGAATTGAAGTTTGCAACTATGTACCCGAGGACTTGACATGAAGGTAGCCCGACCGCAAGATAAATTTGAAATCATGGAGGAAACGCAACGGGTAGTCACTTCCGACTTCCTTAAAACTGGTCGCCAGTTAAAGAAGAAGGATGAGTAGCTCAAAGCAGCAAGGGAAAGGGTTAGTTTTCTGGAGAGGAAAAAAAAATCCTTAGAGGTGGATATTTCCCTCATGACTGAAAGGGCGCTGGCAGCAGAGGATGAAAGGAGCAGACTTCAAGGCGAAATTACGAAGACTCAGATTTCCAACCTTGGCATAATAAAAGAGCTACAAACTAAAAACCAAGAGGTGGAGCAGAATCTGCAATTGAATAATGAAGAATTGGAGCGGCTTCGCCTTGAGTATAGTCAAGGAATGACAGAAGAATTAAGGGTTGGAGTGCCAATAGGCTCAATATGAGCAAATAATACAAGAGAAAGAGGCCGAATTTAAAGGCATAAAAGCTCAAATAGAGGAGGAGCTCAGAGAGACAAAGGCTTCTCTAGACGAGCACTTAGCAAATCACTCCCGAGCCAAGGAGAACTGAAATAAAGAAATGAGCAGCTTTGCAGAGCAACTAGCGTCTGAGAAAAAGAATAGGGCAGAATTGGCTGAGACCATTATTTCATGAGACGTGGAGATTGTTTCTCTTAAAGGCTCTCTCCTACCTCCCTCTACACAGCTAGACATTATTTCGTTGATTAAGGAATTGTACATTTCCCACTGGGAAAAGATTAAAGCCTTTTTCTTAACACTGCAACCTACTCTCTGATTCATCGCCAAGGCATCAAGGCTAAGCCAGGAGGCCCATGATACGGTTGAGCAGTTCCCACTGTTCATCTTGGAGAGGGTTCCTGAAGCCAAAGATTTTCTCATCAAGCTATACTCGGTCTTTGATGAGACCCTGGTCGGAGCGGGTATTGAGGATCAGGATGCTGCTGCTCAAATGAAAAAAAAATTCATCCATTGCCACTCCGCCTTCCAGCGCACTAAGGTAGCCATGACTATTCTGAGTAAGACACTGGGTAGCATACGAGGATGTTTCTCCGAGTTAAGCAAGATGGGATTACCGTCCCCGTTCCTTGAGGATGACTCTGTTGCCATGATTGAGTAGATTGTGGAAATGATAGAAGAGAAGGAAAACGACCCAGAGGCTTTTAGGAATTTCAACCATCCTCCCACGACAACCGAAATTGAGGGAGTCATTCATCCACTCTCACAGCTACTATTTCATATACAAGCAGGGGCCAATTTACCCAATGTGCTGCCTCACAAAGAAACTATTGATCTAAGTGGAGCACATGAGAATTTGCACAACATAGTGAAGCCATCTGAAGATGAATGGTCGCCTTGGAAGGCAGCTCTTTCCAATCTCTGACTCCATTGGCCTAATGAAATAGAACTCTGGTCTGCGGAACCAGATAAATTTTGGGTTCTCCATTCCTTAGTCGAAATGCCCCTGATAGTCGCCAAAAGCTGTTAATAAATATTTAACCAGCTCCTTTCGGGTTTATTTTTCTATGCACCGGCTTGTACATTGCCAAGTCTGCTCAACCTTTTATCAAGGTTTTGATTTATTGCTCCACATGTCTACTCTTCGCAACTTCGAGTATCGGCATTCCCTTCGGATCCTGGGAAACTCCGCTGTGCTTCCACGTGTTGCGGCTGCAGGATACTTTTGTTTTTTGTTTCCTTGATGCCTCATCGGACTGCGAAATACTGCCACAAAGCCCTTGTTCCTAAAAGGTGCTGGTGGGCCCCACAGTGGCTGACTGTAGTATGCACTTGCTACGTGTCTAATGTTCACAAATCCTTCAGTGCGGAAATGAATTAGCAACTGCAGGCAGTGAAATGCTGCCACACATCTCTGTTGCACCCAACTGACGATCGTTCCCTCCATTTTTGCTAAAGGCTCTGGTCTTTTGACATGTGTAGCCTTAATGCAAATCCTTTGTAGTGAAGGGAGGAAGGTTCATGCGGGCAGCGACAGGCTGCCACATGCCTAACCTGCGGATCTCATATAAAGGTAGGAGATTAATGAACCGAATGAGGCTATTGGCTACTGCGCGTCATCATCTTTCGCTCATGAGGGTGACATTTGTCTAACCAGGACCACCACCATCATTTCTAAGGATGCACCTGTGCTTGGGATGTCTGAATGATTTGTTCCGGATCAATCCTGTTGTAATGACCTTGGGAATATTCTGATTCAGGCATCATTGCTGGGGATCGCGAGATCTTTTCTGTTACTACTCTCTGAGGTGGTGGGAGGTTTTTTATGCTATATATACTTTTCTCTGTGATGAGAAAAATTTCCAAAATTTGAGAAAATAGGCTAATTTTAGTAAAAGATGCTAGGCCTTTATTACTATTTTATTTAATTGCAAAACTCTCAGACTGTGCCAATTGTTCGGCCTTTCTGTTTTTCATGCTATTTGATCAAACTGTGAATTGTGCTTTTTATTGTCTTGACACTTCATTTGAGAACTTCTATATATGTTGGATACAAGTTTGCTTACCTTGATCATGTCTAAGGACTCTTCTTGGCAGTAGGAATGTATGCAATGTTATTTTATGTGAATGAATGAATTGTCTATGCTATAATTTTAAGTCTGATATTTTGGAACACTACAACACCATTTAGGTCCTTAAATCTATGATTTATTGTGCCCATCATTAAATCTTGGCACACCGCCTTAGGTTAGACTTTATTTTATTTTATCTGCTTGATTTTCCCTTTCCAAACCCCATTATAGAAGAAGCCAACTTCTCTAAAAATCTAGAGGTTACTCAGTTTAGCACAAAAGGTCCCCCTTAAACTGAGTTTCCTATAAGACTCTGTTACTTCATCAAATTTTTGCGTCAACAATTTTTTTAATATGTTCCTCTAGCTAGTTGATTCTTGATTTCAATTACCAGAGGATCTCTTATGTTTAAAAAGTATCATAGAAAAATGTCGTTACCACTTTCTATTTTCATGCAATTTCCATATCAATATGTAATTCAATGATCTTTTATATTCCTATTACTTCAACCATTATGTGCTCTCTTTAGAAAATTTTACCAAAATGTTTTTTATCTCATTTTCTTGCCTCCTTTTTTGCATTTTTCAATTTCATTGAAATATTTTAGATCACTTTACTCCTACATTCCACCATTTTAATATATTTTTTCTTTGAAGGATTGATTGTAAAACCATTTGAATTTATTTGGTTTGGAAGCATCAATTATTTCTATGGAGATTGGCTTATGGTCTAATTCTACAAGGTTTAGGAATTTCATATTGAAAAGTTTCCTTTCCTATGTCCTATTGTAAGATTATAAAAAAATTGTCCAATGTTTTCAAAATTCTTTCACTCCTCTCTCTTTGATTGTACCAAGTATACCTTCCATATTTTGGATTAAAATCAACAAGTGCTCCAATTATGAAAAAAACATTGAGATCCATTAAAATTGCGTATAAAAATTGAGAGACCACCTTTTATGAAGCCTTTAGGATTGCATTAAACAACATTAACCATCTAACAATTTATAACATGATTTCATTTGCACCAATCAAATTTAAAAAGTTTGGTTCATGAAGCTCTCTCCACATATCTAGTTCAACCAATTTTTTCCGCATGAATGCCTTTGTAGAAATTTATAGTCCATCTCAAATTCTTTGTTTGGAAGTAAAAATATCTCACTTAGCCTTTTCCACACATGATCTTTTATCAAACCAAATTTAAATGATTCTGGACATTCGACCTCCATTAGAAACTAGTTGTTTAAACTAATGCATTTGTCCAATTCACTTGGAAAGTCTTACATCCATGATGTCATCATTATATCACCATTGCCTCATCAACCCTTTTATGGAGAATCCATATCCAACTCAACTAAACCTTTTAAAACCCACATTTTTATCGAGTTCTGTTGGTCTCCCCCGAAAAACTAATCCACTTGCATTTTCTCGCAAGCCATCGTTTACTAACATCACCATGTCTTTTGTTGACATCGTCCCACCTTGCCGATGTCATCCAATATAGAGCCATCCCATTCCATGATGATGTAATGCTTACATCATGATGATATCACCCTATCCTTTTGTTGATGTCATTATTAGAAATTTTCATCCGAAGTGGACATTGAAATATTATGAAGTTGGCTAGTTTAGATGGTCTTCCTTGTAGTTGTAGTTTAGATGGATTTCTTTGAATATTTGGTTCAATGGAAAAATATCGCAATGGTCTCGTTGCACTTAAAATTCTCATAGATTCATCTAGATATGTAGAAGGTTCCCGCACAATACCAAAACATCTAGAATTGTGTGGTATTTATTTATAAATGTCTCCTACCTACTCTCTTGTTGATATGAGACACCATTAATGCATTTTGCACTAACCATGGATTTAATGGAATAATTTTGAAAATGTGTTTGGGTGCAAAAACTTAACACTCAGGTTTTCTCCTAGTATAGGTCGCCCACCTACCAGAATTCAATTCCCACACTACTCAATATGAGGCACCCATTTTGGGAAGGAATGATCCTATGCCATTGATCTAGTGGTGCTATAATTTAGGGATGGCTTACTGTTTTTATAATGAAGATCATGGTAATTTATCAAAGAGGTTGGTTCGGCTATAATCTCCATATGTCAAAAAATTTCCAAGGAAACCATATACGTCATATCTAATTTACCGAGGGATTACAAACCCGTGGAATCAAATAAGATTAGCACTATTCGAAGATTTTGATGCAAAATATCTCTATACCATTAAGTAGTATTTAGGAAGGTTTCTTAATCATAGATAGGTATTTTGTCATGCCCAAAAATTTATCTTTCTTAATAACAACACAAACCCCAATTTTTTAAAATTGGAACTGAAGCAAGATATATAATTAGGGAAGCATACTAACTGCATTTTATGATGTATCAAGTTTACAATGCCATCTTGTACGCACCACACATAGGATAAGGAAGTGGTAGGTACAATCTATTCTAATAACAACCCTTCCTATAGATTCCAACCTTGAAGGCATCTAATTAATCTAAAAGAAAGGACCTCAAGGAGAGGGCACACATTCGTGAATAAGTTCCATATTCTTAACTAGAACTTTATCACTAAAACTAAAGGTAACAAGGAAATTGATAAAAATGTATGTTCTACTCATTCTAATCAAACAACTAAGGACTAATTAAAATTAATTAATATTCTAAAATTAGATTAAAACAACTGAGCATTAAATGAATCTAAATGCATCTAATTGTTTGATTGAATTGTATACTAATATTTAGACTTATAACTTGGGACAAACATAATAATATAATTCTAATTCCTATACATTTAATTATAAAATAAATTATTTTTTATTAACGTAAAAAATGTTTTGATGGGACCAAAAACTCATTATAGGAAGGTTTTGCAGGGACCTAAAACCCTGTACAAGGCAAGAAGCTGCAAGGAAAATAATCAACAAATTAACCACAACCCATCAAAATCAACCATACACAAATATTCAAGTCACATCAAGCTACAAACACTACTTAGATGGTAAAAAAAACCACCTGCATCAGCCAGGCAACGAAAAACAACTGCTCAAAAAAAAAAACTGAGCCAGGAAAACTAGACAACATACTAAAGAAAAAAAACCATTAAACCCCTATGTTGCTCCATAACTAGTAAATCCAAAGTCCCCACCTCAATAGGGAAGTTAGAGAAAGCATCAAAAGACTAGTAACCAACCTCCTCCATGTAGCTCCATCTCACCTAAAATGCCAACTCAATCTCCTCCTCAATAGGAGAGGGCTCCCCCCTAAGGGAGAAGAAGAAATAAGAGCCCTTGCCACTAGCTCCAACACTCTCCTGCACACACAAGTTCCACCTCAATAGAAACAAGTAGTAAAGAAGAGAGCTTCCTACCAAGTCTACAACAACCAAATCTGCCTCTAAAGGAGATGGATCCACCTCAGAAGGAGTAATATTCACCTCCATAGAAGATCCCCACTATAAAACCTAGAATAAAGAGAGGAGTTTGATAGAAGTGACAGTCACAACCTCCTTTGGCATGGTAAGATATTGGAGTTTGAGAGAAGATACAATAGCTTTCAAAAGCTTCAAAAGACAACTCATAAAAATATGCAACCCCAAGCACTGCAAGTGAAGACCCAACCCTTTGTCAAAAAGGGCAATGGAAAATTCAAGCCAAGAGGCCACCAAAGCACCAATCAACAAAAAATCAGCTGGGTATAAAAAAAACAAGAGGAGAAACCCAGAAAACAACTCCTCAGAAGACTAGGAGGAGGTAGCACACAACTGAAAATAGAAGCGCAGGCCAAAAGACCACCAAGAGAAAAGATCCATCCCTAGAGTGAACGGAAGAAAACATTCCCTAAGAGGAAAAGGGGACCCCAAACTAGAAGGAAACACAAAGAAGGACAAACAAGAAAACCACCAAGCCGCCCCAACATATCAGTCAGAGCCAAGAATAGGCCACAACTCCATATAACCATCCAGAGAGAGACACCACCACTCCACAAGAGGGAGACAAGAAGCAACCAAAACACTCCAAGAGCAAGAACCCCCAAAAGAGCACTACCAAACAAACAACATGAAGGAGCTAAGGAAGACCAAGAAGAAACAAGTTAGAGAACATGCCAACACGAGGAGCACCCAAGCCTTCCTACTACGCTAAATAGGAGCTGAAATAAGCCCGTCCAACAACCACTCCTCCCTAGAGAACCCAAAGCACACCCTTACCCATTGCAAGGAAAGCAGTAAAACACCCAAATCCAAAGCAATCATGTGCCACAACTACAAGAACAAAATAGGGACAAGAAAGGAGACAACAACTGCAACTCAACCCCACCACAAAACACAATGCACCAAAAGCACCAGAAAAAGGAACAAACCTGTCCAGCCAAAGCAACCACACCTCATGAGTCCTGAAAAAGCCGTTGTAGACAAAAGAAGCCATAGCCCAAGGAAGAAAAGCCTCACGTGCCAGACTAAGCAAAGCCTAAAGGCCAACAAACACTCCCCACACAAAGGAATCAAACCACAAAACCATTTCTAGTTGAAGAAACCCATCGTCATCATCTGAATCCACTCCATCCTGAGCATCTTCACCAGAGGATTTCAAACTCCCTTTGCTCCTTCTCTTCCTGCTCAAATGCTCCATCTTATTTTGAAAGCTATAAAATCAATTGTTACATTTAAAGTTTGTATTAATTTTAAGATTTGTTTTGACCAATTTATTGTCCTTACATTTATACACAATTCAAATATGACTATTTCATTTAATCATTATTCAAAATTAATACACTTGAAAACTCAAGTCTAATTTTGAGGTTTGAATTCTTGAAAGTACTTGAGGTTGAATATTAAATCTTGATGTTAATAAGACAATTAAAGAGTTTATTTATTTTTCTTAAGTTGGTTTCTTAAAAGGAAAAGATAGTCTTCTAATTTTTACCAACAATAAAATAATAATTAAGCACAAATTAACTAAGCATTTAAATTTCAAAGTAGAAAATAATTCCCAAATAACTTGAAACTCTATATAATCTAATTTCTTCTTGAATTTCCATTTACATTCTTTTTTTTAAAATTAGTTTTTATATATATAATTGTTGTAGGTTGGAAAGTGGAAGAAGATGAATTAAACACATTTCAACTCTCTTGGATTAATATGATTTCATGAAGTTCTTACTTAGTTCTACTCCCAAATTTGTTTGTCAATTTGTTTTTAGTTTTAAAGTAGAGGATAGTAATGTTTTAATTATAAATTTTAATTGGTTCATTGGGTTGATCCGTTTTTTGGATATGTCATAAACATCTCTGTTTTAAAGAAACCCTATAAATTTTATCTTCTAATTTTTATCTACCATTTTTTGTGATCAAATATGTAAGTCTATTTTATGACAAATTATTATTGTGAAAAAGGATGTCAATGTTTTCTTAATAAATCACAATTATTGATTTGGGTTAGTACAATTTTTGAATATTTTTTTTGAGATTGATAATTGAAATACCCTATATTTCAATATCATGTTTATCGGTTTTTATGATCAAATATTCGAAACTACTTTATAACAGTTTATTGTTTGGCTTAGGGGGCAACAGTGTTGTAACTTGCACAATTGATTAATCAAGTGGGTTAAGATGATTCTTTGATATTATTTTTCTAAAATTATTATTTATTATTTCTATAATAGAAATACTCTAGAATATACATTAAAAATTTATTTTACTAAAATTAAACATTGTTGAAAAATGTATGTATTAAACATTTACACAACAACATACTATACATAAAATCTTTCATTAACACCAGGTTCTTTCTAATTTAATCTTATCATTTGAATTTTAGAATACTCCAAGATAACAACTAACTTGTATTCTTCTTATGCCATTTGAACAAGTAATTATAACACCTTCAACCATAATTGAACTCTCAATTGCAAAGCATCCCTAGACTCTTAAAAACTTTGTAAACCCCCACAAGACCAACACATTTCTCTCTTGAAATCCATAGGTTGAAAGTCCCAAGATAATCTTCCTTATTTAACACATGTACTTGAAAGAGAAAGATCAACAAATAAACAACAATCTTGGCCAATAGGCTCTCAACTCAACCATAGGGTTAAAACTCAACTCACCTTTGAGATAGGGTCACATATGTCTTGCGATGAATATATAACACTTTTCACATAGATTCCTCAACAAATATACTCTACATTACATTCAATTTACATAAATTTGCACATTACAACAATTTCATTCACACCCTATTATTCCTTCTCCTAAAACACACATATGGTTATTTATGTTTAAATTTAGACAAGGTGGGTACTCATACCAAAGAATAAACTCACACATAATTCTTAACAAAAGACTTAAGGCTTCACCATCTATTTTCACATAAATATCACAAACATAGAAAAAAATCCAAACACTCTTTTAGATAAAAATTAATTTCTAACAAGGGTTTAGACGCTACCATAAGAATTGCTATCCAAGTTATATATGACTCTCCAAATCCTCTCTTCCATATTTCTTTCCTCTACCCTTGTTCTCTTCCTTCCCGCGACTAGCATTTGCCTCTATTAAATGAAAAAAACTAAAGAACTCAAGAATAATTGCAAAGGAAAAAACCCTTCTCCACTCAAGGAGAAAGAATAAATAGGAGGGGAAAAGAAACTACCTTTCCTTAATCACCTAAACTACCCAACCAACTCTAATTTTCGCCACTTCTCAAAATTGGGTAAGTACAACAGGTTCTAAACTCCATTTAAGGTGTTTTATAATAAAATTTAACTCCTTACCTATAGGTCCTACACCTAGGAACTTTTTTAAACCATAAAAATAAAATCTAAACCTTATAAAGTACTTAAAAATAATAAAAGAATAAAACAAACTCAAGAAAATCAAAAAGAAAAATAAGTAGAATCTCACATTTACCAAATTTGCATAACTAGAACATAATATTTCACAATACAGACCACAAGACTTTGGTACCCCATAGGAGACAAGGTTGGGCATTACATCGAAAATAACACAAAAGTAGCTATTTGACCCCAACCACCATTGGCAACATTCGCCTGTTGACTCAACACAATGTGTCATTGTATCATATAAATAATAATAGCTGAAACAACTATGAAATTAACACTTTGAAAACAAATATTATTTTCCAAAATTTCTTATCTAAACTAATCATCTACGAAATTACATAGAAATTATTTAAATCAATAACCATCACAAGTAACATTAACATATCAAATCTCATCTCAACAATAACACCTACTCACACATCCACATTAAATAATCATTTAATAATAATTATATCTAATAATAATAAAATCCATCATCTCAACAACCCCTATCGACATAATGTAATCCATTTGATAAACATAACACTACCAATAACAATAATCAACATATAACTAATAACCCATCATAAATGAACATCTAGATCAACACATACTTACATAATCAAGGAAAGAAAATTATTTGGTTATCATAGAGAAATCACAACAACCACTAGTTAGATAAAATTAGATAGTTAACCATATCCAATAACAACCAAGCATATGGACATGATTTATTTATAGGAACAACCATCACTCATTAAACTCATGTACATTGTCCAAACATAAAAGAACATGAAACATTGGATAAGAAACATCAGAGACTCATAGAATCAACAAGATCATGAAAAGGTGGGTCTCACACTCCCCCCCTAGGATTGAAATTCCTCTTGGAAATCTTCAAAGGTGAGGGTATGGATGATCACTTGATGATAATCCTCTGATTTATCCCATCCATTTAACAATTTTTTTTTCATTAGAAGCATAATTCAAGTCATGAAATCTATACCTTACATTACCCTCCCCTTATATTCAACTTTCTCCTAGAAGTCACTAAGGATTTAAGACAAATTTTCACTCATACCATACATATTTGTAGACACACTATTTCATTTATGAAAAAATTCTAGGTATGTGAACAACAAATTTTCTTTTATAAGGTATCCTAAAATATTAGAGTAAGCTCTATAATTAACTATCAACCTTCCTAAGAGTCATATTTTCTTCCTCAACACTCTTGAAGCCCTGCAACTTAAGCTTGCTACAATCCTATCTTGCAATAGAGGTGAGTTCCCGTCTTCTTATCTGGGGTTCCCTTTGTGTATCTCCAAGATTCCAGACTCCTTTTGGTTGGGTTTGCTGGATAAATTCAGCAGGAAGTTAGTAGGTTGGAAAGGTGCGCTCCTCAGTCAGGTAGGTAAAATTTAGCTTATTTTGTCCACTCTCCAAAACCTTCCCCTATACGCTATGAGTCTCTTCAGGGTTCCTGTAAAGTTTGAAGATAAAATGGAACAAATTATGAGAAGATTCCTTTGGTTTGGGGTTGAGATTAAAGATAGAATTCCCCTTGTGGCTTGGGAGTCGGTGTGTAGACTGAAGAAGTGGGGAGGTCTGGGTATTAGAAATCTAAAGTCTTTTAATAAGGCTCTTTTTTTGAAGAATGTGTGGAGGCTCCTGAATGGGGATGTTGGGTGGACCCCTTTGGCGGGTAACAAGTACCTATATTGTTTGGAGAGACCTTGGAACTTGTTGTCTTCGAAGGAAATACCTTCTGGTTCATGTTTTTGGAGGAATGACATGCTATGCAGGGACCTGATTGCTAGATGTGTTAAGTGGCTGTTGGGTGATGGTACAAGTATTCTTTTCTGAGAAGCTGTTTGGTGTGGGGTCTACCCTCTTATTTGTCTTCCTTGGGTGCTCCCTATTGTCCCCTTGTGTAAGTTTTTATTTGGGGCCAAGGTGGTTGATTATTTTGTTGATGGGGAGTGGAAGAATTTTGAGATGTGGGACCCATCTTTGAAGGTTATGAAGGATTTCTTATGTAAGGTATGGATCTCCTCTTTCCTGAGACCGGATAGAGTCATTTGGGCCCCTTGTTCTAGTGGAAATTTTTCTATGGCTTCTGCTCTCATGAGTTCCTTGGAAGTTCCCCCATCCCTTCCTTTCTAGGGGAGGTTGTGGAATAAGAAGTTGATTCCCAAAGTAAATGTTTACTTTTGGCTACTTATGCAAGGTAAAGTTCTTACGCAAGACAACCTTTATAAGAGGGGATTTACGATTCCTAATAGATGTGTTCTTTGTGAAGATGATGGCGAGAATGTGTTCCATATTCTCCTTGATTATAATTACTCTTTTTCTCTTTGGATTCAATTTCTCAAACTCTAGGATATTGGTTGGGTCTTTTCGAATTTCTTGCTAAGTTTTTTGATCAATGGACTTTCCCTTCTTCCTCTCCTATTCTATGGTGGCTGTGGGATCTTATGGCCCCACATATTTCTTGGGGATTATGGAAAGAAAGAAATAACAAGATATTTTTGGAGTCTAAGCTTAAGTTTGATAGTCTTTTTATTAAGATCCGATAGGCCATTCTGTAGAATTTTTCTCTAATTCATTCCGATTCTACTCAGTGTGTCCCTTCTGCTTGCTTTGCTGTTTATGTGCTTATGGTGACCTCTAGGTGGAAGATTACTTCAATTCCTATTGTGAATCCTAAGTCAAGCTCAATTGCTAGATTGAACACTAGATGGAAATTTCCTCCTTTTGGTTGGGTTAAAGTTAACTTTTATGGGGCAGCAAAGGGGATTCCCATGCTTGTAGGTTGTGGGGGGGTGTTAAGAAATGATATTGGCAGACTCCTTGGCATGGTGGTACTCCCATTGGGTACTCATACCAATCATTGCGCGAAGGCGGAGGCTATGTTCATAAGTGTTAGATATGCTATCAGCCAAGGATACTCCAAATTATGGGTGGAAGGCAATTCTGTGAACATAATAAATTATCTATGGCACTCATCTCCGAGTTGGAATGTTGACCAACTCATTAAGGATATGATAGTCATGTTGCAATCTTGTGATGAGACCCACGTCTCTCACGTTTATCGAGAAGGAAACTCATTGGAAGATTGTTTTGCCAATGAGACTACCAGATTAAATGAATTTCGTTCGTGGGAGGAGGGATTGATCCTTCCCGAGAAAGCTAGGAGTTTATTAAAAAATGATGGCATGGGGTGAGGTGATGTGACATTTATGGTCTAGTACCTTCCTTCAGTTTGTACGCTTTGTGGGTGTTTTTCTCTTTGGTCTTCAATTGAGTGTTTTTCGCAAGGGTTTTGTGAGTCTTGTGTCGGTTGCCATGGGTGGTGAAAGGAGACGAATTGAGCTGCACTCATGGGGGGACATTCAGAGAAAGAAGAAACTCTAGAATATTTTGCACCATGGGAATTTTACTCCATTTTTGGAGAGATTGCATGGGCATGACCCTAATGCCTCAGTGCAATTTGTTTCTTTCTGGCATAATTGTAAGCTCAAGGTTAAAGGTCTAGAAGTGGAAGTTAATGAGGATTTGGTTGCCATTGTTACTGGGATGCCAATTGTGGGTCAGAAAATTAATGAGGAGGGGATGGTCCAATTTTTTAAAGATGATGAGTGGAAGGAATTAATCAAATTGGAGAGTCGGGGTTATGAGGGAACTTCCCTCAAGAAAATATGGGTGAGCACTTTTGAGGTACTGATGCACTATGTGACTCTAGAAGGGAGGTTTAGGGCTATTTTTGGTCACCATTTTACTTTCCTCAACCATTTCAGACATGGTTTGTTCATTTCATTCCCTTTCTTTCTGTTATGTTCTTTGGAGGTCTTGGTGTACACACATTTGAAGAATAGGAAGGCCCTCATCCTCCATGAAGGGATTATCTTATTAATTATGGAGCATGTCAAGTCTCTTATCCCTGCTTCAGCCATCAAGGGAAAGGAAAAAGCTTTAAGTGATTTTTCTAGGTTATCGGGTTCAGAGTCCCCTTCGGAGGAGGAGGATTGGAATGAAGACGAGGATGATTTTTCTCCTATGGCTGTGACTACGTCTTCGAAGAAGAGGAAGGTGGTTGGTGCTAAGTGCAATAGGATTGTTAAGCAGCTAGCCCTTTCTAAGAGTGAGGACACAAAGGTGGGGTTAGGTGATTCTTCTCCCAATTCCACGGAGGTGGTTGTTGGTAAAGATGTTGTTAGTGGGGTCTGGAGGTGGGGACACATGATAGTGTTGTGGGTTTGGTTGATAAAACAAGGAGGTTGTCGAAACATATTGCTAACCTGAAGAACAAGGCCTCTGAGGTTCCAACTAAGGACCTAAATGTGGCTGGTGAGGATAAGAATTCTGGTGAAAAGATGGTGTCCATTGAGAATTATCCCATGCAGGAATTTCCCAAGGAGGAGCAGGACAAGGAAATTAGGGGTTTGGATGAGGAGGATGCAGAAAAGAAAAATTCCAAACAGGAGCCTTTGAAGGTAAATCCTCTTTCTGAGGACTTTTCTTACCTTGATGATGATGCTACCTCCATGTATGATTTACTAGATATGGCTAGAGCTAGGGCCATTGGTACCTTTAAATTAGCCAAATGGACTCTGCAGGAGTTCAATAAGATTAATATTAAAGTCAGAGGTTTGAAGGAAAATATGAAGAATGTTTTGAAGGGTTCGGTGCTAGACATTCTTATAGAAATAATGGTGAACCTTGAAGGTTCCTATCGTGAATTTATTCTCTGTGTGATGAAAAATTGGTGGCTCTGGAAGCCAAGGTTTTAGGCATAAATACGGATATCAAAACGTTAATGCAGGCATGCCATATCTCTGTGAAGAATAGTGCATACTCTTTGGAAGTCCTTTTTAGGAAAATAAGTGAGCTCAAGAAGGATCAGGTTTATTTGTCTGAGCTAATGGAGAAAGAGCATGTGGCCAAGGGCAAGGGTAAAAAAGTTGCTAAGGATGATGAAAAAGGTCCTGCGGGCAGAGGGTCAGTTGATTGGAAGAAAACATTTGATGCTGAGAAGAAGGAGCTGCTAGATATGGTTGAGAGGCCAACACTCTGAGTGGCTTGAACTAGTGTCTAGTCTTTTTCTTTGTTGCTTTCTGTTTCCTACTAGGTGTAGGTTTCTTTTAGGTTGTTCTACTATTTTGTGGCTATTGAGTGTTGTTGGTTGTTATTGGTCTTACTTTTAGTATAACACCTGCCCAGTTGTGTTTTTTGGCTGTTGGGTTGCTGTTGGTGGTCTTTTGATATTCCTTCTTTTTAGCATTTTGTATCCTCAGTTGTAAAGGGTTTCGGGTCCCTTAAAAACCTATTTTTCCCTATAATCAAAACTATCAACATAAGCTAAGAGATTATTTACCCATATTACACTCATATTAATACAATTAAAACAATGTTACATGTATAGATGTCAGATCCACATCACTTCATATTTTATTTCTATGATTATTAAAGAATACGCTCCACATATATATGCCAAATTCACTTGAATAATCATTAATTACATGATTATATTAACATTCCACAAAAAAATGCTTATCATGTTCTCAAATTAATTCACATCTCAAGAAAACACTTACTTCCTTTTATTACATTAATTTCTATCATTAATTCACACATATTCCATATCACAAAAATTGGTGTACACCACACATGCTATCAACACAACATTGACATACCAAAAGGTTCATGAAATGAGATTTATGAGGATGAACAATCCCAAATGGGCCATTAAATAATTATATGCCTTATCATTGTAATTAAAATACCATATAGATGTACAATAATTGTGCCATGATTGAATATCCATAAAATCATGGTAATATTAGGAAAGATGATCTCAAGGCCCCCTTCTTAGGACCCCTCCATACATTTCCTAGTACTTTCCCCTTGTTTGTGTAAGGGGGATATCCTCCAAGAAGGAAGGTACACAAAGAATCACACATAAGAATTAGGGGGAAATGGATTATGAACATTCCATATTGGTTCCATTTATAAACCCATCCTCATAATAAAAATTCCCTAGTGCATCTGCATCCCCATACATGCTACCAAGGATCCCTCTAGGATATTCCAATTTACAATTTTCATATTACACTACATATTCCAGTAGTAGAAAATATTAGAAGGCCTCAAAACTAAGAAAATGAAACATCAAGATCCTAAAATTTCAATAAAAGTCTCATCAAAGAGAAGTAAAGTATAATCAAAGTAACAAAAAGGAAACATCTCAATTCCAATTGAAACCGTTTAAATCAAATTAAGTCCTTGAGGGAAAAAGGACTATTTCAAAAATAACACAAGCTAAGAAAACTCAAAATCACAACACTACTAACGTACATTGTTGAAAGTAAAAAGAATCATCAATCAAGGAATAATAATACAAATTTCACAAATTTGCACATTACATCCACTATGTGACTTCTCAAAAGACACTCAAGGGATGGAGTGGAATGGTGGTCTCAAACCATATATAATAGCCAAAAAAATCATAGTGGTCTCAAACCAATTAAGAAAAATAATATCATGGCAGTCTCAAACCACAAAATATCCACATACTAACCAAGCATAGTCCCACACAACCCATGACGTGCTAAAAAAATTATCCATAAATCATATATATCTGAAATATCTCCATAACTAAATTATCTTGCATACAAGTTATACGTAATTTTCGAATAATAATTTGGTCTCACTCAATGAGAACACTAGCCACCATAAAAAATTCTATCACAATTACTACTAAGTCTATCACTTAGATAGTATTACCCAAAAACATCACTATGATATTACACTATCATGAACCTTAAATTTTTATTTCTTTATATTCTTCATAGATGATAAAATTAAAATAATTTCCAATCTATTCACTCTTTTCCAACACTTCTTATGTCTCATGTTGAACTTTTACCCTAATGTAAAATAAAAAATAATGATATCTCATATCCATGAACTACATCCAATGCCTATGTTGGATGATGTGGTTGTGTTGTTGATATGTGGTTGTCATTGATGTCAACACTATTAGCATTAATGCATTTGAAGCTGTATATGTCGAGGATATTGAGAAAATTGTAATAAATGAGTTGCAGGTTGTCAATGGTGAAGTGAAGTTTAGTATGCCGGTTATTTCTGTACATTGATGATCAGAGGTTGTGGACTAAAGGCTTTGTTGCTGAGTGTATCTAGTTTATCCATGTCGAGTTTCAGAGATCCGCGTGAAGATTTTATTGAGTTATAAAGATTTTCATTCTAATAGTTTTTTTGTTTCTTCAGTTGATGTTCCTGATTGAAGATGCTATTTTAGTTAGTTTAGTTGTTTCAGATGCTTCTCTTGTGATTCGTGATGCTTGTGGATGTTTCTAGATTGTTCTCTATCTTTTTTGCACATCTGTATTGATTGTTGTGCTTGTGTTTCACAATTTTCTCTTGCGTGTTCATGTTTTTCTTGTTCTTGGCTGAGATAGTGTTTGTAGCGTGTTGTGGATCTTCGAGGAGAAATTAATTATTGAAGTGTTTTTGTGTTGGAGATGTTGATTTGGGTCCTCACTAAGCTGTGGCCAACCTTGGTTGATTCGCATTGTTAATCTTTAATGTTTTGGGCCGATAGTTTATATTCATTTTATTATTTTTGTTGAGGCCGACATGAAGGGATGAAATTTCTTGTTGCGGATATATAAGAGCAATTGTTTATTCGAATTGAATAGTAGTGCAAGGGTGTTCTTCTCTGTGTGTGTACGAATATTGTTCAAATCATTCAAAGGCATAGTAGAGTGTGAAGAAGTGTGTAGAAGAGTGAATAATTGTTTATGTGCTTAATTGGAATTGTAATCAGGCATATTAAGAGATGCTATTCTTTTAGTTCAAAATCTAGATGGTTGTAATCCAAATCTCTTTGTAAGACAGTGTGTCTTCCTTTGTAATTGAGTAGTGAGCTCTAGGTAGTGTGCCTGAATGCATGTGCATTCCCCATATTTCATTTTCATTATAATTTTAATAGGGCATAATCTTGTGGATTGACCTCCACTATGGTTTTCCCCTAATAGGGTTTCCATGTAAAAAATCTTGGTGTTATGTGTGTTTTTGATGTGTTGATGATTTATGTTTTCATGGTTAGTAATCAAATTTGAGAATAAGGTTAATAAGTTGAATAAGTTTTGAATTTGTGTGACAACTGATTCACCCCACCTCTCAATTTTCTACCCTTGTGTTGCCAACAATTGGTATCAGAGCAGGTTCCTTGGAAGAAGTTTAATAGCTTAAGGTGATCCGGGATGGCAAGTTACAAGAAGGATAGTTTGAGATTTGATGGAACAAATTATTCTTTGTGGAAGACTCAAATGGAGTGCCATTTGAGATGCATTGGCGAACCCTACTGTAGCATTACAAGTAATATGTATATTATTCCACAGAATGGTCCTACTACTTCTACTAAGATCAGAGATGCTGAGTATAATATCTGGGATAAGGAAGCTTTGTTGAGTGATTTGGTTGATTATGAGATGACAAATGTTATGGATCCGAAGAATGCTCATCAAATTTGGAATTTTTTTGAAATATTGTATGAAGGTGATGGTAATGTGAAGATTGCTAAGTTGTGGAGTTTGAAAGGGAAATATGAAAGGTTGAGAATGGGTGATGATGAGAACACTAATACTTTCATGCAAAGAGTGAATGAAATTGTGTGTGGTATTAGATGTGCTGGTGGAAAGATAGATGAATATGAGATTGTTGCTAAAGTGCTTAGATCCCTGACCGATTCTTACAAAGTCAAAGCTAGTGCTATTGAAGAACTCTGGACTATAAGAAACATAACCAGAGATATGTTGGTTGGTAAGCTGACTGCTTTTGAGTTGAAAAAATTTGGTGATGCCCTTCCTAAGGTTGAATCTACATTTAAGGCTACTACTTCTGGAAGAGATAGACAAAGATATGATCCAGGTGAAAGTTCATCTAGAAAGACATTCAAGTATGAGGATGAAATTAGACAGATTGAAGAAGAAGAAAGAGAGCTAGAAGAGCTAGAAGCACTTATTGTCAAAATAGTACCAAGAGGAAAAGGTAAGTATGAAGGAAAATTTCCTCTTAAATGTTTTTCTTGCAATAAGATAGGTCATTTTGCATCAAGGTGTCCGGAAACAACTCCTAAACCAAGACATAACAAGCCTATATTTCAAAAGAAGTGTTACTATGCTATTGATGAAGGTGTGATAGATGATGAATCTGATAAAGGAAATAAAAGTGATGATGAATGGGTATTTATTGATATCAAGGAAAATAATCCTATATCTACTAAATCTACTGGTTGTACAAATGTGGAGAAAGCCATAGCTGCTCGAGTTGAAGGAAAAGATGAATGGTAATTGACAGTGGATGTTCGCATCATATGACATGAAACAAAAGTAAGTTTGTAAGCTTGGAAAAGTATGATGGTGGTGTTGTGATATTTGGTGATAAGACAACTGGTGTGATCCATGGAAGAGGTTGCATTTCTCTTGATGGTAAGCATAATACTAATGATGTTTTGTATGTGTAAGGTTTGAAGCATAATCTAATGAGTGTTGGTCAAATGGTTGATAAGGGATACAATCTTTAGTTCAAGGATGGAAAGTGTAGAATATTGAGTTCTAGAAATGAAATTGCATCAGTTACAAAAACAAAAGGTAATATCTTTCACTTGAGTGCTGCTAGTAAAAGTTGTTTGATTGCTCAATTTGATGAAAGTTGGTTAAGGAATAGGAGATTGTGTCATGTTAACTTTGATAATATTGTCAAGATAAGCTCCACTAAGGCTATGAGAGATCTACCTAAGTTGGTGAAACCTACTAATGCAATATGCAAGGAATGTCAGTTGGGAAAGAAAACTAGGATTTCATTTCGAAGTAAAAAGCACTATTCAAATTAATTGTTAGAGCTTGTGGATACTGATTTGTGTGGTCCCTCTAAGGTCATAAGTTTACAAGGTTACATGTATTTCATGTTACTCATTGATTATTATTCTAGAATGGTATGGGTTACTTTCTTAAGGGAGAAATATGAAGCACTGGAAAAATTCAAGATCTTTAAAGCTATGGTTGAGACAGAGACATGTTTGAAGATTAAATGTCTGAGATCAAATAGAGGTGGTGAATTCACTCCTAGTGAATTTAATGCTTTTTGTGAAGAACATGGGATAAAGAAACAATTATCTACACTGTGGACCCCTCAACAAAATGGAGTTGTGGAAAGGAAGAACAGAACAATTGAAGATGCTGCTAGAACTATGATGCTGGAAGGAAATGTCCCTCATATCTATTGGAGAGAAGCTGTGAGTACTGCTGTGTACACACTCAACTGGGTACAAATCAAAGGTGATACTGGTAAGACCCCTTTTGAGCTATGGACTGGTCAAAAGCCTACTATTAAATACTTCAAGATATTTGGAAGCAAATGTTATATTAAGAGAGATGAAGACATAGGAAAGTTTGATGCTAGGAGTGATGAAGGTATATTTTTGGGTTATTCTACTAAAAGAAAGGCCTATCAGTGTCACAATAAAAGATTGAAGAAAATGGTTGAAAGTGCAAATGTTAAGGTTGATGAAGACTTAGGTACACCATCCAAAACTTGTGGATATGACTCTGATGATCAGGATGACAATACAAACTAAGGAAAGCAAGTTCATACTACAAATCAAGTGCAAATCAATCTGGTAAATCAAGAAAATGAAGAAGGAGAAACTAGTGAAAGAGCAGCAGAGAGACCAGAAGAGCCTGAAGTTGAAGAACATCCTAAGAAGACTCTGAGGTATGTAATATTGAATCATTCAAAAGATAAGATCATAGGTGATAAGAACAAAGGTGTCCAGACTAGGAGAAAAATTGCAGAAGAGTATTGCTTGATTTCAAAGACTGAGCCTACTAGTGTGAATGAAGCATGTAAAGATGAGCATTGGGTTGAAGCAATGGAAGAAGAGTTAAAATAAATTGAGAAAAATGATACATGGATTCTTCTTCCCAGACCTAAGGATAAGAATTTCATTGGAACCAAATGGGTCTTTAGAAACACATTGAATGAGCAAGGTGAAGTGGTTAGAAACAAAGCAAGACTGGTGTGTAAAGGATATTCACAGATGTTGAAGGATATCATAATTATATATGATGAGCCTATTTCTATATTCTGTGATAACTCAAGTGCTATTAACATTTCCAAGAATTTGTCGCTGCATTAAAAAAAAGCATATATCTATCAAGTTTCACTTTTTGAGGGAGAAGGTAAGTGAAAAGGAAGTCAGACTGGAGTATGTGCCTACTAAGGAGCAGATTGGAGATATTTTTACCAAGCTATTGCCTAAGGATACTTTTGAGTATCTCAGAGGGAAGTTAGGGGTGATTACCCCTCCTAATTAGAACTAAGATGGAAAGCAATGCATTGCATTAGTCTGTGCATTTCATAGTCATATCTTGCTTCAGATTGATGTTATGGTGGCTGCTACTCAAGGGGAGTAGTTAGATGTACATATGTTCAGATATTTGGTTCAAAGCTAAGAGATATTTGTCATTGATGTCAAAGGGGGAGAAGAGTCATGTGAAAAATTGGGATTATTTGGGGAGAAGATCCTTGTGGGGAGAAAGATTATGTGAAAGTATTGAGAAGATGAGTCAAATCCTAAGGGGGAGTACCTGTCAAGAGTTAGTTGCGTTGATGGTGTTTTTCACATCATATGTTGTAATCAATGCCAAAGGGGGATATTGTTGGATGATGTGGTTGTATTGCTGATATGTGGTTGTCATTGATGTCAACACTATTAGCATTAATGCATTTGAAGCTGTATATGTCGAGGATATTGAGAAAATTGTAATAAATGAGTTGTAGGTTGTCAGTGGTGAAGTGAAGTTTAGTATGTTGGTTATTTATGTACGTTGATGATCAGAGGTTGTGGAATAAAGGTTTTCTTGCTAAGCATATCTAGTTTATCCATGTTGAGTTTTAGAGATCCACGTGAAGATTTGATCAAGTTATGAAGATTTTTATTCTAAAAGTTTTTCTATTTTTTCAGTTGGTGTTCTTGATTGAAGATGATGCTATTTCAGTTAGTTCAATTGTTGTGTATGCTTCTCTTATGATTCGTGATGCTTGTGAATGATTCTAGATCATTCTCTATCTTTGTTTCATGTCTGCATTGATCGTTGTGCTTGTGGTTAGCGATTTTCTCTTGCGTGTTCATGTTTTTCCTGTTCTTGGCTGGCATAGTGTTTGTAGCGTGTTGTGGATCTTCGAGGAGAAATTAATTGAAGTGTTTTGTGTTGGAGATGTTGATTTGGGTCCTCACTAAGCTATGGATGACCTTGGTTGATTCACATTGTTAATCTTTAATGTTTTGGGCCAACATTTTATATTCATTTTATTATTTTTGTTGAGGCCAACATGAAGGGATGAAATTTCTTGTTGCAGATATATAAGAGCGATTTTTTATTCAAATTGAATAGTAGTGCAAGGGTGTGCTTCCATGTGTGTGTGCGAATATTGTTCAAATCATTTGAAGGCAAAGCAGAGTGTGAAGAAGTGTGTAGAAGAGTGAAGAATTGTTTATGTGCTTAATTGGAACTATAATCAGGCATTAGCAGATGCTATTCGCTTAGTTCAAAATACAAATGGTTGTAATCCGAATCTCTTTGTAAGATAGTGTGTCTTCCTTTGGAATTAAGTAGTGAGCTCTAGGCAGTGTGCTTGAATGCATGTGCATTCCCCATATTTCATTTTCATTATACTTTTAATAGGATATAATCTTGTGGACTAACCTCCACCGTGGTTTTTCCCCTAACAAGGTTTCCACATAAAAAATCTTGGTGTTATGTGTGTTTTTGATGTGTTGATGATTTATGTTTTCATGGTTAATAATCAAATATGAGAATAAGGTTAATAAGTTGAATAAGTTTTGAATTTCTGTGACAACTGATTCACCCCCCCTCTCAGTTGTCTTCCCTTGTGTTACCAACAACCTATGCCTCTTAATATCCAATGTTCATAGCCTAAAGTAGACACTTTTCCAACATTTTGGAACACAAGGTTCATCCTCAACCCATAAGATACAAAAATTAAGGAAAAAGTTCTTGCACTATGAACCAACAAGTGTGGTCCTAAAAGCAGGGGAGTAGATCCAACTCATTGTTCCAAGAGAACTCAAAATATTCTGACATTAGTCCTTCGTCTAGCTCAAGGAAAACATCAAGTAAAAATTATAATGTTCCAATAAACAAACCTTTCCCTCAACCCCGAGTCACGCTAGCCGACCTTTCTCCAATTGTAGTGGTCCATACTAGGGAATTTCCACCAACATAATCAAACATTTTCAGCAACAAAACATTCTATCTTTACTTTTGAAATTTACATCACACATAATTAAATCAAGGGTAGACATAGGTAGATCATCTTAGATGTCTACCACACCCTCATCTCAAGTTAGATACCCTATATCTCAAACTTAGTCATGAATACAACATTCACTAGTATTTCCACAATATGTAACATGACGAGCTTCCTTAGTTCTATTAAATCTCTATTAACAATAAGTATTAAGCCAAAATAATATTAATTTATGAGAAATCCTTTTTAACAAAATTAAGATACATGATACTCTTATAGTTTCATTGCACTAAATTTAATCATCATTACTATTAATGGTAAAGAAAACATATAATTCCAAGTCCAAGTTTTGTTTCTTTATATAACACTATTGTGTTTTCAATTTCCTACTTGTATCTTGAAGTGTACCATAAATGTTTTTCATTCCTTTTGGAAAATCTAAGTTCAAATTTGAAAACATCTAATCTTCTTTACTAACCAACTCTTTAGCTTCAAATTATTATTAAAATACATTATAATCAAACAAGTAAATGAGTTAAAGAGTTTAAACCATAATTGAAATTTATACTTTTAAATAATCAACAATCATAAGTTACCAAATATTTCAAGTTTCAACCATAAGAAAATGATCAAACATTTGATACAATCAGAATTCAATCCATAACCAAAAGGTTACACTTTTTGAAAAGCAACAACTTAACTAAGTAAATTTTAGTAAATGAATTTAATGTGACAATAATTCAAAATACTATTAAATCACTTAGAGAAGTATAACTAATGATTCAACACTTTTCTTATCTTTGACCTTTAACATATTTTGATCTCCTTATTGACTCTTGTCGACATTAATTCATTTTCCCAATTGAGGAAACATCTTTTCACTTTTAAACAATCATCTACTATAGACTCTTATTGCCCTATTTTGAACCCCTTCACTTAACTAATAAATTTTAATTTAGACATCAGTTAACATGTCCCAAAGAAATACCACTTAGCTATAAGGAAAACTACTTAATGATTACCCAAGTTAAGATATTTATTAGCCCTAATTTTCATATTTATAAAGAAGACCCTCATCATTAAAATTTAAAGATTAACATTCATTAATGTTCTAAAGACAAGAGGAAATTCAACTTGATTTTTCCTTGACATTAGCTGAATTAACCTAAGGAAAGTAATTCTTAACAAAAATTAGTAAAATAAGATATTCATGGGACCCTAGATACCACATTCTAAAAAAACTATATGAAATAGGATAGAGATTAAATTCTAACATCTATAGATATATTATGAAAGAAAAATAAATTAAACTTAATATACATAGGTACTAAAATGCGTTTAAGCAACTCATAATCCAGTGATTTCACCCAAGGGAGAAAATTGTTCACTTAACAGAACTAGTATCTCTTCACAGAATAAAGTCAAGCACATAAAAATTAATTTCCTTCATTAATTTAACAATTTTCTTTTCTAGGTGCCTTAACTAATATTATTTGTGTTCTAGGTTTATCCATCCATAACTATAATCAATCAAGAATTTAACCAAAGGGAGAGACTTTGGGAAACAACCATTTAGAGTTAACATACATTAGAATAGTGGTTCTTCACTTAAGGTTATTACTATGATTATTGTTATGCCTTTGCACTCACACCCCTTTTTTTTTCTTTTTTTTGCTTGGCTTCATTTCCCTCGTGTTTTCCTTTCTTTTTCCTCTCTCCCCTATTTTTTTTCTTTGTTTTTCTACTATTTTTTGGGTTCGCGTGTTGGCTTCCAAGGGAGGGTATACCTTTCTTGTTAGGCTTGACCCCTAACCTCTTCTTTATTTGCTGTGTTTGTTTTCCTCGATGGCTTTCATGACATCATCATTGGGGCTTGTGTCCTATCACATGTACTTGACCTATGATGCTTGGTGATGGTGCCTCATTTGGTGTGCACATCAAATCAAGTCTTTTCGAGTGATCTCCTAATGACCTCAAATTTAATAACATATCTTTACAAATTTAATGAGTGCCGCTAGATTTAAAACTGCACCAACCCAAAGTAAATGCATTTTCTCCCGCATTTAATTTTCCATTAGTATGGCATTGTTTTTCTGTTAAGTAAGGTTTTTTCTTCTCATTTCACAAAAGCATATTCAATAAAATTGCATTCAAACAAGCTCTACAATTTTCTTACATCAAGAACTCACCAGTTTAATCACTGGTTAGCTTGTGCTTTGGCATTGAGGTGTCTAGTGTCATGGTGTTCATCACTCACGTGTGGTGATGTTTGTCTTCCTAGTTTGATGTTGGCTCATGTTGCCTTGGATTCGTCAGTAAGAGACATGCCAAATATATCAAAGCCCTCAAATATCATTTGTAAGCAACATCAATATGGTAAAAAAACAAGGACAAGCATAAAATCTAAGGAGTTTTCAACATCAAAACCTTTGGAACTTGTTCACACTTATTTGTGTGGGACAACAAGGATGAAAATCTTGCAAGGTGAGAATTACTTTATGTTGTTGATTGATGATTATTCCAAGATGAATTGGGTAGCATTTCTTAAAGATAAAACTGAAGCAACTGAGAAGTTTAAGGAATTCAAAGCCTTAGTAGAGAATGAAACAAGGTTGAAGATCAAATGCCTCACATCTGACAAAGGAGGAGAATTTACCTCAAATAAATTTGAAGAATATTGTGAAAGGTATGGGATAAAGAGACAATATTCATCTACAAGAAATCCACAAAAAAATAGAGTAGTTGAGAGAAAGAGTAGAAAAAATCAAGGAATGGAAAGAGATATGCTAAATGAGTTCAATATATTTGATTCTTTTTGGAAAAAATCAGTTCATACAACTATCTATATTTCAAACCGAGCACAAATTAGGGTGAACACTAGCAAAACTCCATATGAACTTTGGAAGGGAAGGCTTGCATGAGTAAAGTAATTCAAGGTTTTCACAAGAAAATGCTGTATAAGAAGATACAAGGAAGATTTGGGAAATTTTGATTCCAAAAATGATGAAGATATGTTCCTTGGATATCCCATAAGGAGGAAGGCTTATAAATGCTATAACAAAAGGCTGCACAAGATTGTTGAAAATACGAATGTGAGAGTTGATGAAGAAAGTCATCAAAAGGAGATAGTACAAGAAATTGATTATGAAAACAAAGGAAGTTACAAAGAAGAAATAAAGGAAGAAATTGAAACCCGAGAAGTTGAGAAAAGAAATCCGAAGACTCCAACAAAGGCACCACCCAAGACAACATGTAGATTTTTTCAAAATATCCATCCTAAAGATCTAATTTTGGAGACAAAGACACATAAATTCAGACAAGAAGACTTTCCAATACAATTGAACATGTAAATCTATGTTTTCTTTCCAAATTTTAACCAAATAACTTTTTAGAAGCAAGTGAAGACAAATACTCGATCAAGGCTATGGAGGAAGAATTGGATTTAATAGAGAAGAATGAAACTTGGGAGATTTTCCCAAGACCTAAGGACAAGAATGCCATTGGGAAAAAGTGGGTTTTTTGAAACAAGCTAAATGAGGATGTGGAAGTCACAAGGAACAAGGCGAGACTTGTGTGAAAAGGCTATGCAAAAATCGAAGGAATAGACTTTGAAGAAACATTTTCTTTTTCTACATGAATAGAAGCTATTAGAATGTTCTTAGCTTTGGAAATTTTCAAGAATTTCAAATTTTATCAGATGGAATTCAAATCAACTTTTCTAAATGGAAATATGGAAGAGGAAGTGTACATTGAACAACCTAAAGGATTCATTCTATCAAAGAATGAGGATCATGTTTGTGGATTGAAGAAGGCTCTTTTTGGAATAAAGAAAACCCCAAGGGCTTGGTATTCAAGGTTAGACAAGTATCTTAAGTGACAAGGCTTCAAAAGAGGAATTGCAAATATCAACTTGTATATCAAGAAATAAGGAGATAAGTTGTTGATTGTTGTGGTATACGTCAATGACATCATTTTTGGGAGTAATAGTGATAAAATTTTCCAAGAATTTTCCTCCAACATACAAAAGGAATTCAAGATGTCAATGCTAGGAGAGCTATCTTTCTTCCTTGGTTTGCAAATTTCTTAGTAAGATAAAGGGATCTTTATTTCTCAAACCAAGTATGTTAATGATATTTTAAATAAATTTAGGATGGAAGATTGTAATCCAATAAGTATTCCTTTGGTCACTGGTTGTAAATTGAGCAAAGATGATGAATCTCTTACAACAAATTAGACTATATATAGATCCATGATTGGAAGTTTTCTATACATCATAGCTACAAGGCCTGATATTATACAAGATGTTAGTTTAGTGGAATGGTTTCAAGCATCTATGAAGGAAACCTGTGTAAATGTAGTCAAAAGAATATTGAAATATTTGAAGGGGACTATAGATTTTGGATTGTGGTATCCAAGGGGTGAAGACTTCACACTTACAACATATACCAATGTGGATTGGGCAGGCAATGTTGATGATAGGAGGGGCACTAGTGGAGGAGCATTCTTTCTCAGAAATTGCCTTGGATATTGGTAAAGCAAGAAACAAGCACCAATTTCCTTATCTACAACAAAGGAAAAATATGTTACAACAACTTGTTGTACATAGGTTTTATGGATGAAACAAAGTTTGAAAGATGTTAAGGTTGAGTATGAGCATCCCCTTTCCCATACTCTATGATAATACAAGTTCCATAAACATATGAAAGAATCCGATTATGCACTCCATGAAAAATCATATTTTGATTAAGTATCATTTCTTGAGGGAGAAAGTAATTGAGCAACAAGTAAAGTTGGAGTATGTTGCTACAAAGGACCAAATTGTAGATATTTTCATGAAGCCTCTTCCAAAAGAGACTTTTGTGTATTTGAGGGAGAAATTGGGAGTTATTTCACTCTCATCCATTCACTAAGTTCTTCAAGAGAAGCATGTGTTTAGGGTAAGCTATTCATTGTATTATTTGATTATCCCTAGATACTCTTTGCCATTGATGTCAAAGGGGGAGGAGTAGAGTCAAGGGGAAAATTTCAATTAGGGGGAGAAATTTAGTTAGGAGGAGAAGTATGATCCTGTTGCATTTCAAGATAATTTCTTTATAGGGTTGCCATCAATGACAAATGGGGATATTTTTGAAAAAATATTGTTATTGATGTCAAAGGTGTCTTTGTGTTTGTGGTGACCATAAATAAATAAAATAAAATTAAAATTAAATGCATGATTATTTATGAGGCTGAGCCCCCTTGGTGTCACCCCATATTGGGGAATAAAATTAATTTTATTATTATTTTAGGGTTCCCAAATTAGGTTGACCCCCTACAGAGGTGCACCCAACTTTGGCAAAGAAATTAAAATAAATAAAAAATTGCTTGCTACATGTGCTAACCTGTTTGAGGGGATGCAACTCTTAGTTGAAGAGTCATTTGAAGGTGTATAATTAAGGATTCATTGGAGGCTCATTATCCATAAAAAAATAATTTTAATATCATTCTGATTTAGAGAAGATTTATTGGTGTATGAAGAGAAGAAAGAAAGAGATTACATAAATTATTTATCAATTATTTGAGTAGATTTATGAGACTCATTTGATCTTATTTTGAGAAGTAACATTGGAGAAAAATAATGAGGGAACATCATTGAAGATCATAGTGTAAAATCATGTGAAGAT
Organism: Sequoia sempervirens; assembly: GCA_007258455.2. Classification (NCBI taxonomy): domain Eukaryota; kingdom Viridiplantae; phylum Streptophyta; class Pinopsida; order Cupressales; family Cupressaceae; genus Sequoia; species Sequoia sempervirens. The sequence goes on along the minus strand of VDFB02000015.1, from coordinate 484,385,093 downwards.
ATTATAGATTTGTGAGAATATTTTGAGGATGATATTGCAGATCTACAGCACATGAACCACCGTAGATGACTCGTCAACTTTTCAAGCTGTTTTGGAGCCTCTAAAGTCTTCATATTTGAAATTGAAGCTGCATTGGAGAAATTTCTCAGGATGAAAACTTTAATATCTCCCAAACCATGCAGGTTATTGAGGTGATTCTTTCATGACCAGAAATGTTTTTCAATTCTTCTCCTTGGGATAAATTTTTAGGTCCATATGAACCCGTTTAGGCCAACTTACTAAAAATAGTAAGTACTCATTTTTTGCTATTTTTGATGCTTGACTATCTTACACCCCTTAAGTACCATCATGGGACTCAAAACAACTAAAGAAAATAAGATTTTTTTTTTTGGGTGATGCAAGATTTCCCTACACCACTAGATGCTCTTGCATCACCTGTGGGTTAGTGACTATAAAGCTATAAGAAGTTTCCTATAAAAGCAATATTTTTCCATGCTTTACTCTGGAAAGGGTTTCCACAAAAAATCATGTGTGCATCTTGTGTTCTCTATTGTTAGATCTTGTTTGTGTGGATAATTTGATTATTATTTTATGACTACTAAAGTTATAAATTGAAAAAGTTGGTCTTATACTAATTCACCCCCCTCTCAATATAAGTGTGTGTGCGTTTTCTTTAAGGAACCTGCTATGCATGTTCCATTGTGTGTACCCCAAGTATCTCAACCTCCACTTTCTAGGAAAATTTCTCTTCCTATATTATAGATGAGGAATGTTTCACAACTGAAGAGAGTTCCTTCACTCCTACTACAACTTAATTTGAACTCCGCCACCATTGTAACCAACTTGTGCAAGAACACAAGCATCATTGACATGCTGCAAATAGAGAGTGAGTTTCTATAGGGGTATATACCCCTAAGCATCCTCCTTCCATGTGAACACCTCGTGATATTGTTATTCCTCCATCTCCTCCTTCTCCACCTCCTTATCTTGTTGTTGTAACCCCTTTTATCCATCGTCGAGACCTAGATGAGCCTCACCCCAAAAGGGTATTGGTTTTATTTGCACCTACGATGGATCCTCCCTTCATCTCTAATCTTTTAGAAATTTCATGCTTCTTAGTCCCACTAGACATACCCAACATTAGTGTCATTTCTAATGCTACTGTTGGCAGTTGTTGTTATTGATGTCAACACTAAGGAGATTGTTGGAAATTGTTATCATTGATGTCAACACTATTTGTTGGTTGTCATTGATTTCAAAATTTGAGAAGTAAGATGTTAGTCCTTTCTATTGGTTGTCATTTCTATATTCAGTTTGGGATAACATTGGTGAAAAAGTTAATGTATTATCAAAGAAGATTTGTTGAATTTCATGGTTGGATGTCATGCCATATTAAATAATAATTGTTGAAGTTCATGCCTTATCAAAGAAGAGTTACTGAAGTTCAAATAATGCATTATTACTATCAACAAAGTTGATTTCATAAGATGAGGATAAGAAGTATGAGTGATAGTGGAGAGATGTTGTTGAAGGTCTACAATATGTCTTATTCTCTCTTGATGTTTCTAATGAAGTATGTGTTGCTAAAAGGAAGCTCTAGCCTTTGCAAGTTGCTTAAGTGTTTCTAGTTTAGGAAGATGCAATGAATTCTGTTTGGGAGAATGCTCTGCATTCCTCCACTGTTAATTCTTTGGTATCGTGGTTTGGTACTCAATGCCATTGTTTTGTGGATGTTTCACTCCTATATTTTTAGGTCACTTGTGTTGTCGAGGAGATCTCTGTGAATTGCTAAAGGTTGGTAGTGTTGTTAGTTGTCCAAAATGGTCTGAGAAATGCTCCACAATTCTCCACATTGATTTATCTACTCTTGTAACTTGGTGAAATGTGCTCTCAACATCTGTGAAGTGTTGTAGCTCCAATCTCATGTGCTGAAGTGGTCTACAAGCTAATATGTTAATGTTATATCTCATGATTAAGCATTCTATGTTTTTGGATTATAGTTTTATGTACTGTTTGATCTGTGATGACTGTTGATGGCATGATAGTATGAAATAAGTGTATGGAAGTGTTGTTAGATGTTCAAGGAAAATCTCCATGTGATCCACACATTACTAATTGGATGCTTTGGTGCCGCATTGTGTCTTGAGTTGGCTTTCTGGATTATGTATGAATAGTTAGCCGACAAGGCTTGTTCCTTTGCTTGCACTGTGTGCTTGGGGGTTGTTCCATCAATGGAAGACGTGTTGTGATAGATTTAGGTCTTGACCTATCCTACTTGGGACCACATCATGTTAATTCAATAAGAAGTATGTTTATGGGCTGATTGGTTATGTGCTTCAACATTTCATCCACTCATTTCCTTGATGCTGACTTAGGTTGATGTGTTCCTACATGTAAATGGTTTTGGATCACATTGAAAGAAGTGATAATAGTTTTTTTAGTCCTCTCTATCTTCTGGATAGGACCATATTATATTTTGGTAGCTAACTAGTTGATTTCATTGTTTATCCTTTTCCTAGCCGACCTAATTGAAAATTTGAAGTGTTATAGAGCATATAAATGCAAGATCATTTTAGATGCAATAAAATGTAGTAGAGTACAAGTGTGAAGAAAGGTGTGTGTGAATTGTATTGAATATCTAGTAGTGATAGTGCTAAAGTGTGTGTGAAAGGAAATACCAATTGAGATACAATGCCTCAATCAATAGAGTGTTGTGTCGGCAATAATTGTAATTCTCTCTAAATCATATTGTATCCTTCTTTGAGATAGTGAATCTCATCATGTCCCTATATATTTCTCCTGAAGTTTTCTTGTCTTTAGTTCAACAAGTCCTTTGTATCTTTCTCTAAGGAAGTGAGCCTTCTTGCAAGTCTTTTTGGAAGTGACCCTTATATTGTGAGATAACTCTCACTATAGTTTTTCCCTCATTGGGTTTTCTATGTAAATATGGTGTTCTCCTTATGTGTGCGTGTTCTCTATTTCTCATTGCTACTGATCTGGTTAGAAGTAGGATTTCTATATCTTTCATTTTTCAAGGTGCTAAAGTTGCTAAGGATTCAAAATGTTATATCATTCTTTGTTGCTATTTTGCTTAAAAGGTTTCTTCATTTGGTAAAGAAGGTTGTCTTGTGCTAAGAGATTTAAGTTCCATAAGGGATTACGTTTTGATAAGATTTGATGTAGGAGCATCCAACGGTGTAGGGAAATGTTGCATCACCAAAAAAAATGTTTTCTTTATTTTCTTTAGTTGTTTCGAGTCCCATGATGGCACTTATGGGGCAGGCGTCAAAAATAGTGAAAAACAAGAACTTACTATTTTTGTAAGTTGACCAAAATAGGCTCATATGAAAGTGAAAATTTACCCTAAGGAGCAGAGCTGAAAAAAATTTCTAGTCTTGAAAGAATCACCTCAATACCTTGCACGGTTTGGGAGAAATTAAAGTTTCCATCCCAAGAAATTTCTCCAATGCGACTTCAAATTCAGATATAAAAATTTAGAGGCCCTTAAATAGGTCAAAAAGTGGCTGAACTGACCTATGGTGGGTTCACATGTTGTAGAGCTCATCGAGAGCTTTCCAATGATATGCAATAATAACAAATCAGACACCCGGATCAAAAGTTATGGCCCCGCGAAGTTGGTCCTCTAAAAAGTGAATTTCTTAAAAAATTCTTCCAGGCTAGAAAGAAATCGACAGGAGTTTTGGCACCAAAACAAAAAGGGGAAATTTGAACTTTCTAGAACATTCGAGGGTGGTTATTGAGGAAAATAAGAAGGGTTAAGTGGGGGTTGTAGAAGGTGGCTCCATTAGTGTAGATTGTGGCTATGAATAGTAGATTTTCTTTTCAGAGTTGATTTTGTTGTAATGAATCAATCTCATGAGGTTGTAGCATGTAAGCTTTGAATTTGTAATTTCATTTTCTGAAAATAATTGCAAGTGAGTCATTTTTTTTGTCTCGCATCTTCTGTGTTGGTATTTGTTGTGATTTCTGTGGGTTTTGGGCGGTGTGGCCCTCATCAAGTGGTATCAGAGCAGGAGTTCATGAGCCCGTAGCAGAACATTGAATGTGAGGCAGTTGCAACAGGACCTGTGAGTGTGGGTTGAGTTCAAGATTCCTCCAAGACTTGCCCAATATGGTAGAGGTAGAGGCCAAGGTGGTGGAGGAAGAAATCCACATAGGGGCAAAATCAGAGCCCTTATAAGGCAATTAGAAACCTTGCAACAAGAGATTCGAAGAAGAGATGTGCAACAAGATAGAGATGACAGTGAAAATGAAACAAAAGAGGAAATGGAAGAGGAAGAGTAGGATCCAATGGATCCTGGATAAAGAAGATTGCTGTGAGAAATCTCAAGCATTGGGAAGAGACCTAAAATGGAGGTTTCAACTTTTAGTAGAAGTCTGAATCTTGAAGAATTGATTGATTGGATCAGTGACATGGAGGAATTTTTTGAGTTTGAGAAGATTGAAGATCCTTACAGAGTGAGGTTTGCAAAGACAAAATTGAAAGGTCATGCCAACATATGGTGGAAAGAGGTCCAGTTAGAAAGAGGAAGAAAAGGGAAAGATGAAATTTCCAGATGGGATAGAATGGTGTCAAAATTGAAGAAACAATTTATTCTAGTTGATTACGAATTGGAGCTGCTCAAGAAGATGTAGAGCTTGAGGCAAGGAACAAGGATGGTTAAAGAATACACAGAGGAATTTCACAAAGTCCTAATTTGGATAGGACATTCTGAGGTGAATAAAGAGAAAATTTCTCATTATATTAATGGGTTGAAGCCAAGCATACAAGAAGAATTGGAACTGGTAAGAATGACCACCATTGAGGATGCTTATCAATTCTCTCTAAAGGTTGAAGAACGACTGAACAAGAGGTTTGGGAACAGACAATGAGGTGTAGGCCATGGAGGAAAGACTGGTGGACAGTCATATGGAGGTTGAAATGAAGATCAAACAAAGGGTGAAGGCTCTAGTAGTAGCCAGACAAAAAGGAGATAACACCTACCATCCTCATGATCAAAATAATGGAGACCAAAGAGGAAGGGGAAGATCTGGATGAGGGCTAGGAAGAGGAGGCTTCCATGGAACCTGTTTCTAGTGTGGAGAAGAAAGACATAGAGCCTATGAGTTCCCTCAACATCAAGATAGGACAAATAGAAGACCTGAGGGTAACGCACGAGTTGCACATGCTGATGAAGATGTTGAGTCTACACATTCTAAGGATGCAAAAAGAGGAGAGGTTCTTGTTACTAGAAGAGCCTTGCTGAATGAGGAGAAGGAGCCAACTTAAAGGAAGAATATTTTTCACACCAGATGTAAGTGTGAAGGTAAATTTTACAATGTTATTATTGATGGAGGTAGTACTAATAACCTTGATTCAGAAGAAATGGTTAGTAAGTTGCGGTTGGAAAGAAGAAGGCATCCGAACCCATACCGGATTGCTTGGTTGCAGAAGGACCATAAAGCCTTGGTAAATGAACAATGTCAGGTAAAGTTCAAGATTGGAAATTACCATGATGAGGTATTGTGTGATATTATGCCTATGGATGTTTGTCATATGTTGTTAGGAAGACCGTGGTAGTTTGATCGACGACCAACACATGATGGACATGCCAACACCTATTATTTGACAAAGGATGGAGTTCATCATAAGTTGAAGCCCTTGAAAGAGGCAGAGGAAAAGGTATGTAGTAATGCAATAATTTGTTTGGTTGATGCAAGAAAGTTCCTAGAAGGTATGAAGCATGGGCATATGTGTTTTGTATTGATCCCTAAAGTTGGTAAAGAAGATACTACTGAGGTACCTGTAGAGGTTTCAAATTTGTTGAATGAGTTTCAAGCTATTATTTCTGGTAACGTACGTTAAGGTTTGCCTCCCATAAGAAAGATTAGTCATCAGATGGACCTGATTCCTAGAGCCAGTTTGTTGAATAAGGAAACTCATCATATGACTCCAACAAAGAGAGAAGATTTGAATAGACAAGTGCAAGAGTTGTTGCAGAAAGGATTGATTCAAGAGAGTTTGAGTCTATGTGTAGTACCTGTAGTACTAACACCAAAGAAGGATGAGGAATGGAATATGTGTACAGATTCTAGATCCATCAACAAGATCACCATCAAGTATAGATTACCCTTGCCAAGAATGGATGACATTATGGATTGTTTGATTGGAGCTGAGTACTTTATGAAGATAGATCTGAAGAGTGGATATCACCAGATCTGAATTAGAGAAGGAGATGAATGGAAGACAACCTTAAAAAATAACGAGGGCTCGTACAAGTTGTTAGTCATGCCTTTTGGGATAACCAATGCACTGAGCACATTTATGCGGCTTATGAATGAGGTATTGAAAGAGTTTTGAGGAAAAATTGTTATTATTTATTTGGATGATATTTTGATTTTCAGTAAGACATTGGAGGAGCACATGATTCATATCCAAAAAGTTTTTGAGAAACTAAGGGAGGAGAAGCTGTTGATTAATTTGAAGAAATGTAGTTTCATGAAGAGAGTTGGTGTATCTGGGATTTGTTGTCTCAACAGAGGGTCTTAATGAGGAATGCTACAAAGGTAAGATCATTTCATGGTCTAGCAAGTTTTTACAGAAAGTTTATGAAGAATTTCAGTAGTATCTGTGCACCTCTAACTGAAGCGATGAGAGGGGATAGAAAAGAGTTTAAGTGGAATACGAGAGCAACCAAAAGTTTTGATATGTTGAAGAAAGTTACAGAGAAACTTGTTTTTTCACTTTAGATTTGAATGAGGTTTTTCAGGTAGATTCTGATGCTAGTGGCACTGCCATAGGAAGTATTTTGAGTCAAGAAGGTAAGCCTATTGCCTATTTTAATGAGAAGTTAAATGATGCTAAGAAGAAATATTTTGTCTATGATCAAGAGTTTTATGCTATAGTTCAAGATTTGAAGAAATTGAGACAGTATTTGTTTCCAAAATAATTTTTTTATATATACTGATCAGTAGGCTTTGCAGTATCTCAATAGTCAAGGATAGTTGAATCAAAGGCACTTAAAATGGGTTGTGTTTTTGTAGAGTTATACCTTTGTTTTGAAGAATAGGAGTGGAAGGTCAAATAGAGTTGTAAATGCCTGGAGTAGAAGGAAAAAATTGTTGATAGAAATGAATATAGAGGTTGTTGGGTTCAATGAACTCAAGAGTTTGTATCTAGAAGATCCAAACTTTGCAGAAGCTTGGAAGGCTTGTTTGGAACCTGTTACATTGGATAGGACGAGGTGGTTGGATTTATTAATCCAATATGGGATGTTGTTTAGAGGAAGCCAATTGTGCATTCAAAGGAGTTCTATGAGAGAGAATCTAATCAAGGAGAAGCAAAGTGGAGGATTGGCTAGAGATTTTGGTCGAGATAAGACCATTGTTCTTGTTAGTGAGAATTATTATTGGCCATAGTTACAACAAGATGTGAGGAAGTTTGTACAAATTTGTAGAGTATGTCAGATGGTGAAAGGAACAAGTCAAAATACTAGATTGTATCAGCCATTACCTATACCTAAGAGGCCATGGGAGGATATTAGCATGTATTTGTTCTTGGCTTACCAAGGACATGGAGAGGGCATGATTCCATATTTGTGGTGGTGGATAGATTTTCAAAGATACCACATTTCATTCCGTGTCATAAGACCAGTGATCATGTTGCAAAATTGTTTTTTAGAGAGGTGACGAGACTACATGGTCTACCAAAGAGTATAGTCTCATACAAGATACCAAATTTGTTGGTTATTTTTGGAGGACATTATGGAATAAGCTGAAGATAGATTTAAAGTTTAGTTTTGCACACCATCCACAGACTGATGGACAAACATAGGTGGTGAATAGGAGTTTGGGCAACCTGCTAAGATGCTTAGTTGGAGATAAGCTCGAGGGATGGGATTTGATTATACCACAGGAAAAATTTTCTTACAATACTTTTTTCAATAGGAGCACTGGTAAATCACCTTTCCAAATTGTATATGGGAGTAGTCCAAGAACTACTTTTGAATTGAGGAAGATGGATAAGGGGGAGAAGAGCAGTGTTGAGGCTGAAGATTTTACTGAGCACCTAAAGAATTTGCATGAAGAGGTGAAGAAACATATCAATAAAATGAACTCACAATATAAGGCTCAGGAAGATCAAAAAAGGAGGTATAAGGAGTTCCAAGTAGGAGATGAAGTCATGGTTCATTTGCGAGAGGAAAGGTTTCTAGTTGGTACATACAAGTCAAAGATGAAGAAGTTTGGACCATGCAAGATCCTCAAGAAGCATGATTTAGGAAATTCTTATGAGGTAGAGTTGCCTAGTGGAATAAACATTTCTCTTGTGTTCAACATTGTTGATTTGATGGAGTATCATGAAGGTGATATAGAGGAGGGGCTGATAAATGAATAGTTAAAAATTCCAGCACCTACTTCAGAGAAGGAAGAGATAGAAGAAATCCTAGATAGTCATGTGGGTAGAGGCACAAGAAACAGACAATATGCAGAGTACTTGGTGAAATGGAGAGGAAGGCTTGTTGAAGATTCATCATGGTTGTCTAAGGCTGAGGTTAACCATCTTGGTTTCCCTCTAACTCTTGAGAAGTGACAGGGTTACTTTTCAAATTACCTTGGGTGTCTGATGCAGGAGCATCCAACGATGCAAGGAAATCTTGCATCACCAAAAAAAATGTTTTCCTTATTTTCTTTAGTTGTTTTGAGTCCCATGATGGCACTTATGGGGTACAAGACTTTTAGGCATAAAAAATAGTGAAAAACAAGAACTTACTATTTTTAGTAAGTTGACCAAAATAGGGTCATATGAATGCAAAAATTTACCCCAAGGAGGAGAGCTAAAAAAAATTTCTAGTCACAAAAGAATCACCAAAATACCCTGCACAGTTTGGGAGAAATTAAAGTTTTCGTCTTGGGAAATTTCTCCAATGTGGCTTCAAATTCAGATATAAAACTTTAGAGGCCCCGAAATAGGTCAAAAAGTGGCTAAACCAACCTATGGTGGTTCATGTGTTGTAGAGCTCGTCAAGAGCTTTCCAATGATATGCAATGATAGCAAATTAGACACCCAGATCAAAAGTTATGGCCTTGCGAATTTGGTCCTCTAAAAAGTGAATTTCTTAAAAATTTCTTCCAAGCCAAAAATCAATCGGCAAGACTTTTGGTGCCAAAACAAAAAAGGGAAGTTTGAATTTTCTAGAACATTCTAGGGCAGTTATTGAGGAAAATAAAAAGGGTTAAGTGGGGGTTGTAGAAGGTGGCTCCATTAGTGCAGATTGTGGCTCCGAATAGTAGATTTTCTTTTTAGAGCTGATTTTGTTCTAATGAATCAAGCCCATGAGGCTGTAGCATGTAAGCTTTGAATATGTAATTTCATTTTATGAAAATAATTGAAAGTGAGTCATTTTTCTGTCTCGCATCTTCTGTGTTGGTATCTGTTGTTGTGATTTCTATGGGTTTTGGGCAGTGTGGCCCTCATCAAGATTGATTAATCCCCCCTCTCAATCTCTAGAAGTGTTCAACAATTGGTATTAGAGCTAAGTTCCTTTGTAGAAGCTTAAAAACTTGAGGCAAAGATCTGGGATGGCACATGATGGTTTATACCAGGGTCCTAGGTTTGGTGAGACTAATTACTCCTTTTGGAAAATGAAAATGGGAGGACACCTAAACTCTCTTGGGTTTTGTGTGTGGTAATCAGTCAAAAGTGGTTATACTACTACCACTCCTCTTATAGATCCAGTTGAAACCATACTATATGAGTGCAATGGTAAAGCCACAAATGCTATCTTGTGTGGGTTGGCTGATTTAGAATTTTTGAAAGTGATGAATTGTAGTTCTGCCAAAGACGCTTGGGAAAATATTAGCAAAATATATGAAGGAGACACTAAAGTGAAGCAAGCTAAAATGAAAATCTATAAAATTAGATTTGAGACTCTAAAGATGATTGAAGATGAAGAAATTACAAGTCATATGCTCCAGGTAAAAGAAGTTATCTCTGGCATCTCTGGACTTGGTGTAGAAGTGAAAGAAAGTGAAATTGTAAAGAAGGTAAATTGAGATATCTCCCAAAATCCTATAGTCATAAAGTGTCTACCATTGTAGAGTCAAAGGACTTGGATTAATATTTAGTTGATGAAATGTTTGGTAATCTTGCTGCCTTTGAAACGAGAGAGTTTGATAAAGATGTTCCAAAGAAGGAAGTTACATTCAAAGCCAACAAAAAGATTGAAGATGAAGCTATTGATCAAAATGATGAATTTGATGAGGTTGAAGAAAAATTTGTGAGAAGATTGAAGAAAGGCATCAAGAAATAAAAAAGTAAGTTACAATTCAAGTGTTTCAATTGTGGAAAAATAGTTCATCTTGCATCTAAATGTCCTTAGAAAGAATCAGATGATAGCAATAAGAGAGATAAATTTAAAAAGGGTCTTTATTCCAAAGAAAGCAATGATTCTTTGGAAGATGAGGAGAATGATTCAAATGATGAAACTCTCTTTATGGCCTTCAATACTGCTAACAAAAAGTGTAATGTTGAGAAATATAAGGAGTTTGACTCCTTGAGTGATGAAGACATGTTCTCTTCTGATATGGATCTAGAATCAATGGAACCTGAAGGTTGGGACTTCAATTTAGATGATTGAGATATAGGTTTTAAAGGAAAAATTCAGTCTACTTTGAATAAGTTGATTGAAGCAAAGACAGTAAATTAGAAATATGTGAATTTGCTTGAAGGATCAAAGGAATAAGTTGACAAGTTGAAAGCCAAAGTAGAAGAAGGTGCAATCAAATTAAAAAGGGTAGAAGGTATGATCTCTGATTTAAAAGTAAAAGTTGAAGAAGGCAAGAGGATTGAAGATTCCTTGAATGACAAGCTCAATAAAAAGGTTGTTGAGTGTTTAAAACTTGAAGAGGAGATTGTCACTTTAAAACATGAGTTAGAGAAGACAAAAGAAAAAAAATCAAAAAGGAAAATTCTAATCCTGATAGCTCCAAATCAAATGAAAAGCCTGAGAAGAATGGCTCCAAAGATGCAAAGACTATTCAAAATTGTAAAAGAGAAGGTGGATCCAATTCTGTTTGAAAGCAAAAAGGGTCTAGAAGTTCTCCATTTGTAAGACAACATTCTCCTACCGAATTCAATCAATCCTTTCAAGGGTACTATTTTTCTTGCAATAAATTTGGCCATAAGGTTGTTGATTGTAGAATTAGATAAATGAGAAATGATAACATGGGAAGAATATCATTTATGTCTCAAGGAAACAATATTGTCTTATTTCATGGATATTTCTATGCTTGCAACAACTATGGTCACAAGGCTGATGAGTATAGATCTAAGGTGCAAAGGAACAACCTTGTTCTAGAATGCAAGATTATGTCCTACAAATGTAATAATGTGGGACATAAGGCAAACAATTGCAGGAGTGGTTTTGTAAAGCCACCTATTCATAATCAGAAAAAACATGAGACACTCTATCAAAAAAAAGAAGGGAAATGAATTGGAATATCATGAGAAGAAGGATGATTCCACTCTTGTGCACTTTGCACAAGATTCTAAGAAAAATGAGATAGTGCATTATCTCAGGGGGATATTTCACTTGCAAAATATTTTAGCCCCCTAAAAAGGAAAAGGTATCGAAATCCTCATCATGAATGAAGATTTGGATTAGAACAATTGGTGTGTAGATCTTTTGTACATAAATGTACCCTTGTTGAAATTTCTGGTGGAAGTAGAATATGTATGGAGATTGGTACACTTTTCCTTATTGATATCAGTGCAATTTTGTGTACCAAACATAAAGATAAGGTTCAAAAAGGTAAAGAAGTCTGCCAAGACATGCACAATTTGGAAAAGTCATGGTCCACTTCTCTCCATAGGAAAGGGTTTTGTCTTGCAGACTAGAAGAAAAGTTGGTGAAAGTGTGAAGGTGTTATATCCAAAGTCTCAAGTCTTTACACCTTCTGGAGTAAGTGAAAAATTGTTTTCCCATGCTTTGGTAGAGTGAAGTAAAGATGAAGGCTTGCTAGAATGTTTCACATTCATCAAGAAAGAATTTATTTTCCATACAGTCGTATGGATATATTCAACTATACTATGGGATTCTACAAGTACAGTTTCAAAAGGAAGATGGTTTCAGATGACTATCTTCTCTACACAATATATGTTTGGTACTTGTGCCAGTTGGTGTATATACAATTTCATCTATGAACAATTTTGCATGTCTCAGTATGTTTTAAAGATTGAAGTTTGGTTTTCAGATTTCAAGACATTCCTATTTCATGAGAAAGTTGTGAAAATAATCTTCAAATACTTAAAGGGAACTCTAGATTATGGCCTATGGTATAAAAAGATTAAAATTTCTCTTTGAGTGCCTATACTAATGCTGATTAGGCAAGTTATATTGATGACTAAAGGAGTACAAGTAGAAGTGCATTCTTTTTGGGAGATAGATTGGTCTCATGGTTCAGTAAAAAGCAAGATTTAGTGTCTTTGTCCACAATAGAATTAAAATATATTGTTGCAGCATCTTGCTGTACTCAGGTTCTTTGGATGAAGTAGGATTTGAAGGATGTGAAGGTGGTTTATGATGAACTTATTCCTCTACAATGTGACATACGAGTGTAATATACATTTCTAAGAATCCAATAATGCACTCAAGAACTAAACGCATCTCAATCTAGTACCACTTTCTAAGAGAGAAGGTTGTAGAACATGAAGTCAGAATGGAGTATGTGCTTACCAAGGACTAGATTGTATATATTTTCACTAAGGCATTTTCAAAGGATACTTTTGAGTATCTATGGTAGAAGTTAGGGGTTATTGCCCCTCCTTGCTCTAATTAGATGCATAAATGGTATATTATTCAAGGGGATAAATTCATGTCATATCCTTTACTCCTAGATTGATGAGTGCTACCTCTTAGGGGGAGTTGGTAGAAAGGGGGAGTCCTGAAAATGTTGTGTAGTTGTTACTAGTTGAAGAAGTTGTGCTGCTAGTCAAAGAGGGACTATGTGTTGTTGTTTGAATAGAAGATCTTTTTCCCTTTGTCCCTAAAAGAATGTCCCATTTATTTTTGCAGGAGTGTATGGCCCTTTTTCCTTGATGTAAAAGTGGGAGAGTGATCAGTGTGTGTTTCCATCAATACCAAAGGAGAAATTGTTGGCAGTTGTTGTCATTGATGTCAACACTAAGGAGATTGTTGGTAGTTGTTGTCATTAATGTCAAGACTGTTTGTTGGTTGCCATTGATTTTAGCATTTGAGAAGTAAATGATGTAGAGTAGGGGTGTAAAATGTTCCAAAAAACTCAAACAACCACTCTTGAGAACCTTTAGTCTTCAATCTATGGGTTTTCCTTCACAAACCACCATAGTTCCTTGTAGCCTTTCAAAAAGGCCTTTTTGGACATATGTTTTGGAGCATACCTGATCTATAGAAAAGGAGACCCATTTAGGATACCCTTTTGGCCATTCTTACATATATCTAGAAATGAGATAGGGTTTCTTTGTATGGGTGGGTTCAAAAATTGACTATCCTCCTTCTTAGAAGGCCTAATTGGGCAACTAGGTATGACACAACCAAGTTTTTGGATTCAAGGGATCTCCAATCCTATTCCAACCCTTCAAACATGTCACATATGGTCTCAAGTAACTAATCCTATCACATAGATCATTTTGCAATAGTCCTGCAACAATTTCTCCAAGTCTCTAGGGTTTCCAAGTCTGATACATGGAGATATCAGACTATCAATGCCTTTCCACACGTGCAAACCCACTCATCTGCCTTTGCAACTTTGGGATATTGAATTCCATGTTAACACATTCCATTCCACCAAGTTTTAGAGTTTTCTACTGGTGGAATGGAGTTTTATGCAATTTTCTTATTCACTAGTTACCTTACTTAGGGTTTGGACCAGTCGAGAGAAAAACCAACACAACTCCCTTGAATCTTAATGGAATTCCATGCAACCAAAGAAAACATAAATTAGATTCAGTGCATTTCCATCCACAATTGATTCCAGATTATTATAGGGTTGTACATATTCGTACTACACCAGATAACAACAGTTGCATAAAACAAAATTATTTTATTGCTTTCACTCCAAAAATCTAACTAACCTTCTTTTCAATGTCACAAGGATTTTTAAACATGTACAACCATGTTCCAATGGTCACCAACCATATTTAAAATTATGGACTAACAAAACATCATTATGTCCATTTGTGACAAAAAATGCAAAAATTTGCTTGACACCATTATGCAACTTTGACAACTTTTACATTGGGACCCTATCTTGCACCTAAAAAATAAACCTAGAATCCAATTAATATGAAATGGTCTAGAAAGACCTTATTACATGAAAACAACACAAACTAAAGCAAAATTCCATGATTTGACCCTTGGAGGCAAAAATGACCTATGGGTGCCCCTGCGCCAGTAAGGTGTTAGTCCTTTCTATTGGTTGTCATTGTTATATTCAATTTTGGATAACATTGGTGATGAAGTTCATATCTTATCAAAAAATATTTTTTGAAGCTCATGGTTGGATGCCATGACTTATCAAAGAAGAATTGATGAAGTTCATGGTTGGATGTCATGCCTTATCAAAGAAGAATTGTTGAAGTTCATGCCTTATCAAAGAAGAGTTGTTGAAGTTCATATACCACATTATTACTATTAGTAAATTTGATTTCATAAGATGAGGATTAGAAGCATGAATGATAGTGGAGAGATATTTTTGAAGGTCTACAACATATCTTATGCTCTCTCTTGATGTTCTTGATGAAGTAAGTGTTGTTGAAAGGAAGCTCTAGCCTTCACAAGTTTCCTAAGTGTTTTTGGTTCAAGAAGATGCAATGAAGTTTGACTAGGAGAATGCTCCACATTCCTCCACTTTTGATGCTTCGGTCTTGAAGTTTGATATTCAATGTCAATTTTATGTGGATGTTGTACTCCTATATTTTTAGGTCACCTAGTTGCTTAGGAAATATTTGTGAATTATTGAAGGTTGACAATGTTGTTGGCTGTCCAAACTAGTCAAAGAAATGCTCTGCATTTCTCCACATTGATGTATTTTCTCCTGCAGCTTGGTGAATGTTCTCTCAATGTATTTGAATTGTCTCATTTCTAATCTCATGTGCTAAAGTGGTCTACAAGTTGACATGTTAATGTTATATCTCATGATTAAGCATTCTATGTTTCTAGATTACAATTTTTTTCTCCTTTTTGATATGTAGTGGCTATTGGTGGCATGATAGTATGAAATAAGTGTATGAAAGTGTTGTTGGATGTTCAAGGAACATCCCCATGTGATACAAATGTTTCTAATTGGCTATATTTGTGCCATATTGTGTGTTGAGTTGGCTTTCTAGGTTATTTGTAGATATCTGACGGATAGGGCTTGTTCCTTTACTTACGTCGTGTGCTTGGGGGGGCACACCAACAATGGAAGATGTGTTGTGATAGATTTGGGTCTTGACCTATCCTGCTTGGGACTGCATCATGTTGATTCAATAAAAAGTATGCTTATGGGTCGAGTGGTTATGTGCTTCAATGTTTCATCCACACATTTCCTAATGCAAGAATGAAGGAATGAAGGTGTTGTCATTGATGTCAACTGGTCAACTAGTTATCTACTAGTTTCCATTGGCTATATATGTTTTTGATATGGTAAGCAGTATTTACAGGGTGTTGTACCCTCTACACATAGAGCCACTAGGGCCAAAAAAGATCAAGTCCAAAAAAAATTAGACCAACCCAAAAAACATACACAGCAAACCAACAACAGACAGACATAAAACACAACAACAAACTAACTAGAATTTTCCCGTTTGTTAGAAAGGAGATTAACAACATCATCCCCAACCCATTCCTAGCCTTCTTCAACATTCTTCTTGTCCATTTCAACCTTCATCACAACATAAAGGGTGCTGGTAACATAATGGACCATCTTGATAGTGAAATGGGTCAAGCCACTGAATTTCTTGTCCATCTTTTCCATTCTTTCCTATAGCAAATAGAGCTCCTCCCCATAATTTGTAACCTTCACAATATCAACACACTCCATGTCCAGAGGGTCTAAGGACTAGGATGCCGAGTTGTCCTTATGCACTTTGCTAATATCAGGAATGGTGTGGGGCCCTCCAACATACTCCTACTCCTCTTCCCCAGACTCATCTTTGCAATCTTTTCTTTCAGACCACTCCTCTTCCATATCTATGTCATTAACTTTCACTTTCTTGTTATTCTTATACAACCTACCAGACCTCCTAATGATGGTATCGTCACCAGTCACCAACATAACCGCGACCACCATGTCCCCCTTAGAGTCCCTACCCACAACATTTTTACCTCTACTATCATTGGTTGGAGGCTCCATCAAACCCTTCACATCATCCTTAACTTTCTTCTTTGGGGTAGGTTTGCTAACAGTCTTGGCAGGGGTCGAATTGAGCTCACAGAGACTAGTTGCAACACTAATATGGGAAATTCTCGCATTACCGTTAAGCTTTTGAGCAACAGGTTTAGGCTTATAAGTTTCAATAGAAACTGGATGGGTTTTCTTGATGGGACCTTTGGACTCATCCATGGATATATTGGACACAACAGGAGGTTCAATTTCCTCAATACATACAACATAAATGGGTTTGGGTGGGCATAACGCAAGATGGAATTGGTAGAGCCTCATAGTGAGGCCTTGGTGGAGTGACAGGGGAGGAGTATCCTCAGGGTTTAGGCCAACAACCTCAATGCATTTTTCAATAGAGCTCTCTAGATCCTTAAGAAGGAAAAAAGGAAAGCTTAACAAAATTTTGTGCTAGAGATGATTTAAAATAGGGAAGTGAGAAATAGTAGGTTTTGTATCTACCTTCCAGGGTCATGTACTTCATTAGGGCGAGGTAGATTTGGTCCCAAGGCTGCGAGAGAGACTCTCTCTCAAACCCTGACTGGTTACGAACTAGATTCTCATTCCCCACAAAGAAAGCATTCAGAATTTCATTATCTTGGGCCTTAGTATGCTTCAGGTACTTCTTACCAATACTCAGTAGTCCCGTCGCCTGTGCAATCACTTCTTTGTTCACTTCAAAGGAGATGCCGCCCATGGTCACTCTTCTATCTTTCTAAGAGTTAGCAAACTGTGCAGATAAATTAGGGTTGTGACCCACCAGACTCTCCATCAAGGGAGCCAAACTGCTTTCAACACATATGTGCTACACCAACAGATCCTTGCAAAATTCACACAATTGTCGAGCTCTATTTGCACCCTATCGCCACCCATAATTCCTCTCTGCACATGGAATAACCAGAAAACCTATGAGAGAAAAAGGTTAGAGAAATTGGTTAAGTGAAAGGTCACCTGCACACTTAAGATTTTAAGCCAAACAATGCAGCCTTGGGCAATCAAAGCAATGTATAGATCACACGCTTGAGGAGATAAATCCCTAAAGGAAATCTTGGCGAACTCATAAATGAAAATCTTCAAACACTTGTGACTAGGTAAGCAAGAAATGATGGGAATGGAATGTTTTCCTTCCACGTTGTTATTACACATAAACCAAGGAAAAATGGTTGTGAGGCCAATTTTAGAAACACCTAATATCTCGACCTTTAGAAGAGGAGACAAAATAGTGGAATAGATAGAACCAATTATAAGATTTATCTCATAATTATTAGTCACATAAAAATTAAAAGAAAAAAAATTCATGGATATATGATAGCTTAGTGCAATCCCCAAAAGGAGATTACGGAAGGTATGGCCTAGCTTGGCCTTAATCATAAAGTACCCACCATAATTCCTCATGATGGCCTTTTTAAAAATGGACTCCACCCCATTATTTAAAATTTTCCACTTGTAAGACACCTCAACATTTACACTTGTCCACATAGCCCACAAGACAAGAATGTGGACCCCCCATAAAGCCCATAAAAATGCATGATTAGTTATTATCATGGATCAAGTAAGGGCTTTGCTCCTTCAGGATTAAACTTTGAATACCTGGTTGTAGGTTCCCCAAATTATGCCAACACTTAAAGATTTTCCAATGTGTGCTAAAGTTGGCTAAAGCATCAACCACTTGATTTCCCTCCTGGTAAATGTGGGTAGGAATCTTTAAATTCAACTTAGACACAAAGATCCTTATGTCTAATAAATTTTCTTTAGTAATCCACCCCAGTAATCTACCAAAGTTAATAGAATCAATAATAGAATTAGAACCACCTTTGATATGAAGGTTCTCGATCCCCATAGTAACAACTAATTGGATTCCCTTTAGCTGCTCTCTAGCTTCTGCAATCATAGAAGATTGGATGCCAATCCCCCTAGAGTAACCAGCCACAAAATTTCCCTTGCAATCTCTGATAACACCTTCTATGCTAGCTCTGCCTAAGTTTCCTTTGGATGCCCCATCAAAATTAAGTTTATACCAACCAATATCTAGAGGCTTCTAGATAGTGTCTCATCTAGCCAGGGATCTAGAGTTTTCATAGGAGTTGGCATCTAGGTTTTGATGCAAGCTTTGGCCATAATAATTTCCCTCTCAATCAGACCTTTGTCTGGGGTTTTCCCTTTGAAAAGAAAAATATTTTCCACAATGAGCCGAGAACCAATACCAAAAACCTCCTTCAAACTCATCTCAATGTTCCTGAAAATCCTATTGTTTCTCTCTTTCCATAAGCACCAGCAGATAATGGGGGCAGCCTGGTTCCAAATTTTACAAGGTAAGGGGTGGATGAAGGGTCCAGTCCAACTCAAGATAAAGGATTTAATATCTTTACACATAGTCCACTGAATTCCCAAATGCTCTGAAGCCAACTTCCACACACCAAGAACAAACATGAAGTGTAACAACAAGTGGTCCACCGATTCTTCATTGCACTTGCATAAAAAACATCTGTTGGGGATTTCGAATCCCCTTTTCCTCAAATTGTCCTAAGTAAGAATCCTTTTATGGTAGGAAGTCCACCAAAAGAAGTTTACTTTTGGGATCATGTGTCTATTCCAAACCCTCTTCCAAAGGTCAAGGACAACACCCTAGTCCATCAACAGATTGTAAGATGATTTAATTCAAAGATCACCTTGCTTGTCATGAGACCAAAAGAATTCACCCCCTATGTTGGTTGAAGGAAGTCTAGTAAGGGAGAGAAACTCCTATAGGGACTTGGCAAGGAGGCTCAGTTCAAGGAATAAAGGACATCAAAGGGCCAAAACATTCCACTTTCTAGCTCCATTTGGGCCAAGGAGGTAATCACTAATATAAACACCAAAGAACTATTGTGCCACCCTCATAAGATTCCTAAATTTAGAGTTTTCTAGAGGGGTATCAAGTAACCAAGGGTCCTCCAAAAATCTAGTTTTATTACCATTACCAATCTTCCATTTTATCCCAGTCCTAAGAAAACCCTACAGATTGCAAATGCTCCTCCAAGCCAAGGAACCCAAAGGGTGAACCTCCGAGAGACAGTCAATCAAAGGTTTGTTTTGAAGATACTTAGGATTCATAACCTTGCACCAATCCTTTCTATTCCTTAGTTGGTCCCAACCCACTTTAACCATCAAAGCCTTATTGGTATTAGAGACAATCCTTATCCCAAGCCCACCACAATGTTTAGGTTGATAGACTTTGTCCCATTTAACTAGAGAAAAATTCTTCCTTTCCTCGGTCCCCAACCAGAGGAAATCCCTTTTATTTTTCTCAAATTTATCAGCAATATACATGGGGATATTGAATACAGAGAGGAAGTAGATAGGGATACCTTGAAGAGTGACATATAGGAGCTATAGTAAACTAACATGGCTAGGGATGGAACCTTTCCACTCAGCTAACTTTCTTTGGATCCTTTCAAGGTCCAAATTCCAAAAGTCAGGAGTGACTTCCTTGATAGTAAGGGGTAAACCAAGATAAACCAAAGGAAGAGAACCACTCATACATCCCAGGACAACCGTCACCTGAGCTTGCAAGTTAGGAGTGTTGTTGAAGAAGTAAATCATACTTTTATTATAGTTAATACACTGCCTAGAAAAAGTAGCGTAGCTGTTTAGATAATTTTTCCATTTCTTGGCTTCAATCACAAAGGCTTTCCCAAATGAAAAAGTATCATCCACAAATTGTTGGATCACAATTGGATCTAAAGAAGAGGTAGCCTTGATTCCCTTAATAGAACCTTCTGACAGTAGATTAGAAAAGTTTCTGCTCAAGACATCCACAATCATGATAAACAAATAGGGTGAAAGGGGATCACCTTGTCTGATACCTCTCCTAGTATTAAAGAACCCAAAATGAGTCCCATTAACCAGAACATAGTACTTTACCATAGTTATGCATTCCATTATGAGTTTGACTACAGATTGGTCAAACCCAAACTTAGCTAAGACTTTAGGGATAAAGTCCCAAATCACATTATCATAAGCTTTTGAAATATCTAATTTAAGGGCCATACTAGCATTGTTGCATCTATCCATGGAATGAAGTAATTCATGAGTGGTTATGGTAGCATCAAGGATATGACGACCAGGTACAAACCATTTTTGAGTGGGGCTAATTAATTTTTCAAGGAGAGGTTTGATGCAGTTCACCAAAATTTTAGAGAGGATTTTATAAAAGGCTATTGCAAAGGCTGTTGGGTCAAAAATTAGTTATAGAATGGGGATCAACAATATTGGGAATTAAGGCTATAAAGGTGTGGTTTAGTTGTTTGAGAATCTTACCAGATTTGAAAAAATCACGAGCAACTAAGACAAGTCCCCACCAACAATCTCCCAAAAGATCTGAAAGAAGGTTGGTGGAAAACCATCTGGGCTAGGCGCTTTGTAAGCCTCCATACTGAAAATAGCCAACCTGATTTGCTTAGGAGTGACAGGACTAAGGATCCTAAGGTTATCATTTTGGGAAATGATGGTTGGGAGAGAGTCCAGCAGCAGATTGTCCAGAGCCAAATTACAAGCCTCAGTAGGGGCCAAATAAGCCTTCTGAAAATAGTCCTCATCCAAGAGACCAATTTGGGTGGGCGTATTGATCACATCCCCCTACTCATTATGCAATTTAGTTATCTAATTCCTTTTTTTATGTTTAAAGGCAGAAACGTGAAAAAAAGAGGTATTCCTGTCACCTTCTTTTAGCCATTGGATGCTGGATTTTTGTTTCCAAAAAAAATCCTCTTTCCTTAGAATTTTCTCCCACTCCCTTCATCTCTCTTTTTCCTGGTTGCAAGTAGGAAGAATGACATCCCCCTCTTCCATTTTTTTTGGGATAATTTTCAATTTATCCCCAATAACTCTTTTTTTGAGAAAATGTCCCCAAAAACTCTTTTGTTCCAACCTTTCACCATACATTTGATATGTTTAAGTTTAAAAAAGATCCTGAACATAGGGGAACCACGAAAAGGAATATTCCACCATTCAACAACTTTGTTCTTGAAGTCAAGGTGGGAATTCCACATTAACTCAAATTGGAAAGGGAGCAGTCCAACAATAGAATGGTCATTCAAGATTAGTATTAGAGGATTGTGATTTGACACCATCCTGGGTAGAGCTCGAAGATTGGCACTGAGCAGGCCAGTCCAGTTACTGAAGCAAAGGAATCTATCTAATCTAACTTGAATTAAGTCCTCCCCAAGATGCCTGTTGGTTGAAGTAAAAGCTTGGCCCAATAATTCAATGTTAATCAGGCCAGTAGAACTTAGAAATTTTTCCAGATCAACCATGCTATTAGAATAATCCACCAGACCACCACTTTTCTTTGAAGGATATAAGGGGGAGTTGAAGTCCCCAACCACTAGCCAGTGAGATCCGCTATTATTATTAACCCAAGCTGAAAGATCCTACCACAAGGCATTCCTAGCATTTCTCTAGTTGGGAGCATAGACATTGATAAGCGAACAAGAGCTGCCTAGGTAAGAAAAGGAAACTCCCAAACTACATCGACAGTCAAATAGCTCAGAGCCATTATGCCTAGAGGGGTTCCATAACATAACAAGACCACCCAATGCCCCTTTAACATCACTATAGGAGTGAGTGGCACCTGACCATAAATACTTAGCAATATTGTCAAAATTAGCTTTCTTCATCTTGGTTTCTTGTAAAAGTAAAACATCAATCTTATATTCTAATACATAGTTGAGGATATTGAGAAAATTGTATTAAAGAAATTTTAAAGGTATTCAATTGTTTCTCCAGGAAATGATCCAATATTTTCCCCTATGTTCATGAGGTTCAGATATGTTGATCATGGTTGTTGAAAGTTGCTATATCCAGATTTTTGACTGTTGGTTCATTGTGAAGTTCAAGTTGTGTTCACTAGTTGTGAACTGTCTTTTTGATTTTTGGTTGAGGTCTGGGAGAAAAGTTTCTAGTTTGGATTTCTCTTTGATGAAGTCTTTTGACTTGCAGTTCTAGAGTTAAGACGTTTTGATTGCATTGAAGATATTTTTGGTTTATGGAAGTTTCGAGCTTAATTGTTCTATGTGTTTTACACTGGTTTGGTTGACCTTGTGTTAAGAACTATCTTCAAAGTTGATGAAGCATGTTAGATCTATTTTGGGTCCCAATGAAGCATGTGTTTGGGTCGCCCTCATTCTAATTCCACCCTAGGATGTTTTGGCGCTAACCTAATTTTAATTTGAAGTTGGATGGCCAACTTTGGATCTTTTTTAAGGCTGGAGATAGTATAAATACAAGATGAGGTAGTAATGAAAAACATACAAGAGAAAAGAAGGAAGATAAGTGAAAGAGTAGACATGACATTGTTGCTATTCAAAAAGTGTGTGAGAGTTGTGTGTGGTAGATCAGTGTGAAGCTTAATGCTGAGTTTCTAGACGTAGTGAGCAGAAAGCAAACTCTATCATTCATGCAAGTTGATCAAATGATTGTGGTGGAATCCTTTTTTGCATTGGGATTGTGGTCTCTCTGTAACAAGTCTTCTTTGTATTCTTTGTATCTTTGTGGCAATGAGCCCTTCGAGTTGTATCCTTGTTGGATAGTGAGTCCTTATTTCAAGTAGTGAGCCTTGTTTCAGGTAGTGATCCTTTTGTAATCAGTTTTGATATTCTCTATAGTGTGAGCTAATCCTCACCATGGTTTTTCCCTTATTCGGTTTTCCATGTAAATCTAGTGTTATTGTGTTTATGTGTTGGATTTGAGTTTTTGCATTGGAATTTGATTTAAGCAATTTTAAGTATTAGTTTTTGTGATTGAATTAAAGGTTAAAATCCGTGACAACTGATTCACCCCCCCACCTCTTAGTTTTCCTATTCAACAATTGGTATCAAATCTTGGTTCCTTGGTGAAGAGCTTAATTGCTTGAGAAAGGTTGGGGATGGCTAGCAAGATGGTCTTTCATTATCCAAGGTTTTATGGAACTAATTATGGTATCTGGAAAGTATTGATGGAAGAATATTTGGAGTATTGTGAATATGATGTGGAGAAATCTTACAAGAATCCTTACACTCCTCTTGCTAATGGTCCAAGTACACCTAAAGAGATCAGAGCACATGAAGTGAATAATAAGGTGAAGTTCATCTTGAAGAATAGTATGGTACATTTTGAGTTGATTAAGGTTCAAAATTTGAAGATAGCTAACGAATTTTGGGATGCTTTAGAAAGAGCACATGATGGTGATGAAAGAGTTAAAAAGGAAAAATTGCAAAATTTGGAAACAAAGTTTGATCTTATACATATGTTTGAAGATGAAGATGTTAAAGCTTATGCACAAATATTGGATGAGGTAGTGGTTGGAATGCGATCACTTGGAACTACTATAGATGAAACCAGGATTGTAAAGAAGGTTCTTATAACTCTTCCTGATGCTTACAGTGAGAAGGTGAGTGCTATTGAGAAGACAATAGATTATAATACTTGTACTAAGGATATGCTGTTAGGATTTTTGACATCTTATGAGATGAGAAAGCTGAGTCTAAGAAATGGAGGAAAATTAGAGACTACCTTTAAAGCTACAAAAACTGAAGATCCAAAAGAAGAGAACTTTGATGAAATAGAAGCTAAATTTGTAAGAAGAATGAGGAAAGGCTCAGGTAAGTGTTGAAAAAATGAAGAAGATTGACTATCTCTACAGTTTTGTGTTGTCATTGATGTCACCATGTTGTGACTTCAAGGTTAAGATAGTACTTGATCCAGTATTTTGTTCCGGTATCTAAACTGGTATTCAAGCTACACTCTCTGGTATTTTGTTCCGGTATCTAAACTAGTATTCAAGCTACACTCTCCGGTATTGTTGCTCACATTTTCAAGTAGTTAGTTGTTGGTGCTTATGGTTTTGGGAAATGGTTTGTAGGTATCATGAGCAAGTACTCTCAAGATCTCACGTATCTAGTGCTCATACAAAATGTTTTTGCTTTTTGCATTGAAGTTTATTCTTGGTTAACTTCTTGGGGTAATTGTGATATGGTGAATTAATTTTTCTATGTGGATATATGTGTGACCTATTTTAGGTCCTTGCCAACATAATGTAGCGTTCTGGAAGTTTGAATTATTTTGTGAATGATTGAAGCCGATGGTTGGTAATTTTTGTAAATATAATTAGGCTGACCTAATTGATGCTTGTGGGAAAGATCAAGTATATAAATGAATACGTTGGACAGTTTTAGGGTGAAGAAGTGAGAAAGAGACAAACAAATAGAAATATGCATATGCAAAGTTAATAAAGTAGTTGGTAGTGAGTGGAAATGATGAAGTGTGTTGAATTAGTCTATTGAGCATCACCAGAACTACATCAACACTTGTTAGGTGCACTATTCTTAGTTCATTTTGGCTGCAAAGCCCATTTTTGTTTTGTCAATATTTTTGTAGGAAGTGAGCCTCTCCTATAAGCAGTGAGATTTTGTACTCGGACAGTGAGTCCTTTAAAGGAAGTGAGCCTTTTATTTTCAGTTTAAAACTACTTTATACTGTGAGTTGATCCTCACCGTGGTTTTTCCCTTCTTGGGTTTTCCACATAAAATCTGGTGTTTGTTGTGTTGAATTACTTTCTATTATCCTTGTTTCAATGCTCATCCTTAATGAAAAATAATATGATTATGGAATGGATATGTGTTGAAGTTTTTGAGTTTGAATTCTATGACAACTGATTCACCCCCCTCTCAATTTTCCTGCATCTTTTTAACAATTGGTATCATAGCTTTGGTTCCTTGGTGTAGAGCTTAACCGCTTAAAGAGGATCTTGATGGCTAATCAAATGGATGATAAAGAAGAACCCCAGACTACACTTAAGGATCTTGACAGAGTTGAAACTGAAAACATAGATCTGAAGGAGAATCTAGAATAAGCAAATGAATGTGTTCAGAAGTTGAAAGAATAATTAAAGAAATTCAAGGAAAGACATAGAGAAGTGAGTGAGCAGTTGAGACAAGAGATAATTGGATTGAAAGTAACAATAGAAGAAAAGAAGAGAATTGAAGAATGTTTGAATACAATGGTGCAAAATAAATCTGATGAATTCTCTAAACTTGAACAAGAGGTGGTAAACTTGAGGATTGAACTGGAGAACGCGAAGCTATGTGAAAATAATTTCAAATCAAGTTCTGATAAGCTTGGAGAATTGATTGCTAGAAAGAAGTCAAATAAAGACAAATCTAGTTTAGGAAATAATCAGTGATAACTTTAAGAAATCCCCCTCAAAAAAAGATATAAAATCTTGGCAAATATTTCATTTTTTTAGGAAAAAATATTAATTTCTATTGGCAAATTTTTCCTTTTTTTGAAAAAAATATTAATTTTAATGGCAATTTTTTTACATCACTAAAATTTTATAGAAAATTTTGGCGAATCTTGAAAAATAATAGGAAAATGCATTAATTATGATGGAAAATCCATCCAATCTAAAAATATTTCTCATGGTAAAGTAGGGGCCTGAGAGTGGAAATTATTGACGGGTTTAAGGGGTATACTTTCCACCATTGTTTTAAAATATAATTTAATGGCCCTCATTGTATTCTTCAAGGTAAAACTTACCCCCAATATGTAATTCTCATGGGGCTCAAAATTTCTTTTAGATCATTGATCTAATGACCCTCATTGTACTCTATGAGGAAAAATGTACCCACAATCTATAATGCTCATGAGACTCAAAATTGTGGGCCCCATGAGCATTACAGATCGTGGGTACATTTTACCTCATGGAACACAACAAGGGCCAATAGATTATATTATAAATCAATGGTGGAAACTAAAGATTAGAAATATGGTCCTAAAGCAACTAATAATTATGATATACTATTGACGAATTAATATAGATTTCTACTATAATTTATAAAATTTAGGCGAATCTAATCTAATCATGTATCAAATATTCTAATGATTTTTTGGAGTTAAATTTTTTAATAAAATAAATTATTTGGTAATTTAAATAAGACTATAATAAAATTTTGTAAAAATGTGGCAATTCAAGTTATGTTATAGCTCAAACTATTAGCCAATTTTGGATTCCCAAATCTCAACTATTAGCCAATTGGCGAATATTAGCCACTAAAAAAATATTTGGAAATGATTCAAGTGAAAGTTCTAAGGAAAATTAGAGAATTCAAGACAAAGGAAAGTAGAAGAGAAATTCAAGAAATTTTACAAGGAAACCACCTGTGAGATAGCCTAATGCACAAAGGTATCCCTCTTTTGATGGTATATGTTACTCCTATAATAAATATGGTCACAAAGCAACAAAATGCAGAACTAGGAATAATTAGTTTTCCGGTCCCTTCACTAGACAATGCTTTGAATGTAAGAAGGTTGGACATAAGGCTACTGAATGCAGATCTCAGGTGAGAATGGTAAGTCAGGTAATGAGGAACAAATTTAATGAAGGCATAATGAATCAATTCTTTAATGGCTACTGTTACACCTATAACAAATTTGGGCACAGAGCAAATCGATGTAGATCGAGAGGAAATGGAGGTTAGAGTTATTAGAAAAATTTCATCTATTATAATTGTAATAAACCAAGACATGTTTCAAAATTTTGCAGAAGCAAGAAAGGAAAGAAGTCTACTTTGGTAGAGAAGAATGATCCAATAAAGAAGGTTGACAAAGAAGAAATGTAGCAAGAGATGAACAAGATATGGAACAAGAAAGAAGAAGAAAATCCTGAAGCTATTGATGCATCTGTGCCCTCATCCGGTATGGACGAATCCTCTGGGAATTAGATCTAGCATGGTCTTAGGGGGAGCATTATCAAAAAATTACAAAACCCCCCTGGATAAGTGGCGTGTTAGAAGTTGGAATGAGGATGAGACACGAAGAATGAAGAATCAAAGGTTGTGGAAAAAGAACTAGAAGAAAACATGTTGTCATGATGGTTTGTAGACTGAAATAGGGTCTTTTGTCCTGGGAAGAATTTTTTTAGCAGTTTTTGATGTTTGTCACATTTAATGCGTTTAGGGAAAACCCAATGGTATTTAATTTAATTTTTTTTGAAGCTTCTCAATTAATTATGCATTTGGAGAACTTGGAAGGCATTTTGGAGTGTTCTTAAAGCAAGCATGAAGGACTTCCAAAGGGATTTCAAAGAAATTGACTAAGGTAATTTGGAATTTGTTTCCCTGTTTGCAAAAAGGGGAAGAAGGAAAAATGAAGAAGTTTTGATTAATGAATTAAAGTAAGCATAGAGATGGATAGAGAATCAAGTGATGTCATCCCTTTGAAGTTGAATGGTGTGAATTAGAAGAATTTAATCACAGAAAGATGAAAGAAATGGATCTAGGGTTGAAGAAAAATGAATTGAAGAATATCAAAACCCTAGGTATGGATTTGTGGAGTGAATTTTTGTGGGTTGTCGAAAAAGAGTTTATTTTTTTCTTATTGAATCATCTCAAGGATGGGAGTATTGTATTGGACAAAGCCTACTAGGTTACGAAGGAAATGATCAAGATGATTACTGGCTTATGCAGTTTTGGGGATCTTCCTGGAAATAAAACTATAAAGTACAAAGATGTGGAGGAATTGACTAGCATTAGCAAAGACCCACAAGCTCTATTGATAAATACTCTCGAGGATTTGATTGTAAGGTATGTTGTGTACGACATTTCTTACAAAATCTATTTTAGAAATCGTGAAGGTTCCACATTGTCCATTGCTGTTTATATTGCACATATGATGGTTAAGGAGAACGGGAAATTTTATTTGTGTAGCTTGTTGCTTGAGAATATTTCTAAAAATGTTCGTATTTCGGTGATTGAGGGTTATCCATTTCATTTCGGATCCCTACTGGTGTGCTTGGTGTTTTAATTTTTGTGTTCCCTATCGGGAAAGGATAATGTGGTATGGGAATCTAGGATTCCTATTGGAAAATAGGTCTACAAATATCTGGGATCCTTGGTAGATAATGCAAGTATGTGTAAATCTTATTTCACATCCTTGAAAACAAATCTTTTCTCCGGTATATTTGCTTCGAGTCAGTTTGAAGTAGGCTCCTCCTCTGAAGAAATGGAATTGGAGATTTCCATTGATGAATCCCCTTCAAAATTGAAGAGGAAGAAAGTTATAACTGAAGATATCATTGACATTTCAGAAGAAAAGGAGAAAGTATCCTCTAATGACATCTAGTCTATGATAGTCAAAGGGAAGATGAAGAAGATTGGTGAATTATGGAGTGCATCCTCTCCTATTGACAGACTTAAGATTGATGATGCTTTGGTAGAATATCTACTTGAAAAAGGTAAATCTAGTTGAGATTGTTGAAGAAAGGATGTTGCTTGAAGGTCCAGAAGGACACAAGATTGAAGCTTTGGTAGAAAAGAGGTGTGTTAAAGCTAAAGGGAGATTATCTGAACTGATCATGGAAATGAAGTGCATTAAAGAAATATATGATATTTACAAGTATTGTCTCCAGTGGCTTGCTACAGTAGATAATTTCATAAGTAAAGTTGAAGCAATTGAATCTGAAGTGAACAATATTGGAAATAATTTTTACATCTTTGAAGAAAAAGAAGGAAAGCAAATATTGAGAGTTGGTGAACTACAGGCTGAACTAGTTGTTTTACAAAGACAAAGAGATGATGTAGTGAAAATCTTTTGGTTTCTTAAGGAGATTTCTAAGGTCTGATTAGAACATGTTTCTAGAATACTTACTGATGTAGACGATGTTGAGAGACAGATTTCATATTGGTCACCATCTTTTACTCTTTTGGGTTTATTGGAAAGCATTTGCACAAGAGTGGATTCAGATATATTTAATTGGAAGAAATTGCATCCAATTATTGAAGGTACAAGAAAGTATTTTAGGTGAAGAGTGTCAATTTTAATTGAATCCTAAAGTGTTAAATTTCTGTTGTTTTTGCTATGGAGAAGGAAAAAAGGAAGAAAAAGAAGTTAAGTGATTTGATGTCTGAAATTTTTGGATGGTTAAATTTTTTTGATGAATTAAAATATTTTGATGTCACCATGCTAAACCCTTGTTTATATCATTTTTGGCCGCCCTTTTCCATTGATGTCAAAGGGGGAGAGAATTAGAGTATGGAGAGAGTCAGAGTAGAGTATGGGGAGATAGATAAGATTTTACATGTTGCCATCAATGACAAAGGGGGAGATTGTTGGAAAAACGAAGAAGATTGACTATCTCTATAGTTTTTTGTTGTCATTAATGTCACCATGTTGTGACTGCAAGGTTAAGATAGTACTTGATTTAGTATTTTGGTCTGGTATCTAAACCAGTATCTGAGCTACACTATCTGGTATTCTTGCCTGCATTTTCATGCAGTTATTTGTTGGCACTTGTGGTTTTTGGAAATGGTTTGTAGGAATGAGGATCACGTACTCTCAAGATCTCATGTATCTGGTACTTGTACAAAATCTTTTTGCTTTTTGCATTGAAGTTTATTCTTGGCCGACTTCTTGGGGTAATTGTGATATGGTGAATTAATTTTGCTATGTGGATATATGTGTGACCTATTTTAGGTCCTTTCCGACATAATGTAGCGTATTGGAAGTTTGAATTATTTTCTTGAAATATTTTGTGAATGATTGAAGTCGACGGTTGGTAATTTTGGTAAATATAATTAGGCTGACCTAATTGATTCTTGCGGGAAAGATAGATATACAAATGAATATATTGGACAGTTTTAGGGAAAAGAAGTGAGAAAGAGAAAAAAAAATAGAAGTATGCATATACAAAGTTAATAAAGCAGTTGGTAGTGTGTGAAAATGTTGAAGTGTGTTGAATTAGTCTATTTAGCATCACCGAAACTGCATCATCACTTGTTAGGTGCACTATTCTTAGTTTGTTTTGGCTGCAAAGCCCATTTTTTTGTCAATATTTTTGTAGGTAGTGAGCCTCTCCTGTAAGCATTGAGCTTTTGTACTCGGATAGTGAGTCGTTTTAGGGAAGTGAGCCCTTGGAAGTGAGCCTTATTTTTAGTTTAAAAATACTTTATACTGTGAGTTTATCCTCACCGCGGTTTTTCCCTTCTTGAGTTTTCTATGTAAAATCTAGTGTTTTCTTTTTTGAATTAATTTTTGTTATCTTTGTTTCAATGCTCATCGTTAATGATAGATAATATGATTATGGAATGGATATGTGTTGAAGTTTTTGAGTTTGAATTCCATGACAACTGATTCACCCCCCTCTCAGTTGTCCTACATCTTTTTAATAGTAGGGTTCCCTTTAAATGTTTTAGTTGTGGAGAAATAGGTCATTATGCTGCAAAGTGTCCAGAAAGAGCTAAAAGGAATAAACAAAGATATGAGAAGGAAATATGAAGAGAATATCTATCAACTTAAGGGTACTGATGGACGATGCTTTAAGACTGAGATAAATGACAGTTGGTTATGGCATAGGAGAATGTGTCACATGAATTTTGATAACTTGGAAAGGATTAGTGCTGTTCAGGCCATGAGAGATTTACCAAGAATTACAAAGCTTGTTAATGCTATTTGCAGGAATTGTCAGTTTGGGAAGCAAGCAAGAAATCATTACAGATCAAAGGAACAATCTACTATCGGACTACTATATTTAGTTCATATAGATATTTGTGGTCCTATGAGAGTGCAAAGTCTACTTGGTGAAAGGTACTTTATGATTTTAATTGATGATTATTATAGATATACATGGGTTACATTTCTTAGAGAGAAATCAGATGCATTAGAGAGATTCAAGGCATTCAAGGATATGGTTGAAAATGAAGTGAATTTGAAGATAAAATGTTTAAGATCTGATAGAGGTGGAGAATTCACCTCCCATGAGTTCAATATATTTTGTGAAGTGTATGGAATAAAAAGATAGTTATCTGCTCTGAGAACTCCTTAGCAAAATGGAGTTGTTGAAAGGAAATATAGAACAATTCAAGAGGGTGCTAGATGAATGAGCACTAAAGCCAGATTACCGAAAGTTTAATGGAAAGAAGCTATTCATACTACTGTTTATGTGTTCAATAGAGTTCAAGCAAGAGAAAATAGTACAATGAATCCCTATGAGCTATGACACAAAAGAATTCCTACAGTTAAATATTTGAAGGTATTTGAAAGAAAATGCTATATCAGAAGAGATGAGGAAACTTTGGGTAAGTTTGATGTAAGAAGTGATGAAGGAATATTTCTTGGATACTCTACTAAAAGCAAGGCGTACTGATGTTTCAATAAAATATTGAGAAAGATTTTAGAGAGCTCGAATGTGAAGGTTGATGAGACAATGAATAATTCTATTGATATTGATGGATATGTGTCTAATGAACATGATTGTTCAAGAATAGAAGAAATTGTGGAAGAATAGGATAAAGATGAGCAAAAGAAGCAAGATGAACATGATGAAAGAGAAGAAGATGCTCTGATGATTTCCCTTAGGACACCAAAATATGTACAGAGGAATCATTCAAAAAATTAGATTATTGGATACAAGACAAAAGGCGTGTTAACCAGAAGCAAAGCTACTACTGAAGTAAATTTGTGTTTATTCTCTGAGATTGAGCTAAAGATAGTAAGTGAAGCTTGTAAAGATGAACATTGGAAGGAAACAATGAAAGAAAAAAATTGTAGATTGAGAAGAATCATACTTGGGAATTGGTCCCAAGACCAATGGATAAAAGTACTATTGGATCAAAATGGGTATTCAAAAATAAGTTGAATGAGAATGGAGAAGTTGTCAAAAACAAAGCGAGGCTTGTGTGTAAAGGTTACTCACAAGTAGAAGGCATAAATTTTTAGAAATTTTTTTCCCCGGTAGTAAGAATGGAAGCTTTAAGGATGTTCTTGGCATTGGCTCCTCATAAATATTTCAAAGTCTATCAGATGGATGTGAAGTCAACATTTCTAAATGGTGAGCGGAAAGAAGTTTACATGGAACAACCAGAAGGATTTCAGTTAATTGATCAATTGGATATGGTGTGTAGATTGAAGAAAGATTTATATGCATTGAAGCAAGCTCCTAGAGCTTGGTATGCAAGGTTAGACAGGTATTTGATTCAACAAGGATATAACAAAGGTACGGTAGATAGTAATTTGTACTTTAATATTGCAAATGAAAAAATCTTGATTGTAGTTGTATATGTTTATGACATTATCTTTGGAGGAAATGAAAAGATGTGCAAGATGTTTGTGGAAGAGATGTAGAAAGAATTTGAAATGTATATGTTTGGGGAGATGAATTTCTTTCTTGGGATACATATTAATCAAATAGAGAAAGGAATTTTTATTTCATAGTTTAAGAATGTGAGAGAGATGTTGAAGAAGTTCTGGATGGATTTTTCCAAACTGGTATGTACTCCTATGGTGATTGGTTGCAAATTGGGTAAAGATGATGATTCACCTAAGGCTGATCAGAGAAAATATAGATCTATGATTGGTGGATTACTATATTTAACTACTATTAGAACATATATTATGCATGCAGTTTTTCTTGTGGCTAGATTTCAAGAAGATCCAAAGGAAACACATGTTGCTGCAGTTGAAAGAATATTCTAATTTTTAAATGGCACTCCAGATTATGGATTGTGGTATCCTAAAGATACGACTTTACACTTAGTGCCTATATAGATGCATATTAGGCTAGATGTGTAGATGACAGAAAGAGTACAAGTGGTAGTGCATTCTTTCTTGGATGCGGATTGGTGGCATAGCTGAGAAAGAAGCAAGATTCAATCTCTTTGTCTACTACTGAAGCTAAGTATATTGCTACTGCATCTTACTGTACACAAGTTATATGGATGAAACAAAAATTGAAAGATATCATAGTACTATATGATGATCCAATTTCTATCTTTTGTGATAATACAAGTGCAATTAACATTTTGAAGAATCATGTGATGCACTCAAGGATGAAGCATTTATCTATCATATATTATTTCTTGAGAGATATGTTCATGGAGAATGAAGTCAAGCTTGAGTATGCTCCAAAAAGGAGTAGATTGCTGATATATTTACAAAGGCTCTTCCTAAAGATATTGTTGAGTATGTCCAAGAGAAGTTAGGGGTTATTTCCTATCCTTCCATAAACTAAGATGCATTTGGAGATGCATCACTCTAGTGGATTCATGGTTCTATCTTTTTGGACTGATGTTTTGGTGGCTACCTCTCAGGGGGAGCAGGTAGTTTCAGGTGTTGTCATTGTGAGTATTCTGTTTTCATGTCAAAGGAAGATTCAATGAACATATCTTTTTCCTTTTCCATTGATGTCAAAGGGGGAGAGAAAGCATGTGAAAAGAAGAGAAAGCTAATGAGAGAAAGTAGGTAATGAGGAAGATGATCTTTTTAGGGGGAGAAGCAAAAAGGAAAAATATTGAGAAGTATATTCATAACTGGTATGGTGTCTTTGATGGTTTTTTACATCATGTGTTGCCATCAATGACAAAGGGGGAAATTGTTGCAAGAATGAAGAAAGGAATGAAGGTGTTGTCATTGATTTCAACTGGTTATCTAGTAGTTGTTGTTGGCTGTATATGTTAAGGATATTAAGGAAATTGTTTCAAAGAAAGTTTACAGGTATTCAATTATTGCTCCAGATAATGATCTGGTATCTGCCCCTATGTTCATGTGATTTAGATATGTTTGTCATGGTTGTTGAAGGTTGCTATATCCATATTTTTGGCTATTGGTTCATTGTGAAGTTTGAGTTGTGTTAATGAGTTGTGAACTATGTTTTTTTGTGTTCCAATTGAGGTTCAGGAGAAAATTTGTTGGTTTGAATTTCTCTTTGATGAAGTCTTTTGACTTGCGGTTCTAGAGTTAATTTGTTTTGATTGCATTGAAGATATTTTTGGTTTTTGGAAGTTTCAAGCTTAATTGTTCTATGTGTTTTACATTGGTTTGGCCGACCTTGTGTTAAGCACTATCTTTGAAGTTGATGAAGCATGTTGGATCTATTTTGGGTCTTGGTGAAGTGTGTGTTTGGGTCACCCTCATTCTAATTCCATCCTAGGATGTTTTGGTGTTGACCTAATTTGAATTTTAAGTTGGATGGCCAACTTTGGATCTTTTTCATGGTTGGAGATAGTATAAATATAGGATGAGTTAGTAGTGAAAACCATACAAGAGAAAAGAAGGAAGATAAGTGAAAGAGTAGACCTGAAATTGATGTTATTCAAAAAATGTGTGTGAGTTGTGTGTGGTAGATCAATGCAAAGCTTAATACTGAGTTTACAGATGCAATGAGTAGAAGGAGAACTCTATCATTCATGCGAGTTGATTAAGTGAATGTGGTGGAATCATTTGTTGCATTGGGATTGTGGTCTCTCTATAACAAGTCTTATTTTTCTTCTTTGTATCCCTGTGGTAGTGAGCCCTCTGGGTTGTAGCTCTGTTGGACAACGAGTCCTAATTTCAGGTAGTGAGCCTTTCGTAATCAGTTTTGATATTCTCTATAGTGTGAGTTAATCCTCACCGTGGTTTTTCTCTTATTGGGTTTTCCATGTAAATCTGGTGTTCTTGTGTTTATGTGTTGGATTTGAGTTTCTGCATTGGCATTTGATGATTAATCATTTAAGCAGTTTTAAGTATTAGTTTTGGTGATTGAATTAAAGGTTAAAACCCGTGACAAATAATTCACCCCCCTCTCAGTTGTCCTATTCAACAATTGGTATCAGAGCTTGGTTCCGTGGTGAAGAGCTTAACTGCTTGAGGAAGGTCTGGGATGGCTAGCAATATGGTCTTTGATTATCTGAGGTTTGATGGATCTAATTATGGTATCTGGAAAGTATTGATGGAAGAATATATGGAGTCTTATGGATATGATTTGGAGAAAGCTTACAAGAATCCTTAAACTCCTCCTACTAATGGTCTAAGTACACCTGAAGAGATCAAAGCACATGAAGTGAACAATAAGGAAAAGTTCATCTTGAATATTGTTTGGTACATTCTGAGTTGATTAAGGTTCAAAATTTGAAGATAGCCAAGGAAGTCTGGGATACTTTGGAAAGAGCACATGATGGTGATGAAAGAGTTAAAGAGGTGAAATTGTAGAATTTGGAAACATAGTTTGATCTTATACATATGTTTGAAGATGAAAATGTTAAAGCTTATGTACAAAGATTGGATGAGCTAGTGGCTATAATGTGATCACTTGGTGCTACTATAGATGAAACCAGAATTGTAATGAAGAATCTCAAAACTCTTCTTGATGCTTATAGTGAGAAGGTGAGTGCTATTGAGCAGAAAATAGATTATAAGACTTGTACTAAGGATCTTCTGTTAGGATTTTTGACATCTTATGAGATGAGAAAGTTGAGTCTAAGAAATGGAGGAAAATCAGAGACTGCCTTTAAAGCTACAAAAGTTGAAGATATGGAAGAAGAGAACTTTGATGAAATAGAAGCTAATTTTGTAAGAATAATGAGGAAAGGATATGATAAGTATGAAGGAAAGTTTCCCTTTAAATGCTTTAGTTGTGGAGAAATAGGTCATTATGCTGCAAAGTGTCCGAAAAGAGCTAAAAGGAATAAACACAAATATGAGAAAGAAATCTAAAGGGAATATCTATCAACTTAAGGGTGTTGATGGATGATGTTTTATGACTTAGTTAAATGACAACTGGTTATGGCATAGGAGAATGTATCACATGAATTTTGATAACTTGAAAAGGATTAGTGATGTTCAGGCTATGAGAGATTTACCAAGAATTACAAAACCTATTAATGCTATTTGCAGGAATTGTCAGTTTGGGAAGAAAGCAAGAAATCATTACAGATCAAAGGAACAATCTACTATCAGACTATTGGATTTAGTTAATACAGATCTCTATAGTCCTATGAGAGTGCAAAGTCTACTTGGTGAAAGGTACTTTATGCTTTTAATTGATGATTATTCTAGATATACATGGTTGCATTTCTTAGAGAGAAATTTGATGCATTAGATACACTCAAGGTATTCAAGGCTATGGTTGAAAAATAAGTGAATTTGAAGATAAAATGTCTAAGATCGGATAGAGGTGGAGAATTCACCTCCCATGAGTTCAATACATTTTGTGAAGTGCATGGAATAAAAAGACAGTTATCTACTCTGAGAACTCCTCAGTAGAATGGAGTTGTTGAAAGGAAAAATAAAATAGTTCAAGAGATTGCTAGATCAATGATCACTGAAGTTGGATTACCAAAATTGTATTGGAAAGAAGCTATTCATACTATTGTTTCTGTGTTCAATCGAGTTCAAGCAAGAGCTAATAGTACACATAATCTCTATGAGCTATGGCATGAAAGAATTCCTACAGTTAAATATTTCAGGGTATTAGGAAGCAAATGATATATTAGAAGAGATGAGGAAACTTTGGGTAAGTTTGATGCAAAATGTGATGAAGGCATACAAATGTTTCAATAAATTACTGAGAAAGACTGTTGAGAGCTCGAATGTGAATGTTGATGAGACAATGAATAATTCTATTGATATTGATGGATATGTGTCTGATGAACATGATTGTGCAAGGATAGAAGAAATTGTGCAAGAATAGGATAAAGATTAGTAGAAGAAATAGGATGAACAAGATGAAAGAGAAGAAGATGCTCTGATTATGTCTCCTAGGACACTGAAATATGTACAGAGGAATCATTTAGAAAATAAATTATTGGAGACAAGACAAAAGGTGTGTTAACTAGAAGCAAAGCTGCTGCTGAAGCAAATTTGTGCTTATTCTCTAAGATTGAGCTGAAGAAAGTAAGTGAAGAAGCCTGTAAAGATCAACATTGGAAGAAAGTAATGAAAGAAGAACTTTTGCAGATTGAGAAGAATCAGACTTGGGAATTGGTCCCAAGACCAGCAGATAAAAATATCATTGGATCAAAATGGGTATTTAGAAATAAGTTGAATGTGAATGGAGAAGTTGTCAGAAACAAAGTGAGGCTTGTGTGTAAAGGTTACTCATAAGTAGAACACATAGATTTTCAAAATTTTTTTTCCCTTGTAGCAAGAATGGAATCTATAAGGATGTCCTTTGCATTGGCCACTCATAAAGATTTCAAAGTCTATCTAATGGATGTCAAGTCATAATTTCTGAATGGTGAGCTGGAAGAAGTTTACATGGAACAACTAAAAGGATTTCAACTAATAGATCAACTGGATATGGTATGTAGATTGAAGAAAGCTTAATATGGATTGAAGCAAGCTCCTAGATATTGGTATGCAAGGTTAGAAAGGTATTTGATTTAGCAACGATTTAACAAAGGTACAACATACAATAATTTGTACTTTAAGATTGAAAATGACAAAATCTTGATTGTAGTTGTATATGTTGATGACATTTTCTTTGGAGGAAATTAAAAGATGTGCAAGATTTTTGCGGAAGAGATGAAGAAAGAATTTGAAATGACTATGTTTGGGGAGATGATTTTTTTTATTGGGCTACAGATTAATCAAATAGAGAAAGGAATTTTTATTTCACAGTCTAAGTATGTGAGAGAGTTGTTGAAGAAGTTTGGGATGGATGGTTCCAAACCGGTATGTACTCCTATGGTGATTGGTTGCAAATTGGCTAAAGATGATGATTCACCTAAGGTTGATCAGAGCAAATATAGATCTATGATTAGTGAATTACTATATTTAACTGTTACTAAACCCGATGTTATGCATGCAATTTTTCTTGTGGCTAGATTTCAAGAAGATCTGAAGGAAACACATGTTGTTGCAGTTAAAAGAATATTAAATATTTGAATGGAACTCCAAATTGTGGATTGTGCATGTGTGTGTTCTCTATTTCTCTTTACAACTGATCTAGTTAGAAGTAGGATATCTATATCTTCCATTTTTAAAGAAGTGCTAAAGTTTCTAAGGTTTAAAACTATTATATCATTCTTTCTTACTATTCTTCTTAAAGGTTTCTTGATCTGGTAAAGAAGGATGCCTTGTACTGAAAGAGTTAAGTTTTGGAAGGGATTAAGTTTTGATAAGATTGATTCACCCCCTTGTCTTATTCTTTGCAAGTGTTCAATAGCTACCATCGCTTCCCTTTTTAATTTTTAGTGCACCCATCTTGAGGTTAGTCCTATCATTGTCTATCCTACCATAATGGATATCAATGTCCTCCGATTTCCTCCCAAATAAAATTAGAGTACTACCCCACTCCACCATATAATAAATAAAAGCTTATTCAACTTCTCTACCACCTCCAAAATGCTCTACACCAATTCTTCTCATACAGGAAGTTCCAACTTCTTTTGCCTCTATTCTTGCTCTTGTTGGGGATGTAAGTAATGATATTCCCTTTGTTACCTATCCCAATAGTCACTCACTCACCTCCTCTTCAAAGGAGCATTTGTTCAATTCCTCCATGAATACCCAAAAATTATCCTTGATATTCACAAGATCATTAACACTTACCTCACAATAGGAAGACAAACTACTAGTAGCTAATTCCATAGATGTTTCTATAGATGAGATTTCCTAGTATTGCCCTAACAATTATTTATTTGCATGCTTGTCATCCTCATATGATCAAGATTGGAAGACCAATATTTTTTTTGAGAAGAACCTTTAGAGCTCTATCTTCATCTAATTAGGATATAGGTGTTTACAATTTTTATTTTGTGTTGGAGTAATTATGACATCGCTTGATAATTAATTAATCATTAATTAATTATTACTTTATTCACTTAAGCTAAACTTAGGAGCACCTTTTTATTATTAGATTGGACTAAATATAGGTTATTTTGTCTTATTACATGAGATTAAGATACTTGTCACAATCTAATCAAATCATCATCTAGGGTTTTATTTTTCATTTACAAGGATTGATCCTTCATTGTAATCATTTCATCTAGGTATTCATTATTCAATATAAAAGGCATATCAAATGCTCTTATGGATCAATATTTTGTCTCTTGGTTGCATAGAAAACCAGTTGTTTTGATCTCTGATTTGTGATAGGTGTTTTAGTTACAGGTGATTTCTAGGAGCCGTGGGTTTCACTATCAACTCCAACATGGTATCAGAACATTGAATTTGTGACTTCCTATCCAAAGTGTATTTTTTGAGAAGAAAAATATCTAGGTTTTGTTCATAATCACAGAAAACTATTTGGGTGTTAATTATATTTTTTAGATAGTGAACAAATTTGGTAATTTTTTTTTCAAAATAACATAGCACAACCATGTTCCTTATAAACAAAGTTTATTTTTTTACCAAATCATATTTTTGCATTTTAGAATTAAAAATGCTTTTTGGGTTTTATTGGAAGCATCAAAATATTTTATGGGTATCTATTATTGTTTTTCATACAATGAGAAATGTTTTCATAACTGAAATTAAAAGGGTCATGTTTACTAACTATCAAATAGCTAAATTTACCCTATTTTTCAAAAAATCATAACTTGGGCATACAGTGTCAAAATTAGGCAAACAAGATATTATTGGAAAGATGGTTTTGAAAAATTTCTAGTGGAGCAGGTCTCATTATCATATTTTTATATTGGTTTATTTTATTCTCATTCAAATTTAGATCTTCATTTTTTACTTTCGAGCTCACAACTTTTTTCTTATAACTCTCATTTTCATGATTCCAATGGCGTGTTGACAAAGAGATGTCTCAAACTTACTGGTGTAAAAGGTATTGGATTCGGGTCCATCGGGTTGACAGGAACATGTCAACGAGACTTAGTGGATAGTCTCCATGACATCCTGATAAGCTTATCGGTGAGACATTACAATGTCAGAGGGAGTTGTTGTGCAGTCCCTTTGACATTCCAGTGGACTGACAAAAGGGACATCAAAGAGACATTACAATGTTAGAGGGAGCTATTATGCAGTCCCTTTGACATTTTGATGAAAAACGGGAAGGAATTATCGAGGAGATAGGAGGATATTGGCAGGGCCTAAAATTTGGTCCCTTCGATATTCCGATCAAGCTGTATCGATGAGACTTCATGATATCAAAAGGAGTCATCATATCATCTCTTTGAAATTCTAATGGGTCTTCATCGACGAGACTTCACCATATCAGAAGGAGTTATTACAAAGTCTCTTCGATATCCTGATGGAAGGTGCTGGCAGTGGTGAACAGTTGTGAAGGACTCTTATCGAAGGGAGATGCATATGTCGACAGGACATAATAATGGGTCCCTCAACATCCTAATAAGATGGAATGATAGGCATGTCAGATTGACAGTGGGAATTCAAAGAGACAAGGTTTCAAGTCTCTTCGATATTTTGATATGAATTCGATGGTGGCAAGAGGTAAAGTCAATTAAGTCAGTTTGTGACTATTCATTTGGTATGGCAGTTGAAATGATAGTTTCTTTTGGTAATGCTTGAGAAATAAGTTTGCAATGTCATAGTGTATTGGGTAGAGACTGGTAGTGATGTGAAGATCATAGTGAATGTAACAAAATGCTACTAGATTCATTCTATGGATTAACACCTGAAAGAGCATAGATCTTTGACTTGTATGTAATATTCATTTTACTGTAGTACAAGAGATCTCTTCTTTGGTGCATGGGTTTTTTTCCCATAAGGGTTTTCCCATGTAAAATTTGGTATTTGTTCTTTTATTGTCTATTTTGTTATTCATGTATGCGCATCTTTATGTTCTGTAATTACAAGTTTTGAAATATTTTTTGTATCTCTCTCTTGAAGATTAGTCTTAGGAAGGCGTATTTGCACTCTTCTTTCCTTTCAATTAGTATCAGAGCTTGGCCAAATTTGTCGTCCTTGTGGGTAAGCCAGGTTTTTTGTTTTGATCTTGTTCAATGGGAGTTTTGTAGAGAAATATAGTTTAAACTTATTACAAATTTAAGATGGTGAGCACATCTAGAAGAATAGAGATTGAGAAGTTCAATAGTGGAAATTTTGAGTTGTGGAAACTCAAAATGGAATACTTGCTTGTAGACTGAGAGTTATGGGATGTAGTATCCTCTAACAAACCATCAACAACATCACAAAATGACAGATGTAGTGGACTAGAAAGCAAAGGGTCTGATTACGATGTGCTTAGCTGATTTAGTTCTCTTGAACATCCATGAAGAGAAGACTGTAAAAATTCTCTGGAAAAATATTGGTGACATTTATCAAGGTAAATCCTTGGTAAATAAGTTATTTCTAAGGAAGAAGTTGTATTCTTTGAATATTGAAGAATCAACATCTGTTGCAAATCATTTGAATGTGTTTAATATGATTGTTGCTCAGTTGGCATCTATGGGTGTGAAGATAGATGACAAGGATTGTTGCATGATCCTGTTGTGTTCTTTTCCTGACACATGGGATCACTCGATAATGACTATTGGGATTACAACAACCACTTTCAAGATGGAAGATGTGGTTGCTTCACTGCTGTCAAAAGAAATGTCGAGGAAATCTTCTGAGATGGCCAAGGAGGCCCTTGTTGTTTGAGGCAGATCAAAGGAGAAAGGAAAGAATAAATACAAGAAGTCTAAATCCAAGTTAGAGGGGAGATCAAAGTCTCCTGGTAAAAAGTAAAAGGTGAAATTTTGGAACTATGTGTAGATTGGAAACATCTAGAAAGATTGTAAAGAGGAGAAGAAGAAGAAAAAGAAAAATAGCTCTTTGAAAAATGAATTTTCTCAGAGTGATGCAAATGCCTTCATAGCATCCTTGGAGATTCTGGAATCAGAAGATGTTTGGTTAATTGAATTAGATGCATCCATTCACATGACCTCTCATAGAGGTTAGTTATCAAAGTATGAAAAGTATGTTAATGGAAGAGTGTATATGGGTGATGATTCTCACCCAGAGATTGTTGATCGTGGAAGAGTCAAAATTTAGTTTCCTAATGAAAGAGTGAAGGGAATCGATGATGTGATGCATATACCGGGTCTAGCTCAAAATTTAATTTTTGTAAGTGAAGTTAATGATGCATGTGTGCAATTATCTTTCTTGAATGGTGTCTATAGAATGAATAGAGGCTCTATGGTGCTAGCTAAGGGTGCATAAATTGGAACTCTGTATAAGCTAGATGCATGTGTAGTATAGTGTAATAGTTCTTTTGCAAAGTCAAGTAAATCTGATCATGTAGAGAAAGGAGGTGTTGTTCCTGATGGTGCAAAATCTTTGGAGATGAAGCTCCCAACATAGAAAACAATGTTGTGGCATCAATGGCTCAACCACTTTGGTGAAAAAGGCTTAAAAGACTTTAAAAATAAAAGCTTGGTTGAAGGGCTTGATGATTGTAATCTTGAGTTCAATTTTTGTGAACATTGCATTTATGGAAAGAAACACCGTGTTTCATTTTGTTCTAGTCCTCATAAATCTTTTGGAATTCTAGATTATATTCATGCTGATGTGTTTGGTCTAGTTAATGCTCCTTCATTACCAAAATCTGTTTATTTTGTTTCGTTCATAGATGATAATTCAAGAAGGACATTTGTTTATTTTCTCAGAAGTAAAACTGAAGTTTTAAGTTGGTTTAAGGAATTTAAAACCTTGGTTGAAAATTAGACTGGTAGAAAGATTAAGTTTTTGAGGACAGATAATGGTGGTGAGTTTTTTTCAGCAAATTTTGATAAGTTTTGCAAGGACCATAGAATTAAAAGGCATAAAACAACTCCTTACACTCCACAAAAAAATGGAGTTGTAGAAAGGATAAATAGAATGTTGATGGAAAAGGCGAGAAGTATGCTAGGTAGTGCTGGTCTGGAACAAAAGTTCTGGGTTGAGGAGGTAGCTACAATATGTTACTTGATTAATATATCTCCCACTTTAGTGCTCGTGGAAAAGACATCTATGGAAGCATGGTATGGTAATAAGCCCTCATTAAGACATATTAGAGTTTTTGGTTGTGAGGCATATACCTATGTGCCTAGTGAAAAGAGATCTAAATTGGAGAACAAGGCAGTGAAGTGTATCTTCATCGGTTATGGAATTGGTGTGAAAGAGTACAAGCTTTGGAACCTAGTTACAAAGAATGTGTTGCATAGCAGAAGTATGATCTTCTGTGACCTGAAATATTCTACAGTTGATTTGCAGCCAGAGGTGAAAGAAGTAGAAAATGAGGTAGTTGAAGTTCCTCTTACGCCGAATAAAGATGAACTACGTACTCTTGGTGGACCTGTTAGTGAGGAGAGCTCAAGCAACTTTGAAAATTTTGATCAAGAAAAAGAACCTCAACCTCAACTTATGAGGAGGTCTACGTGTGCTAAGAAATAACTTGAAAGGTTTGGTTATTCTATGTTGGATTCCAAATGTGCCTATTCTTTGTTTGCTAACACTGATGAGCCTAGGATCATTCGAGAGGCTATGGGTATGTCTCATTTAGATTCCTAGTTTGAAGCCATGAATAAGGAAATGACATCTTTGAAGAATAATGATATGTGAGATCTGGTACCTTTGCCTGAAGGTCAAAAGCTCGTTGGATGTAAATGGGTGTTCAAGAAAAAGATAGGCCTTGATGGGAGTGTTGAGAAGAATAAAGAAAGGTTGGTCACAAAAGGATATTCCCAGGTGGAGGGGATTGATTATGGATAAATATTTTCTCTTGTAGCTAAGCTAACGTCTATCAGATTTTTGTTATCACTTGCAGCTACATATGGCTTAGAAATCGAGTAGATGGATGTGAAGGAAACATTTCTTCATTGTGATTTGAATGAAGAGATTTACATATCCCATCCAAAGCACTTCATTGAAAGAGGTAAGGAAAACCTGGTTTGCAAATTAAAGAAATCTTCATATGGTATGAAGCAATCACCTAGAATGTGGTACCAAAATTTTGATACCTATGTGTTGTCTTTGGGATTTGTGAGATCAAAGTTTGATCATTGTGTTTAATTTAAATCTGAAAATGGTCATCTTCTTATTATTTCCCTATATGTGGATGACATATTTTCATTGGGAAAAATAAGGGTATGATTTCTAAATTAAAATATCAAATTTAGCACTGTTTGAAATGAAGGATCTAGGTTCAACTAGGTATAT
This sequence comes from Sequoia sempervirens, assembly GCA_007258455.2. Classification (NCBI taxonomy): domain Eukaryota; kingdom Viridiplantae; phylum Streptophyta; class Pinopsida; order Cupressales; family Cupressaceae; genus Sequoia; species Sequoia sempervirens. Next base: position 484,340,834 of record VDFB02000015.1, on the reverse strand, counting down.
TTTTGGGGATGGAAATTAGAAGGAATAGGGGAAATAGAAAAATTTGGCTCAGCCAGAGCAAGTATATAAATTCCATCCTAGAGAGGTTTAATATGGTGGATTGCAAGCATTTACTTGTTCTAGTGTTTTAGGGAATGAAAATTCATGTTGAAGATTATCCAAAATCTCCTACTAAGATGGACAACATGACTAGGGTGCCTTATGCAAGTGCAGTTGGTAGTTTAATGCATGCAATGGTATGTACTAGGATAGACATTACCCAAGTAGTGGTAGTGCTTATTCAGTTTATGGATATTCTAGGAAGGCCACATTGGGATGTTGTGAAGAGAGTTTTTAGGTATTTGAAGGGTACTTCTGAGTACACCTTATGTTATCATGGTTACTCTACTGGATCTTAGAGTTTAGTTAGTATTCATGGATATGTGGATTTTGATTGGGTAGGGGACATTGACGGTAGAAGATCCACCAATGGATATGTATTCACGTTGTTTGGTGGTGTAGTTAGTTGGATGAGCAAGTGGTAGGTTGTAGTCAATTTATCCACTATTGAGCCTGAGTACATGGCAGCAACTCACGCCTCCAAGGAAGCTATTTGGATTAGAAGATTGCGTTCTAATGTTGGTTTTGATGTAGGGCATATTGTTATTTGCTATGATAGTCAGAGTACCATTTGTTTGGCGAAAAATCCAACTTTCCATGCCAGGACAAAACATATTGACACGTAGTACCACATTTTTTGTGATATGGTGGAGGATGGAAAGGTTAGTCTAGAAAATTTTGATACTTTGGTGAATGTTGTTGATGCATTGACAAAGCCTATGAGCACAGATAATTTCAAATGGTTTGCTAGTTTGATGGGCCTTGGGGCCTAGAATATTCAGTAACTTCAAGCATTGATTGGAAGCCAATAAATTCTTCATCAGGTGGGAGAATGTTGAGAAAGAGATATCTAAAAATTACTGGTGTAAAAGGTATCAGCTTTAGGTTCATCAGGTTGACACACATGTCAGTGGGACTTACTAGATAGTCTCCTTGACATCCCGATAAGCTTGTTGGTGAGACATTACAATGTCAGAGGGAGTTGTTGTGCAATCCCATTGACATTTTGGTGCACTGATAGAAGGGACATCAAAGAGACATTACAATGTCAGAGGGAGCTATTATGCAGTCCCTTCGATATTCTAATGAATGACGGGAAGGAATTATCGAGGAGATAGGAGGATATCGGTGGGACCTAAAATGTGGTCCCTTTGATATTCTGATGGAGTTGTATCGGTGAGACTTCATGATATTAGAAGGAGTCATCATATCGTCTCTTCGACATTTAGATGGGTCTTCATCGACGAGACTTCGTCATATCAAGAGTTATTACAGAGTCTCTTTGATATCCTGATGGGAGGTGCTGGCAATGATGAACGGTTGCAAAGGACTCTTATCAGAGGGAGATGAATATGTCGGCAGGACATAATAATGGGTCCCTTCGACATCCCGATAGGATGGAATGATAGGCATGTCAGAGTGACAGTTGGAACTTAGAGAGACAAGGTTTCAAGTCTCTTCAATATTCTAATATGACTTTGACGACGACTGGAGGTAAAGTCAATTAAGCCTATTTTTTACCATTTGTTTGGTATGGTAGTTGAAATGATAGTTTCTTCTGGTAAAGCTTGAGAAGTAAGTATGCAATTTTGTAGTGCATTGGGTAGAGACTAGTAGTGATGCGAAGATCAGAGTGAATGTAACAAAATGCTACTAGATTCAATATGTGGATTAACACTTGAAAGAGCATAGCTCTATGAATTGTATGTAATATTTATTTTAGTGTAATACAAGAGATCTTTGCTTTGGTGTGTTGGTTTTTTTCCCATAAGATTTTTCCCATGTAAAATATGGTATTCATTTTTTATTGTCTATTATGTTATTCATGTATGTGCATCTTTATGTTCTGTAATTGCAAGTTTTGAAAGATTTTCTATATCTCTCTCTTGAAGAATAGTATTAGGAAGGTTTATTCCTCACTCTTCTTTCCTTTCAAGGCATTGGAAATGTATTTTAGAGTTATTCAAATCCATTCATATACTTTTTCCATAATCTACCTCAAGTACATTTTATTCAATTTTTTGCGATTTCACATTTCTATCAATTATTTGGACATCTTGCCACTTGGAAAGTATTTACTTGCATGAGATGACTTAATCTGATATAATTAATATGAACTAAGGTTATTAGTCTTTGATTTTTTCATTTAAAGAAGTATCATGGGTTTTTATCTTCATCTTTCTGTGGTCATCTTGGCAAAGGATAACTTTGAGTCTTGGAAAAATAACATCCTAAAACATCTTTGGTGGCTTGATATTTTTCCTTATCTTTATAGACTCATACCTACACCAGACACACTAAGGAGTTTTTTTAGCATGGGGTATTATCAGTGATCATATTATTGGAATGATTTTTTCTAGAGTTTATCTTGATACTATGTGTGTTGTATTGGACATTGATTGTCCCCACACACTTTGGAATTGACTTTAGGAGATTCATGAGACCCTCATATCTCTCTATACTTAGAGGATTATGCTGAAAATTATCTTATTCCTCTTGTAGATACAAATTTCATACCCTTTGATGATGATACTTTAGAGGAGCCTGAGTATATCATCAGTCTTGCATGTTCCAATAGTTCAAACACTTGTATTCATGTTCCCATTCTTTAGATCGATAATTCATATTCATATTCTATTGTTCTTGATCAACTTGGCACCACCACATCTTTAGTCCCTATGGTTCAATGCAACAAGACATTCATCATCTTCTAGACATAGCTACTTAGGATTCATATCTTGCAAAAATATCATCCTTGTTTGTAGAGTCTTAGATTGTAGATTTGGAGGATTACTTTGAGGACATTAATTTCCTCTTTGTTGACAACCACATCATTCTTGTTGTCCCATCATCTTCACAGGTTTTTAAATTGACATCATCTCATTTCAACATGTGGAAACTTGAGAATTTTTTAGAGGTACAAATCATTTGGATTTGGATTCTTAATTCTTCCATCCTTTTGGATTGGATTCTCCGATCACCATTAGATCTATTTCTTCCTAATGGTAGAAAATTTGTTTATAGGTAGTGGATCATGTTTTATCTTCAAACATTCATCATTGGAATATAAGATCTTTTTATCTCCTATTGGGGGGACGTATATTGAACTTGTGTGATAGAAGTAAACCCTAGGGGGGTCACATTGAGTCATTTCTTTCACTAGTGAAGTCATTTATTTTTCTCTCTTTTGGAGAAGAGTTTTTTCCATGTGGTTTTCTCCTTTTCTTTGGTTATGAGAGATTCATTTATTTGGACATGGGTAGCTCATCACATATTGTAGATGGGACCCATTCATGCATCCATCATTGTATTTCTTCATTAGGTTATTTAGTTTCTCCCTAAGTTGATCTTAAGGGGGGTGTTGGAGTATTTAGGATATCACTTGATAATTAATTAATCATTAATTAATTATTAAGTGCCTTATTACTTTATTCATTTAAGCAAAACTTAGGAGTGATTTTTTATTATTAGATTGGGATAAATATATATTAAGTTGTCACATTGAATGAGATTAGGAAATTTATCACAATTTAATCAAATCCTTGTTTAGGGTTTTCTTTTTCCTTTTATAAGGATTTATCCTTCATTGTAATAATTTCATCTAAGTATTCTCTATCCAATACAAAAGGCATATTACATGATTTTGTGGGCCACTATTTTCTCTCTTGGTTACATAGAAAATTAGTTTCTTTGTGATGATCACGTGATTATATTGAGAGGGGGGTGAATCAATATAATTTTTTTTTTTACTTTTCAAACTCAATCAATCACATCAACTACGCATACGCAAGATCTAGTAATTAAGAACACAATGAGAACACACAATTTATGTGGAAATCCTTTTAGGAAAAAACCGCAAAAAAATATTTCTTATATATTATAGATCAATCTTCATCTTTTTGTAGGTTCCAATCCCCACACAAACTGAGCTCCAACTCAGCAAGGGGCTCCAACCCCCCACACAAATTGAGCTCCAACCTCCATTTGATAGACTCCAACTTATTAATCCTTCAATGGTTGATATAATTTACTTCTTTCTCAAATATGATCCAAACAAAATTCTCTAATTTTGTATGATGCAAGTCTTTCCTTTTCAAATAATGTTCACACTTATATACTTCCACTCCTTAAAAACTCTGCTATAAATCATACCCACTTCTCTTTCATAAATCTAATCTAATCATGCACTAATTCATTTCATAAAACTAATCATTATCATGCTAATATTTTCATATAGATTTCTATTTCGAATCTTCACATATATTCATCATGCATATTTGCATTTATCATTCATACATGGGCTGCATATACACTTAAAATAAATATGTGTGACACTTCATATTTCTACCTCTTCTCTTTTTATGTCTACTCTTAATATTCACAGGCCATTCATTGAATTATTTCCTTTTGGTTCCCACATTAACTTCTATTTATACCACTTTAATTTTCCACAGGATGTGTCTTTATGGGAGATGTGTCTCTTTGAAAGGAAACAACTATCTAAATGGACATGTCTTTTAATAAACACAATCACTACCTTTAAGTTAGCTTTAATACTTATTCTAAAAATAACCGTTTCTTTTTTACTTAAATCACTACCTTTATTAATCTCTAATGCAACCCTTAATAAATTGCTCTTTAGAATATTAGACACTGCTCTTTAAAATCTTCACATTGAACTTTGTAAAACTAATCATTACCTCTTTAGGAATATATTAATTGTTGCACATCTTATTTTAACTTGGGAAATTAATATTGATTTAAATATATATGAATTTGGCTTGGAAAATGAGAAGTAAGTTGGCCACCTTTTGATACAATAATTTAATTTAACTTGGAAAAAACATAGTTGGCCACCCTTAGATACAATAATGTAATTTGGATTAAGATGATGGAGCACAAAGGGAGCAGGAAGAGGAGCGGGGGGAGAAATTTGAAATCAGGGGTTGATGTTGGAGAGGAAGGAGATTATTTAGAAGAGGTAGATGGATTTATTTTGTACAGCTAGCTGTTGTTGTTGGCCTGTTGGGTTGCGATGGGGTGGTGTTGTCTATTGTTGCTGGCCTCTTGGGAAGCGTTGTTGCAGGGTTGCTTGCTGCTATTGTCTTGTTGGGAAGTTGTGGTGTTCCTGCTGCCTTTTGGTGCTAGTTCTGAGCTTTGTGTTGTGGATTTCAGCTTTTTTTGGTTGTTTGTGAACCTGTGAAGGCTCTTTTTGCCTCATGGGTGTTGGTTCTCTTTTTTTGGGCCAAATTTGGTAGTTGGTATTCCCTTGGTGCTTGTTTAATGAGTTATTTTTTGTCTTTCAGGGTTTCTTTTTTAGAATGTGGGTTGGGTTGTTGCCTTCTTCCTCTGGTGCTGACTCTAAGTAGCTCCCCTAGCCATCTGAGGAGGTCATAGGTTTTCTGGGTCTTAATATGGTTGTGCTTAATGAATATTTTACTAATGACACTATGATGGAGTGGTGGTTTTCCATCCTTGATGTTGCTATGTGTGTTTTCTAGTTGTGGAAGGTGTTCCCCCTGACCTTTGTTTTTCTATTGAGATGGTGCTGCTAGAAGACCATGTGTTCTTGAACCCCCTATGGTCTATAATGTTTTTATTGTTGATGGGGGTTGTATTTATTTTTGAGGATGTGTTTCCTGAGTTGTACCTAGAGTTTGGTTTATTGGTTGGGCTATGTTTATTTAAGTTTTAGATATTCTTGGAGCTAAAGGGAGCTTATGCTACCCTTGTTTCTGATTTGATTTTATTGATTGGGTTGTGCATAAAGTTTTATTTATTGTGACAGATGAATTTATGGACTAAGGGGATCTTTTCTTCCCCCTCTTCTAGAGTACTTTCTCTTTTGGTGCTAGAGATGGTGCAGGTTCATTTGGTGGAAATATTTTAGTTGTTGGTTCTCAAGGTTGTTGTAGTTTCTCTAGTTGTAGACAATTTGGTATTGGCTAGGTTGCATTCAATGTTCATCTTGAAGACCTAGATGCTTGTGTTGCATAAGGTTGCAAAGTCTACCCTTTCTACTTCGTTGTTGTATTGGTTGTTTTCAACGTTCATCTTGAGGACCCAAGGGTTTGTGGTGCCTTTGGCCACTAAGTTTTCCCTTTCTACAAGAATGTTTTCTTTTTCCCATTTCTTGCAGATAGTGTCTCCTATTGAGGTGGAGGCTTCTCCTTTTGAGATGGAGATGGGTTCTGCATGTGGTGGATTGCTTATTTTTCTTCAATTGGTTTTCCCTCTTGCAACTCCTATTGAGGTGGAGGTTGGGTTTGTTGGAGAGATATGGTAAGGGTGCTATTGGTAGATTCTCCTACAGAGGTGGTGAGTCAAGGAGGATGTTGTGGTGGTTCTGCACCATTAGGAATGTTGCTTTTTTAGACTCAAAATCTATTATTTCTGAGTAGTTTATTTGTTGTTGCCTGACTATTACAAGTATTGTCTCTTGTTAGATAAGATTTTGGTCATTGTATGAGCATGTTGTATAGGTTTTAAGGTTCCCTTCAAAACCTTTTTGTTGCAGGTTTGGGTAGTCATGTTGATCCTTTGGAGGACTGCTATTTTTTAGCTATTGGTTTTCTATGTCTTATCTTTTAGCATCTTGCTCATCTTTTAATACAAGGTATTGTGTCCCTTCAAAAACTACTTGTAAATGGTTTTAGGTCCATTCCAATCATATTTTTCTCCACTAATAAATACAATAATTTAATTTGATCTTATAAAATCATAGTCATCCATTTTGAGCATATAATTAATGTCTCATTTATGAAATAGACCCAACACTACCAAAGTATATAATGTATGCTTCTCATATATCCATTGCCTTGAGGATGATCTCATCCCTTGATATCAATGAATACTTGCATATTATTCACTACTTCATATTAATTAATACACTTTCTCCATTATTTTTAAATATTTAATTTAAACATAGATCTCTCTAAATAAATCTTCCAAATATCCAATAGTGTATAATGGATAACCTCTTAATGGTTAAATTTTATAATAGGCCATTTCTCTTTGCCTTGATATTTATAAAACCGTGCTTTTGACATCAATGATTATGTCTTCTCACCTTTGACATCAATGACATGTGTATGAAATTTTTACATCAATTCAAATATTTCCAACAATCTCCCCCTTTTTAATTTATGGCAACACAACCATAGTTTTATTCTTTCGCATTGCTCCCTCTCACTCTATCTCTCCCCCTTTGACATTAATGGCAAAGGGACACTTAGTATACCTCTTTTCTTTATGATATGTTTCTCTTCTTTTTAAGGTGATTATTCCTCTTTTTTGTGATGCTCCCCTTGTATATAAGGCTCCCCCTTTCTTGGGCTTCCTCTTATTCTAATTCTCTACCTTTGTCTCTTTGCTGCTTGGATGATATTCTTCTTTTATCGATTTCCAAAAATAATTTGGGTGATCTCAATTTTAAAACTTTAAGAACTTGTTTTTTTATTTGTCATTCATTGTGAACCTTACAAAATGGAAAATGTTTTTGTGCCATAGAAAAATATACCTCTTGCTTGACATGGGAATAATTCATGATAAATTTGACTTAATAAGGCCTTGATTTGGTGTTGTGAGGTGTTTTTCACATCCACACTAGGTCTTGGACCCTTTCAAATGCATTTAATGATGTCTTGTAAAGGTGTTGTAAAGTGTTGTAAGATACTTTCATGCTTTACTAAACTTAATGAACCCATTTCTCCCTATTTCAACATTATAAAAATTGTTTAATAACATTATCACATCAATTTAGAAGGCTTATAACTTAAACTTAATATTAAACTAGTGTTGTAATGTGTCTTGCACATTCACATTGGTTCTTGTGCCTTCCTAGGCTATGAGAACCTCATTTTAGTGTTGTAAAGTGTATTTAATCACACTTTTAAATTTAATTATGTGTCCCAAGCCCTAATTAATCTTTACATCATCACTAATAGGCCCCTATTAACCCATATTGTGCATCCAAAGGCATAAATTGATCAAATAACTGACAAAGTTGTAATTTAAACCTTATTTCCTTATCTCCTGATATCTTAGCTGTCAAAATGGCCCCTATGAGACCCATTCACCATGCATGGTGAATCAGTCCCATCCAGGTGGGACCCATTCACCATGGCTGGCGAAAGAGTCCCATTTGGCCCAATTTTGACCTTTGAGTAGGAAAAAAGTGAAATTTAAGTTTAATCTTATTTTATGTTAGCCTATGATGAGGTATTAACAGGTAAAATAGGTGAATTTCCTATAAATACAACCTTATAAGCCCTAATTTACATCTCTCAACTCATTTTTAGAACTCATTCATCATTTATCTTCTCAAGCAAGCTAGGGTTTTAATATTACAAGCCATTCAAGATCAATTTTTAGACATTCAAAGGAAGATATTTCATGTTTTGCTATAGACTTTCAAGATCAAACATCATGGAAAGGTAATCAACTCCATTATTGCATGCTTCATTACATTCTTTCTCTATTTTGGTTTAATTACCTAAAAGGGGTTTGACCAAGGAAAACCCCTGTGCCCTAATATTCAACATTTCTCTCTCTTATCTTGTGTGTTTTCAGATTTAGGAATCTGGGATGCTTTGAAATCATTAGGAATCAAGTTACAAAGTTTCTCAAGTCTTCTCTTCATTCAACAAGTCAAAATATCAACAAAAACTCATTTTTAGGTTTGAAAATTAGAGTTTCAGAAGCAGACACCTGTAGAGAATGAAAGTGTAGACCGAGAGCTCTGGATTCCACCTTTGAATCTTCAAAAATTCAAAAGTGTACTTATTCACCATGGGTGGTGACTGATTCCCATTTCTAGGTCAATTTTAAGTTTTCTGCATTTTTAGATACCCTTTTGTCAAAAACAGGTTCCGACACAGTTTTACAGAACTAGGACTGATTCCCCCAGAATGGTGAATGAGTCCCACTAAGCCTGAAAATCATCATTAGTAGAATTTCAAGTGTCATTTCTAGTTTTCATCCACATTCTAGGTGCACACTTTCAGTTTGGTCCATTTCTATTATAGTTTTCTATTCATTTCCAAGTGTTCTTGCATTACACAATGTGTTTTCAAACAAGTTATTTTCCTTTAGTTTCCATTCATTAATCAGTTGATCTTATTAGTTTATTGCATTCAAACATTGCATCTAGGTATATTGCATCCATATTCCACCCATATTGCATTGACATTGAATGTAACATGAGCATTTTGGCCCTTCTTTCTCCTTTTAGGTGAAAAACCCTAGAAGCGTTAGAAAGGATTAGGGTGCCAAAAAATTATGGTACGTTTGAACCTACTTTTGAAATATTTCTTGTCTAATTTTGGAGTCTTTCATCATAGATCTAGGCTTGCATTAGGATTTGCATGCTAGGTTCCAAATTTTACATTCATAAAAAGTGCATTTAGGTTGGATTATTGGCATCTAAATTCATTTACATTTTTTGAAATTCTGCATTTTTCACTTAGGTCTGCATCATAGCACTTAGAAACTATAAAAATCACTCAATTTTCTGAAAACTCTGAAAAAGTCCATATTGGGATTCATTCACCACCTTGGGCGAATCAGTCCCTTTTGACCCCTGAAACTGCCTTTTACAGAGTTGTAGACCCTATTTTTAGGATTTTGTTTGGTGCCATTTCCTATTTGTAATAGTTGGATGCATTTCTATAACATGCATTTCATCAAATCTAGCCTAAAATAGCTCATTTCATGCATTGTTTCATTTCACACATTTCATTTTTCTGACTATTGCATATTGTAATCAACAACTTACTTTGTTTTACATCTGAAACTTCCCTACAAATCATTGCATTGCACTTTATTTACTTTTGCATAGCATGTTATTTTTCACAAGATGTGTCTGATTTAATTAAACATGGATTTTATAAGCATAATATCCCCTCTTATGAGTTTGATTTTGATTACAACTATGAGTAACGTAGCTTTGACCAAAACATTACATTACCCATTGGTGTGAATGGAGGTGTAGACAATCACAACTATCATACTTGTTCTTCTCACAATACCTCTCCTATTCGTGATGAAGGTATCTTGGTGAAGGAAGTTACAAGCCTTGAGGGTCTTGACTATCCATCTCCTCATTCCCCTTTGGATGATGTTAGACAACAAGAACATGAGATCATAGACACATTTCTACATATCACCTTACCTAGCCTCCATAGCCATGACAATTAAACTTGTCCATCTTGTAATATCCCTCCTTGATGTAAAGAGGATAGGTTGGTATTAGTAGACATCCTTATTAAGAATCATGAACCCCTTGATCCTCCCTTCCCTAATGCTCCTCCCATTTGGGATAATCTATTTGAAAACCATAGTGGTCCTTCACTTGATGCCTCCCCCACTTGTGATGAAGCTACTTTACAAACCTCAAACTTGGATGAACCTATTACAAGATCTCCTCGTAGGGTGGATAACATGGCAAAAGAGAATGAGACCTTAAAGACAATGGAAATTCAACTCACACCTTCTCCTAATCATCCCCTTCTTGAAAATCCCATCATTGATCATTTCCCTATTGGTGATAAAGTTATTGTGGAAGAACCAAGCCTTAATTTTCAAGCGTGCATGTGGCTTGTTGTTCTCCTAAAAACTCTCCTCCTAGGGAGAATATCATGGTGCTAGAAAAAGGAAACAATCATAATGTGTCTTCATTAGATAAAATGGTGACTCTCGATTTCCCTTCATTAGACATACATCAAACCGAGACTGCTGAGGTTATGAATGCGCAAGTTTCCATTAGATCCCCCTCAATCAATGGTCCTCAAACATACCCCATGGGACATCCTAACAACCCTCTAATTCTCTACCCACCTTCACATAAACAACAAACTCAAAATAAACCTAAACTTATCCTTTATCCTCCTCAAACTAATGTCTCGCAACAACTGAGTTATAATACCATTGCTCATACATATAACACTCGCAATAATCTACAACCGCAACAACCAACCCCAATAAAATTACCTTTGCCTAATCCCATCTTACTAGGTCATTTTTATTTACCTCCACAAAGCAGAGAGGAGTATAATCTTGTCGAACAACTAAATAATACTCTTGCTAAAATATCATTATGGGACCTTATTCAAGCCTCCCCTCACTATCACAACATGATTCAAGCCGCCTTGCAATAAGTTCCTATCCCTTCTAATACACAACCAATTGATATAGCAGCCATGATTCAAAGACCAAACGTTGACATTGTTTTCCACCAAAGTGAACTCCCCTCTTTGGACGTGCAAAAAAAATATGAAGCTTTCAAGAATCATCACTCAATACAACACAAAAGGGATAAAGAAAACTCTTGTAGATACTGGTTTTTCTCTTAATGTGTGTAGTGTGAGCCTTTTGGATAGGCTTGGCATTGATAAATCAACCATTCGACCTGATTCTCTATCTATTAAGGGATTTTAAAATATCGAAAAGAACCTGCTAGGGGTGATCATTATACCTCTTATCATTGGAGTGGTCACCTTGAATAGATCAATCCATATCATGCCTTATGAACTTTCATGCAATCTTATCTTAGGCAGATAGTGGATTCATGCCATGAAAGGTGTGCCTTCCACTCTTCATCGCAAAATGAAATACATCTACAACAACATAGTCCACACACTTGACACTGATCTTGAACCTGGTAGTGTCTTACAACTTGCGAAAAAAAAGAAAAATCGTTTAACACATCAACATCATGAACACCAATAGCCAATCCTTTGACAACATCTACCTCCACCACTTTAGACAAAGATGTACATTACACAACAAACTTTGAAGAACTTAATCATGAACAACCACCCGATCCAAAAGCAATGAAAATGATTTATGGAAAAGGTTATGAGCTTATGAAACAACTTGGATATAGTGGAAAAGGATGTGGTGCTAATAAATGAGGTATCTACAACCTTATAGAACCTATAACACAACAACAAACTCATGGTCTTGGTTATTGTCTTGTGATAGAAATCGCCAAGCCTTCACTCAACATCAACAATCTCACACAATTTACTCCTTAATCAACCTTAAAAATTTTCCATCCTAAACTCATCGACACTAATAATCTTGACTGTTCACCTTTACAAGCCATCCAACCAACAACTACACCTTTGCTTAATGTCAATGTCATCTCACAAAAAATTCATGATTTGAATACGTTATATTTTCTACCCTTTTATAATGGAGAGAACAAAATCTCGCAATCTCAAGCACCTTGTATAAGTATGATAACTACTACTAAGCAAGATGTATCTTTGACGCAAACCACAACACCACCTTCTACCATTGATCAAGATGGTATCTTGTCGAGACTCCTCCAAGACCACTTGATTACTCTTCCCCCTAGAACTCAAAAGAAATGCTATTACAAGACTTCATTCTGCACCTATCATAGAGTTCATGGTCATTCCACTAACAAATGTCAAGCTTTGAGTCATAAAATCCAACATTTTTAGGAGTTTGGTATGCTTCCCTCTATGGGGGCACCTAATTCCTCTAATTGATACCAATTTTCACTCTAGCATGCATTTCATCAATCGTTTTGGCTCACCTTTGTCCTACACTTAGTGGGGGCAAGGGGTTTAGTAGCCTTGTCCTCGTGTGTCACTTGTTGTTGCCTCCTTTGGCTAGTTGTTAACCTTTGATGAAAATATTATAGCAAGCTTGGGACGTGGACAATGTGCTTTAAGTTGGCTCGTGTGTGACATACTACCCTTTTTCATGATGTAGATTATCAGAAACATATGATTTGGCATAGGGATTTTTGAGTAAGCTCTCATGTCCTCTTCTTCTACTTTAAATCAATTTCTCTTAGTACTGGTGTTCGCAACCACTTTAAAGTGGGGGCATACACCATCATTCACATTTCATTGTGTGATTTGCTTTTTCTTGCAATTCCCTCTCTTGGAAGCATTAGGTACAATGTTGGCTAGGATGAGACCTTGCACTAATCCTCTCTTGGAAACAAGATGAGATCATTTGCACTTATCATCTCTTGGATACATTGAACATGACGTTCCCTAAGATGAGACATTGCACAAACAAAGCAAAATCCCTTTGAACAATTCTTACACTATTCTGTATTAACAATGTCTATGAGTTTCAAGCATATGAAGTTTTGCTTACCTTATAGAGCTTGAAAATCATTTTCCTTTGTGGTGCCTTACTAAATTTATCAGGAGGTATAACTTTGGTATGGTTTTAGCGGGAAACCCATTTCGAGGTATGACTTTCCCCATAGCCACCTATGTGTTTGAGTGCATACCAACTAGCGTATGTTTCTCACCTTTGGGATTTCTCACCCCACGGACAATCAGAAGTTATGTGGGCCTAGAGTAAGTATCTTGTGGATTTATCATTTGACAGATAGCCAAGAGTTTTGTTTCCCTAGAGTGAGTATGCATTTTCTTTCTGAAATAAACAAGCCTAGATCTAATCCACAACTAGCTAGACAAACGATAGAAGCTTGATTCCCTTTTCTTTCATTTTCATCTTCTTTCTTGCTATTGCATGATTTTGTATCTTGATGGTTTGACTTAGGATCTTAGATCTTGGGGGCTTGTGCAACCTCCTTTGATATTTTTCATTCTTTTTCATTTGCATCTATACACTTAGATCTCTCTTGAATGTCTACTTTAGTGTGAGTTTGAATCAAGTTCATCCTCTCACTAAAGTGGGGGCTAAATGTGTAGTAGAAAAAAGTACCTCTTGCTTGACATGGGAATAATTCATGATAAATTGGACTTAATAAGGCCTTGATTTGGTGTTGTGAGGTGTTTTTCACATCCAAACTAGGTCTTGGACCCTTTCAAATACATTTAATGATGTCTTGTAAAGGTGTTGTAAAGTGTTGTAAGGTACTTTCACACTTTTCTAGACTTAATGAACCCATTTCTCCCTAATTCAACATTATAAAATGTGTTTAATAACATTATCAAATCAATTTAGAAGGCTTATAACTTAAACTTAATAATAAACTAGTGTTGTAATGTGTCTTGCACATTCACATTGGTTCTGGTGTCTTCCTAGGCTACGTGGACCTCATTTTCGTGTTGTAAATTATATTTAATCACACTTTCACATTGAATTCTATGTCCCAAGCCCTAATTACTCTTTACATCATCACGAATAGGCCCCTATTAACCCATATTGTGCATCCTGAGGCATAAATTGATCAAATAACTGACAAAGTTGCAATTTAAACCTTATTTCCTTATCTCCTGGCATCTTAGCTGTCAAAATGGCCCCTGTGGGACCCATTCACCATGAATGGTGAATCAGTCCCATCTAGGTGGGACCCATTCGCCATGGGTGGCGAATGAGTCCCATTTGGCCCAATTTTGACCTTTGAGTGGGAAAAAAGTGAAATTTAAGTTTAATCTTATTTTATGTCGGCCTGTGATGAGGTATTAATGAGTAAAATAGGTGAATTGCCTATAAATACAACCTTCTAAGCCCTAATTTATATCTTTCAACTCATTTTTACAATTCATTCATCATTTATTTTCTCAAGCAAGCTAGGGTTTTAACATTACGAGCCATTCAAGATCAATTTTCAGAAATTCAAGGGAAAATCCTTCATGTTTTGCTGTAGAATTTCAAGATCAAACATCATGGCAAGGTAATCAACTCCATTATTGCATGCTTCATTACATTCTTTCTCTATTTTGGTTTAATTACCTAAAAGGGGTTTGACCAAGGAAAACCCCCATGCCTTAACATTCAACATTTCTCTCTCTTGTCTTGTGTGTTTACAGATTTAGGCATCTTGGAAGCTTGGAAATAATTAGGAATCAAGTTGCAAGGTTTCTCAAGTCTTCTCTTCATTCAACAAGTCAAAATATCAACAAAAACTCATTTTTAGATTCAAAAATTAGAGTTTCGGAAGGAGACACCTGTAGAGAATCAAAGTACAAACCAAGAGCTCTGGATTCCACCTTTGAATCTTTAAAAATTAAAAAGTGGACTCATTCTCTATGGGTGGTGAATAAGTCCCATTTCCAAGTCAATTTTGAGTTTTCTGCATTTTTAGATACCCTTTTGTTAGAAACAGGTTCTGACACAGTTTTGTAAAATTGGGACTGATTCACCCAGAACGGTGAATGAGTCCCACCAGGCCTAAAAATCATCATCAGTAGAATTTCAAGTGTCATTTCCATTCTTCATCCACTTTCTAGGTGCACACTTTCAGTTTGGTATATTTATGTTACAGTTTTCACTTCATTTCCAAGTGTTCTTGCATTACACAATGTATTTTCAAACAAGTCATTTTCCTTTAGTTTCCATTCATTAATCAGTTAATCTTATTAGTTTGTTGCATTCAAACATTGCATCTAGGTATATTACATCTATATTCCACCCATATTGCATTGACATTGAATGTAACATGAGCATTTTGGCCCTTCTTTCTCCTTTTAGGTGAAAAACCCTATAAGCATTAGAAAGGATTAGGGTGCCAAAAATCTATGGTACAACTTTCAAATCTTCACAAATAATATCCTCCTACATGCCATGCTTCCACTTGATATTAATGTCATCATTATTCCATTCTATAATTTTATCTTTCTAAACTTTCCTTTTTGATATGAATGGTGTTGAATCTTTAATTTTTCTCATCCATGGAGTTGTAGGTTTCAATCCTTCTATATTTCTCCCCCCTTTTCATTAATGGTAAATGAATATTTATTATACTTCTATCCATTGTATTCTATGGAATCATCACATCAATTGGGACTTGAACATAAGTATAACCATCATAACCATCTAACTTGATACTATCCATTTCTTTTTCTTTTCCCAATACATGCTTGTGTATTATATCCTACTTTTTAGGAAAGGACTCCTTTGGATCATTCTCATCCTCCCATAGCATATTTACCATGGTTTCTTTCTTCTTTCATTATCTCAAACCTTCTAGGATTTATCTCATCTTGCCATCAATTCTTTTTCACTTCATTATAAGGTAATTTTTTGGTATATAGTCTGCTATTGTCATTTCATTATCAATGTGTCATACTTCTCATGCCTTTCATAACTATGTTTTCACCATTCTCACTATATATTTTCTTTCAAAATGCTTCCATGCATCATTTTTCAATGGTCGTATCATGCATGTTTTGAACTATAATTTGTTGGAGTGTTTATGATTTTTACTTCTTGTGTCTTTAACCTCCATCATCCCAATAATATAACTCAATACTCTTGTTGTATGCCTAACAATTCTTTAGTTTCTCTTTCTTTTCCCCAATCATATCTTCTGTTTCTCTTCTACTTCGTCCCTTTTGATCAATGACAATGGATGCTCATATAGAATATGCCTTTATTTGATCTATCTTGAATTTTCTTCTCCATGGAGCTAAAATAATGCAATGGTTAGATCCCCCTGAACTTGTACATCTCATTAAGGACTTAGTGATATCTCTTGTGCATGAGGCACAAACATATATTATTCCTTCTTATTATCTTTCTCTTGTTTTCTTCTCCATAATTTTGTAGGTTCTTCCTTTTGTTTATTCATGGCTTCCACTTTCTTGTTCTGCTTAGGGTATCCCACAAAATCACTTCTACACAATCGTACTATATTCCAATAATTGTTGCATTTGTAGCATATAACATTGTAATCCACCAAATGATCAAAAAAATTATAAGTTCTTCTTGAAGACTCATAAGCATATTTGCTCCATCCATCATTTATCACTTGTTTTTTATAATCTCTTTCCTTATGACCAAAATGGTTGTATTTTCTATTTAGCAACCCATACAAACTTATATTCTTGATCCAACCATTATTTCTTGCATGTGTCCAACAATCTACCACTTTACGACCAAAGTTATTACATGAATAACAATACCCATAAAATGAATGTTGAGACTTGTTCATTTACTCTTGCCTTGGGTAAATGATCTTGTCATTTTTTCCTTCTTGTATTTATGAGGAACATTAGGTTTTTGCAGTACATTGTTTTCATTCCTCATAATATTCTCATTATTGATTGAGCCTTTTAGAACATCTATATAGCCTTTTGGTTTTTTCTCATTTCCTTTCTTTTGTTGCTCATTTGAAGGTTGATATTCCTTTGTTTCAGGTCTAAGACTTGTCTTTATGCATGATGACTTTTTCCCATCTATAATATCATCTATGGTTTTGATACTTTTATCAATCTTGAGGCTCTTATCTGGCTTGGTAGTTGTTTTATCTAATTTTTTCCTCAAAAGAAACTAATTTCAGATTCATACTTCTCACAATATTCTTCTTTTAACTTCAATTGAATTCTTAGTTCTTCCTCAATCCTCTTTTCTTCTTTTATTTTTAATTTTAGATCTTCAATCATCCTTTCTGCTTCTCCAAGTGCTTGTGATCCCTTTGCCTAATATTCACTTTCTTCTTGAAATTTTGACTTTAGACACATATTTTTTCTTTTAAGTGAATGAATCTCATCATACACAGGATAAATTTATTCCTCAATATCCACTTCTTCATCAACCTCATTCTTCTTATTTTTATCACCTTTTTTTTCCATCGTCATGAAAATTATTTCTTCTCTTGAATCTTTCTCTTATTTTATTTTTCTTCATTTTTGACCTACACACATTCAAAAGCACAATAATTAGTTTTATCACAATTAAAAAATTTATTGTTACCTTTGTATATGTTGGATTCTTCTTTGATCTTTCTATCAACATGGGCTTCCTTTGTATTTGATTCTATTGGGACTATAAAAATCTGATGTTTTTACATATGTTTTCACTCATAATTTCCTGATTTGGTCCTACCGTGTGCATATTTCACCCTTATTTTGCCATATTGCCCCATTGAATCCATTGAGTCATGCATTTTTTACATCGCGGTCTGTTTCGGCATAAGAATACCACTATCTCCCCGACCCATTGTGCGTTTTCTGCTAACATGAGTCTATGTTGCCTTTCGGCAAGACTCATTTGATGTCATGGCGATCAAACTTTTCTTACAGGCACCATTCAGCAAGAGTTCTTCACAGTCTCGGTGATAGAGGTTGGTTCACATTTCGACAGGAGTCTGGTCGTCGATATAATGTTTCACCGAGTGCTTTGTGTCTCGGCGACTGGCTTGAATAAGTGTATCGGAAAAGGCTATGGGTTATCGGCATTATGTCTTAGTGATGTTCATTGTCTTGCTGACTGGTGAAAATGGGTGCTTATCAGTGTGAGGTTTTGCATTGGTGGGATGTTCTAGCAATTTCCATATATCTCCCTGACCGACACATGAATGAGCTTTTCGGTGAGAGAATCTTCTTTGAAGTAAGGTCATAGTGATCTTCCTTTGTCTTACCGATTGGCAGCATAATGTATACTCTTCGGTAAGACTCATGTGCATCGGGGTATGGTCATAGCGAAAAGGTCGGGTCTTGTTGACAATGTTTAATGAATGGATTTCTTTCGGCGTGAGTTCGCTCTTGTCTCACCGATCAATGGCGGAAGGATATGCATATCGGTAGAGGTTGGAGCTATCACCATGAGGTCTCAACGAGTGACCTTCAGTCTCGCCGATGGAAAACAAGAGGATCCTTGTCGGCGTAAGAATTTCCTTGTCTCGGCGACTGTGAAGTAACATTATGGGAGACTTTCAGTATAACAATATACTCTATGTGAGGTCTCCTCGATAGATGGAAGTCACAGCAACTCAGGGTGCATAATGACTTTTGGTGAAACAAGATGAAGTCTGCAAGAGGTTTCTTTGATACAATTAAGTTACGACGACTATGAACGAAGCCAAAGGAGCACATCAGCGAGAGATATCCCTATGTCTCAGCGAATGGAATGCATGCAAGGAAAAGCATATCGGTAACACTTGGGGTGTTCTGCGAGAGGTCTTCCTAATATCATAGAGCTACAACATAACGCAAAGGAACAGGGGATGCTTCTTATCTTTGGTGTAACAAGCAAAATCTTATAGCGACATACAGTTTGATCATGAAGCTCTTGATGAAACATATTGAAATCTTTATGACATCTCCTCGACAGTCGATAGTCACGGCGAATGTGAGCACAGTGAACACAGGATGATTAGCGATTGAATTTCCTATGGTATAGTTAACGATATGTCTTGGCGACTGTTCCATTGGTGAAAAAAGGAAATTCAAATCTTGTGGCCAACAGGTTGATGTTTGAGGATCGTTGCTGGCTGACTTGATTGGAGCCCGAATCTTGTGGAGGGCCGACATGATTTTTCAATATGATTTATTTTCTCATGCTAGTGTATAAATTGGCATTTTGTAATTGTAAATCGACACCAGTTATTAGATTTCAATACACAGGAAGTAGATACAATAGAATAAAATCAGATTAGAGACTATTGTTGCATGATTTCAGAATGGAGGTATTTATGGAAATTAGTTGATGTTGTTGCATTTCTCTGGTGTCAATTGTCTGTTGAATTGAATGAAAATACTGCTAAGTTGTCTCCAAGATTGATGCTTTCTGGTTGTTTAAATTGACATAACAAGTTTATGTTCAGTTTATCAATACACATTTTCTGTAGTTGTGTGATTAATCAATTGGTTCTTTCAAGCAAAGATTAAATCCTTTTTGTTGATCACAATAATCAAAGAGATTCGTCTGGATTATTAAGGTAGAACTTAGTAGTTACAATATTGTATGTTTATACAAGTTGTAAGCAGAATGTATGCCAATTAATTTTTGTTTTCTCCAGAGAGTGTTGCTCATCTTGATCTCATTTGACTCTTCATACCCAACAAGGCACTGGTCTCTGCAATTTCATTATTTGAACTTATTCAATTTCTTTATATCTATTAATTCAACATTTTAGGATTTAGATCAGAATATTGTTACTATTATCAAATTGATTTCATTTGTTCACTTCCATCTGCCATTGTGGACAAATCATTGTGCAAGAAAGATAATCATAACTCGAGTTTGCTTCATTCAGAAAGGTACACCCGCCCAGGTTTAGTAGCACCTAAAGAGTAGAAGGTTGAATTCTTTTGACCTTGTCTGCTACCCTGAAATGTATCAAGAGATTGGCAGCCTCTTGAGGCATTTAGCCTATGTTTTTGAGAGCTAAAAAATTGGTGATTCTGCTGGGGAATACATTTAGAATCAAGGCCTTAATCATAGAGTTAGGAACTATATACAGACTCTTATGGGAATAAGAAGCATCAAGTTTTTTCTCATTTTTGATAAAAGCGAGTGGAAACTCTGACATAAATTTTATAGCTGCTCATCATGAACGGAAGAAGATCTCAATATAGGGGAGGTCATACTGGAGCCCCTGCTAGCAGCAGTAAGTGGACACACAAAGATGACAGAGCTGATAAAGGAAAGAGGATCAATGAAGACATGTGCATAACAGACAAAGGCAAAGCACCAAGAGCACATTGTGAAACATATAATTGCTATGATACATGGAGAGATGATTCAAGCGTTGAGCCTTGTACCCCAGAAGATTAAAGAAATCCTTTCCCTTCTCTTGATCCTTAGAAATAGGCTGAGTTTGAAGCTAGACTTGAGCCCTAATGAATCAGAATTCAACATGAATATGATCAGAAGATGGAAAATGATCAAAACCAGATTAATGAGAATATGATTTCTCAAAATGATTATGAATCTTTGACTTATGAGGAAGTGAAAGCACGGTTTGAATCTCAGAAGGAGAGAGAAGAACATGAAAAGGCCCGGATGATACAAGAAATGAAAGAATTTGAATTGTAGAAAAATTAAAACATTTCTCAGACAATTGATCACCCCACAAAGTATGTGCCACCTCATAATCAGGGCAATCATGGTGCAGGGCCTTCTGGTCCACCTATATCTCCTCACCATCAGACGGGAAATCATCACAAGCATCCAAATCATCCACCTCATATTCCTACACAGCATACAAATGTGCATCCACCTCCTAGTCAACACCACATCCCTCAACATAATGCACAATACAATAACCCTATGCATCAGTATCAATATCCACCTATCCCTCCCCTTCACCAATACGCAACAATGATCAGGTAGTTTGATTGGAAGGGTTTCATCTATGCCCTTACCCTATGGATAGTAGCTGGAGAGGTCTGGTTCCCAAGTTTGTAGGGAGCAATGTAGTCATTATTGAAGAACATCTAAGGAATTTCAATGTGTTCATTCAAGACATAGGTATGCCACATGAAGATTTGCACATGAGGCTGTTTATGATGTCACTTATTGAAAATGCTAGGGATTGGTTTAACAGCTTGCCAGCGTATTCAATTAATTCTTTTCAAGTATTCCAAGATCGATTCCTAGAGCAATATGGGAATCTGAACGCACTAGATGCAGCTCTTCATGAACTGATGAGGATTCAGAAAAATAAAAATGACTTAGTTTATGATTTCAACTGAAAATTCAACAAATTGTAGACTAAGATACCTCCTGGATCAAGGTTGCCAGATTCTATTGCTTTAAGTGTTTATTTAAATGCATTTGATCCCAAAACAGGGTATGAACTGAGAAATATATTTCCAAGAGATCTAGCTGAAGAATAGAAGATTGCATTGACAATTGAAAATAATAGGAAGGCTACTGGTATAATTAGTAAGAGAGACAACCCGAGGCCTCCTTAGCAAGGTAATAATTATCAGTATAGACAGGAGAATACATACAAAAATGAGAATATAAATGAGAGGCCAAGGTTGCATGATATGCCTTATAATACAGACTAGAAGGATGGAAAACCTATAACAACAAGGCCAAGAAACAAAGAGACTCCTGATCCACTGAGCAAACGGGGAACTTATATGGTGAGTGATAATTATTTTTATGAAGTTTGTGATCAACCACATTCCCCAGATTATTGTGTTGTAGCCCGAAGATTGCAAGAGGAGGGAATGTTAACATAAAACAATGGAGAAGATCACACAATGTATTTGACTTCAAATATTTTTCACCATGTTGAGGAAAGGTACTCATCTTCAAAGGATGAAGGCTACGAATATGATGTTTCAAATCAGAAGTACAATGTCCATATGGCTGAACAATAGATCTTCTATGACTCTGAAGAAGATTATGAAGAAGATTATACTGAGCCACATTGTGTTGAGGCGCCTGTTCAATGCAGTTTGAGGAGACTCACTGAAGATGAAAAGGAGAAAATAACTGCTGCTGCAGTTGAGGGAGCAAGAAGTAAATACTGGTTGAGAAACAGAAAAGTAAATGAGATAGAGGGTGTTCCTGGGGGAATTTTTATGAAGGATCAGAAGGCAATGCAAGGAATTGTGACAAGGCCAGAAAAGGGACAACTTGATGAGAGTAAACAGAAGCCAGTCCAAAAAGAGGAAGTGAAGGAATTAAATAAAGAGATACAAATGCCTGGCCAACCTAATAAAAAAGAAAAAGAAGAAAACAAAGGAGATACACCAGAACTGATGAAAACTGTAAAGGTGGAGAGCTCTTCTTTTGATTTCACTCAGGCATTATCCCAGGTAAAATTTTTTTTTCCATTACTTGAGTTGATGAAAATTAAGGAATACAGAGACAATGTTGTTCAATTGATAACAAGTGGAAATAAAAAATGTATGAATTTTGAAAGCAAGGTAGCTGTTAAAACGGTCAATAGGCATGAGAAAACAAATGACTTTGGAGTCTGCTTGAGTGATATATTGTCAACTCCCCTCAAGTTGATCCTTTTTTCACTACGTTGCTTATCAATAATAAACTGTTGAGGAATTGCATGATAGACTCTGGTGCTACTATAAACATTATGCTAGTAGGAGTTATGAAGCAACTTGGTATGTGGGTTGATACTACTGGAGGCAAGTGTTATGCAATGGATAATAGACATGTTCTTGTGGTTGGTATTATGAAGGATGTTGAAGTCAAACTAGCTACTTATCCATAGGTTGCTTATAATATAGACATAACAGTGATTGATACTCCTCAGTTTGGGATGCTCTTATCAAGGCAATGGACAACAGCTATTGGTGGAAATGTTCAATTTGATCTATCCTATGCTACAATTCCAGTGAATGGTCAAGAGGTCAAGTTGTACAGGGAGCCAAGAATGAATCAACTTGTTGACTGTGTGCCACTGAATCAGATCAGGTTTTTTTGTGATGTTGATCTTGGAAATTTTAAAATTGAACTAGCTCAACCAGAATTAACCAATAGTGATCCAATTGAAAAACATGCTGCACAAAATTGCAATGGTGTCTGGAAGATGTATTTTGATGGAGCCTGTAGCCAAGAAGGTAATGGAGCTGGGATTGTATTTGTTTCACCTAAAGGTATTACTTTTAAATATTCATTTCTGTTAGCATTTGAATGTACAAACAATGTGGCAGAGTATGAAGCTTTATTGATAGGCTTAAACATAGCTGTGAAACATAAAATCAAGTTGTTGGCTATTTTGGGTGATTCTGAGTTGGTTGTTTCACAAATCAAATCAAAATATGCAGCAAAGTACAAAAGATTAAAACAATATAGGAATTCTATATGGGATACAATTGAATTGTTTGATGCATTTTCAATTGAGTGGATTGACAGGTCAAAGAACATAATGGCTGATTTCTTAGCAAATGTGGCACTCAAAAGAGATGATATTACATTGGTTGGGGTATCACAGATTGAGTTCAAAACAAGGCCTACCATTCCTAACAACATTTATAGTTAGCAAGTCTTCAATGATGATACTGACCTGTTGAATTTTCTTCATTGTATAGATGAATATGAAGCACATGAAATTGACTTCAATGCTTTTGTTGAAGAAGTAGATGGGAAGCAAACGGTGTTTGGAAAGGAAATATTACAGCTCAAAATGAATAAGCTTCCTAAAGGTTTGGTGGCATCAGAAAGGATGTATGATGGAAATGATCGATCTCTCATGAAGCAAACACCAGTCAGAAGGGAAGATATTGAAGAAGTCAACCTGGGGACTGAAATAGCACCAAGAAAGGTGTACATAGGCAAGCAGATAAGCCCTACAATCAGAAGAATGCTGATAGAGTTATTGAGAAAATACAAGCATGTTTTTGCGTGGTCTTATGAAGATCTGAAAGCATACAGGGAAGATTTATTTCAGCATGAAATACCATTGAAGCCAGACGCCAAGCCTTTTAGACAGAAGAAAAGGCCTATAAATCCAACACTGGAGCCTAAGATGCAGGAAGAATTGACAAAGCTCAGAGATGGAGGAATTATCAACCAATTAGGCACTCAACTTGGGTTTCAAATTTGGTTCCTATGAGAAAGAAGAATGGTGATATCAAATTGTGTGTGGATTTCAGAAATTTGAATATGGCATCTCTCAAGGACAATTATCCTTTACCCAATATGGAGGCTATATTTCATAAGGTGATAGGGTGTGAGCTACTGTCTATGATGGATGGATTTTCAAGGTATAAATAGGTTAAAGTCAAAGAATTTGAGCAATACAAGACAACATTTACAACTCCTTGGGGAACATATGTATATATAAGAATGCCATTTGGTCTTACAAATGCTAGAGCGACTTTCCAAAGAGCCATGGATGTAGCATTTGCAGACTTGATAAATGTTATCATGGTAGTATACCAGGATGACTTAACTGCTTATTTGAAGAAGGCTAAAGATCATGTGCAACATCTTGAAAAGGTATTATTAAAGCTCTTGAATATGGTACTAGTTTAAATCCAAAGAAGTGTCATTTTGCAGTCACAGAGGGTAAGCTCTTAGGACATATTGTTTCAAAAGAGGGAATTAGGATAGATCTTGAGAGGGTTGAAGCTATTGATAAAATTCCTGTTCCCAAAACTGTCAAGGTTATATAGTCATTCTTTGGACAAATTAATTTTGTTAGAAGATTTGTCTCTAATTTTGCTGAGATCATTAAAACCATATCGAAAATGTTGAAGAAAGGAAAAAAATGGATTGGACTGCAGAAGCTTTAGATGCTTTTATATCTATCAAAAGGGCTATCAAGGAGGCTCCTATACTTAAGTCTCCAGATTTTGCAAAGCCTTTTCAATTTTTTTCATTTGCTTTAATGCATACTATTGTTGTTGTTATGTTACAAAAGAATAATGATGGTCATGAACATCCTGTGTCTTTCTTTAGTAAATCATTACAGGGGTCTGAATTGAAGTATGACATAATGGAAAAACATGCTTTTTCATTGGTAAAGGCCACAAAAGCATTCAGACCATATCTTGTTGGAGCGAAGGTGATTGCTTATGTCCCTCATGCTGCTGTCAAGGATATTTTCATGCAATCTGAAGTTACAGGAAAAAGGTGTAGATGGATCAACAAGATTCAAGAGTTTGACATGGAGATACAGATCACTAAGCTAGTAAGAGGTCAAGGCTTGGCTAGGCTGATGGCAGAATCAAATATTGAAGCAAGTCAAGTCTGTAATGTAGAAGAAGGGATGGAAATTGCAAGCATTGAGCACACTCCTTGGTATACTGATATCATGCATTATATTAAATACATGAAGTGTCCAGAAGGATTGAGTGACAACCAGAGGAGAACTTTGAAGTTGCAGGCATCCAAATATATTTTTATGGATGGGGATCTCTTTTGGAAGAACAGGGATGGAATATTGTTATTATGTTTGGATGAGTCACAGGCCAAGCATGTTCTAAAAGAAATGCATGGAGGAGTTTGTGGAGGAAATTATTCAGCAAAGACAACTGCACACAATTCTCAGGGTAGGTTATTATTGGCCAAAGGTTTTTAATGATTCTTTTACACATGTGAGAAGATGTGAGGCCTGCCAAAAGTTTTCTAGAAAATTAAAGTACCAGGGTGCTTTGCCACTTCGACCCTTGTAGGCTGATGCCCCTTTCCATCAATGGGGAATTGATTTCATTGGAGAGATACAGGAAAAGTCAAGTGGAGGATACAAGTGGATACTAGTTGCCACTGATTATTTTACTAAGTGGGTAGAAGCAATCCCAACTAAGCAAGCTACAAGTAAGGTAGTTAATAATTTCCTGATGGAAAACATTATCACCAGATTTGGTACACCAATGAGGTTGATCAAAGATAATGGGATGTGTTTCAGATCAAATAAATTCAAAAGCTTCTGTGATAAGTATGGCATTACTATTTCTTATGCAGCTCCTTACCATCCACAAGCAAATGGACAAGCAGAGTCTAGCAATAAGAGTCTTTTGAAGATCATAAGGAGAATGCTAGGGCAGAACAAGAAGGCTTGGGATTCAAAATTGAAACTGGTTGTGTGGGCTGATAGGATCACTGTGAAAAAGGCAATTGGAAAGTCCCCATTTGAATTAGTGTATGGTGCATAGGCCAGGATGCCTTTGCAAAATTTGAAATTTGTTACCAGTCTACAGGTTTGTCCTTCAGGAGGATTTGGATGTTCCTAAACCTATGGAGGAAAGAATGGAGCAATTGGCTGAACTTGATAAAGTAAGAAGAGTGGCCCAAAGTCAAAACATGAAGTTACAAACAAAAATGAAATATCTATTTGACAAGAAGGAAAATGATAGAAAATTTGAAGAGAATGATTTGGTACTGATGTACAATGCAAGATGTCAGGAGAAGGGCAAGCATGGTAAATTTGAATCTTTGTGGCTGGGACCTTTTGTTGTTGTTGGAAAGAAGGGTGAAGACTCATACTATTTATAGAATATGGCTGGTGAAGATCAGGAATTGCCTATTCATGGGCAATTCTTGAAGCAATTTTTCTCTTGAGCAACATAGAGGATTAAGGGTTGCTAGTGCATGGACAACTCTTGCTTATCCTCTTTAAAATTATTTTCCATGCACAGTAGTTTAGGATTTTGTCCATCTCCATTTCACTCTCATTTTCCATTCACCTCCATCTTGCATTCATTTTGCATTCATTCCTTCATGCTTCATTTCCATTTCCATTTTGCTCACTGGCTCATCATTTTGTGTCTAGTCTGCTCACCCAAAGATTCTGGATCCTTGCAATGATCTCACTATCATTCATCCCCAGATTGAGCCACTGTTGGGACTATAAAAATATGATGTTTTTACATATGTTTTCACTCATAATTTCCTGATTTGGTCCTACTGTGTGCATATTTCACCCTTATTTTTCCATATTTCCCCATTGAATCCATTGAGTCATGCATTTTTTACATCGTGGTCTGTTTCGGCGTAAGAATACCATTGTCTCCCCGACTCATTGTGTGTTTTCTGCTAACATGAGTCTATGTTGCCTTTCTGCAAGACTCATTTGATGTCATGGTGATCAAAATTTTCTTGCAGGCACCATTCGACAAAAGTTCTTCGATAGGAGTTCTTCATGGTCTCGGTGATAGAGGTTGGTTCGCATTTTGGTAGGAGTCTGGTCATCGATATAATGTTTCACTGAGTGCTCTATGTCTTAGCAAACGGCTTGAATAAGTGTATTGGCAAAGGCTATGGGTTATCGGCATTATGTCTTAGTGATGTTCATTGTCTTGCCAACCGGTGAAAATGGGTGCCTATCGGTGTGAGGTTTTGCATCGGTGGGATGTTATAGCGATTTCCATATGTCTCCTCGATCGACACATGAATGAGATTTTCGGTGAGAGACTCTTCTTCGAAGTAAGGTCATAGCGATCTTCCTTTGTCTTGCCGATCGACAGCATAATGTATACTCTTTGGTAAGACTCATGTGCATCGGGGTATGGTCATAGCAAAAAGGTTGGGTCTTGCCGACAATGTTTAATGAATGGATTTATTTCGGTGTGAGTTCGCTCTTGTCTCACCGATCAATGGTGGAAGGATATGTATATCGGTATAGGTTAGAGCTATCACCGTGAGGTCTCGGTGAGTGACCTTCGATCTCACCGATGGAAAACAAGAGGATCCTTGTCGGCGTAAGAATTTCCTTGTCTCGGTGACTGGGAAGTAACATTATGGGAGACTTTCAGTATAACAATATACTCTATGTGAGGTCTCCCCGATAGATGGAAGTCACAATGACTCAGGGTGCATAATGACTTTTGGAGAAACAAGATGAAGTTTGCAGGAGGTTTCTCCGATACAATTAAGTTACGGTGACTATGAACGAAGCCAAAGGAGCACATTGGCGAGAGATGTCCCTATGTCTCAGCGAATGGAAAGCACTAAGGAAAAGCATATTGGTAACACTTGGGGTGTTTTGCGAGAGGTATTCCCAATATCATAGAGCCACAACGAAATGCAAAGGAACAGGGGATGCTTCTTGTCTTTGATGTAGCAAGCAAAATCTTATAGTGACATACAGTTTGATCACGAAGCTCTCGATGAAACATATTGAAATATTTATGACATCTCCCTGACGGTCAATAGTCATGGAAAATGTGAGCACAGTGAACATGGGATGATTAGTGATTGAATTGCCTGTGGCATAGTTAACAATATGTCTTGGTGACTGTTCCATTGGTGAAAAAAAGAAATTCAAATCTTGTGGCCAATAGGTTGATGTTTGAGGATCGTTGCTGGACAACTTGATTGGAGCCCGAATCTTGTGGAGGGCCAACATGATTTTTCAATATGATTTATTTTCTCATGCTAGTGTATAAATTGGCATTTTGTAATTGTAAATCGACACTAGTTATTAGATTTCGATACATAGGAAGTAGATACAATAGAATAAAATCAGATCAGAGACTATTGTTGCATGATTTCAGAATGGAGGTATTTATGAAAATCAGTTGATGTTGTTGCATTTCTCTGGTGTCAATTGTCTGTTGAATTGAATGAAAATACTGCTAAGTTGTCTCCAAGGTTGATGCTTTCTGGTTGTTTAAATTGACATAACAAGTTTATCTTCAATTTATCAATACAAATTTGCTGTAGTTGTGTGATTAATCAATTGGTTCTTTCAAGCAAAGATTAAATCCTTTTTGTTGATCACAATAATCAAAGAGATTCGTCTGGATTATTAAAGTAGAACTTAGTAGTTACAATATTGTATGTTTATACAAGTTGTAAGCAGAATGTATGCCAGATAATTTGTGTCTTCTCCAGAGAGTGTTTCTCATCTTGATCTCATTTGACTCCGCATACCCAACAAGGCACTGGTCTCTACAATTTCATCATTTGAACTCATTCAATTTCTTTATATTTGTTAATTCAACATTTTAGGATTTAGATCAGAATATTGTTACTATTATCAAATTGATTTCATTTGTTCACTTCCATCTACCATTGTGGACAAATCATTGTGCAAGAAAGATAATCATAAGTCAAGTTTGCTTCATTTAGAAAGGTACACCTGCCCAGGTTTAGTAGCACTTAAAGAGTAGAAGGTTGAATTATTTTGACCTTGTCTGTTACCCTGAAACGTATCAAGAGATTGGCAGCCTCTTGAGGCATTTAGCCTGCGTTTTTGAGATCTAACAAATTCATTGTTGGAGCTATTACTTGATTCATGCTTTTTATTCTCCATATCCTTTGATACTTTGAATGTTGCCTTTCTTTTAGATGATTTCTCTTCTTCTAACTCCATATCTACGTTTTCACCACATTTTTCTATTTCAACATTTTCTTTTCTTTCACACACAAGTTTATATTCCTTTTCAAAGACACCATCTTTTTTTTTTTTTTTGTCATGTGTATTCCAAGTGCCACCACACCATTTTAATTTTTTTTTATTGGTGCTAGTTGATCAATATCCTTCTTAGTATTTGCTTCTCTCTTATTTCCTTTTCTTTTTTCCCATATGTGCTCTTAAGATCTACGTTCTAACGGTTAGTCTATATTCGAAGGAGCCTACTCTAATACCAATTGATGAGCACACGGTTATATTGAGAGGAGGGGGTGAATCGATATAATACAAACTTTTACTTTTCAAACTCAATCAATCACATCAACTAAACATATGCAAGATCTAGTGATTAAGAACATGATGAGAACACACAATTTACATGGAAACCCTTTTAGAAAAAAACAATGAAAAAATATTACTTATATATTATAGATCAATCTTGTTCATCTTCTTGTAGGCTCCAACCTATTGGAGGCTCCAACCCTTCACACAAACTGAGCTCCAACCCAACAAGAGGCTCCGACTTCTATTTGATAGGCTCCAACCTATTAATCCTTCAATGAATGATATAGTTTATTTCTTTCTCAAATCTGATCCAAACACAATTCTCTGATTCTACATGATGTAAGTCTTTCATTTTCAAACCAGGCTCACATTCATATACTTCCACTCCTTCACAAATATTCTATAAATCACACCCACTTCTCCTTCATAAATATAATTTAATCATGCACTAATTCATTTCACAAAACTAATCATTATCATGTCAATATTTTCATATAGATTTTTTTTTTCTAATCTTCACATATATTTGTCATATATATTTGCATATATCATTCATACATGGGTTCCATATACACTCAAAATAAATCTAAGTGACACTTCATATTTCTACATCTTCCCTTTTTATGTTTGCTCTTAATATTCACATGTTATTCATTGAATTATTTCCTTTTGGTTCCCACTTTAACTTCTATTTATACCACTTCAATTTTCCAAGGGATGTGTCTTTATGATAGATGTGTCTCTTTAAAAGGATACAACTATTTAAATGGATGTGTCTTTTAATAAACCCAATTGCTGCCTTTAAGTTATCTTTAATAATTGTTCTAAAATAATTGCTACTTTTTTATTTGAATCATTACCTTTATTAATCACTAACACAACCCTTAATAAATTGCTCTTTAGAATATTAGTCGCTACTCTTTAACAATTTCATATCCTTTATAAAACTAATTGTTGCCTCTTTAGGAATATATTAATTGTTGCACATCTTATTTTAACATGGGAGATTAATATTTGATTTAAATATAAATGAATTTGGCTTGATAAATGAGAAGTAATTCAACCACCTTTTGATAAAATAATATAATTTAACTTGGAAAAAACATAGTCGGCTACCCTTAGATATATTAATGTAATTTGATCTTGCAAAAGCATAGTCAACCATTTTGAACGTAAAATAAATATCTCATCTATGAAGTAGATGCAACATTGCCAAAGTATATAATATATGTTTCTCATATATCTGTTGCCTTGAGGATGATCTCACTCCTTCATATCAATGGATACTTGCATATTATTCACTACTTCATATCAATGAATATACTTTCTCCATTATGTTTAAATCTTTAATTTAAACATAGGTCTCTCTAAATCGATCTTCCAAATATCTAATAGTGTATAACATATAGCCTCTTAATGGTTAACTTCTTATAACATTCCATTTCTCTTTACCTTGATATTTATAACACCGTGCCCTTCACATCAATGACTATATGTCTTTTCAACTTTGCTCAACTTTGACATAAATGATAATATTTCCAACAATTTGATCTCTTTTTTGTGATAGGTGTTTTGGTTGGAGGTGATTTCTAGGAGTTGTGGTGTTCACTATCAACTCCAGCATTGTGATCCTTGTATATATTCTTATTTTTAGTTTTTAATCTATCGCAAAGGACCCTTGGTACCCTTGTAAGTACATGGATACAAGGAAAATGAAAATATTGTGAAAATTTTCTTTTGTATCTACATTCTTCTTTTTATCATATTTTAATTTTTGATTTTTTGAGATAATGCAAAGCATTGAGAAATTTGAGCCTTTTCCATGTTGGCCCAAAATTTTAATTTGTTCTCATGTGTGCTTCCTCTTCGTACTCATAGTTCCACAAGGCTTGGGGAATGATAAAATTACATCATTTCTCTTATGATGTGTATGATTGTAATTAATTTTATATTTATCCTAATCCTAGTCTCGTGGATCCCTTAGTATGTGTGTTTTAAGTGATTTCACATGTTTTTATGAGACATCCCTATATTGTATGATGCCATACCATGAGAATAATGTTATATTTTTCATACTGTGATCCTAAATGTTTATCAACACTAAATATGCAAAAAAAACAATAATGCAATGAAAGAAAACACAAATGGACACCTCAAGATTAGCCTAAGAAATGATAAGGCAAAGAAATAAGCTAAAATAAAGATTACAAGACGATTATACCTTCTTTGCTGCTGAAATTCCTTTGTTGGCCCTTGATTTACATTGCTTTGTATGCTCCTTAGATGGCTATTGATGTAGCTAAATTCAAGATTAAGTAGATGGTGGGATGCAAATGTAAAATGGCTAAAATGGATGGCTAGATGAGAGAAAAATGAGTGCACAAAATGACAGCATAAGATTGCAAAATGGCTAAGTGTTAAAAATGCCTTGGAGGAGGGGGTATTTATAGAGAAATTTGAATTCTCTAGAGAATTCAATAGTTGAGATTTATCCAACAAGGCCAAGATGAAGGGCTAAGGTGAGTTGAGGACTCACAAGCCCTCACATTTTGACATGTGGAATGTGAAGTGGCTAAGGGTGAGATAATGTGTAGGTGATGTGGAAGGAGAGTACATGATGTGGAGGAAGGATAAGTTTCTTCCAAGTACATTGGAGAGTGAGAAAATTTCCTCAAAAAGGAACTTCTTTTTCCCAAGTGAGAATGAAAGTGACATTTGAGGAATTTTGGAATTCCTCAAAAATCTCCATGGGAAATGAGAAAGTGGTTGGAGAAATAAATGTGAATTAAAAATTCACATTCTTAGGAGAATCTAATGGATAAGAGAGGTGTTGGTGTAATTAAATGTCTTGTACCTTGTCCTAGGTCATAATTACACCTTAGTTAAGTTTACTTAGGGACCACATAGGAGGTTGTTGGAGATTTTCCACTTTTGGTGGACTTGACATGTCATTACCACATCACTTCCACCTTTTGTGGACACATCATGTGATTATTTCTCCACCTTAAGTGTAGTGATAGCTCTTCATAGTTGTCTCATGTCATAAGATTCTAACACTTGTCATAATCTTATTCCCTTCTATGTTCTCACCTTGGCTATATAACCAAGGGGTCTCTCTCATTTATAAACAATCATAATCATTGTACTGCATATCATATCAATGACATTGAATACAATTTATTCTTGTCATAATCTCTCTCTTTTCTTGTGATTTCCATTTGGTCCATAGATCTTGGGTGGCAACCATAGCCAATTATAACATGGTATCAGAGCGTGTTGGGTGCCATTGAAGAGTCTTATTCTGAAGAGAGATTCCAGATTTGAGGAGGTTCCGTTCGTGGCTCTTTTTTGTAGGTTCACATCCGAGCTTGTTGGTGCAAATCTGAGCTCACCATTGCGTCTGGAAGGTTCGAGATAGTCGATTTTGCCTTTTGTTTCGTCCAAATCAGACATACAAGGCCAAATCTATGAGGGTTTGAAGCTGAAGAGTGGTTGCCAGATCCTGAAGGTAGCTGCAATTTTGGAGCATTTTGGGTCAAATCCGACCCTGCCATCGCGTCCAAAAGGGCCAAAAACCCTAAGATCGACTGTCAAATCGTCCGATTCGGAGCAAGTCATCCGGTGAGGCAAAATTTTTTTGCTCATAGGGCCGTACGACCTCAGGTCGTCATAAATATTGACGGTACGATTATTTTTAAATAAAAATAATTCCTTCTTGTACCGATTATATTTTCCATTGTTGAAATGTATTGAAATATCAAAATAAAAAAATTAAAAAACAAAAAATAAAAACGCAGAAAAATTCTGCGGACTGTATAAAGGGTACAGAGTACCTTGTCTGTACCCGCAGGTACCGAGCCCATCAGTTCACGCCACATGGGCACTGGGCTCCGCCATCCGCGGGCCCCCTCATTCATCATCTGATGGTCGCTGTACAAAATTTTGGTGAATTTCAAATCCAACCGGCGCTGAAGATTTCACGGCATATTCCGTCGTTCGCTCAGATTCCGGCGAGGCTACTGTGACGGCCAGAAGACCGTCAACTTTATGCTCCTGATCTGCAGAATATTCCGAGCGGAGAATATACCTTTTTGACGGGGTCGAAGACGTCAAATTTAAACTCCTATTTTAAACACGTCAGCATCAGTCATTGATGACGTCAGCATGCTTTTGAATTTTTTGACCCCTTCACCATTGGCAGTTTTGATTTTTTAGTCAAACTTTGAAGCTCAATATCTTGCTCATTCTGACTCCTTTTTCAGAGCAATTTTTTTTTGGTTTGAGCTAGAATTTCATGCTCTACGTACTGGTGCAATCATTTTTTGGTTTTGGTGCCTGGTTTTTCCAGAAATTTCAGATTCTCACAGGTGTTGCTGCTTCGTCCTCATTTTGGGAACTTCGGGAGCTCATATCTTGCTCCTACGGTAACATTTTTAGTGAATTTTTTTTTTAAAGTGCATGATTTTTCCTGTACTTCTCAGTGGTATGATCAGATTGATCTCATTTTGTACTAAAATTTGTACTTGATACTGTGGCCTATTTTGGCATTTGTAAGCACTAAGATCAAGTCTAGCTTGTTGTTTTTGGCATCTAGCAACTGTAAACGCACTAAATATAAAGTACCAAATCAGATATTTCTTGGGGGGTTTCTTGATTGAGTGATTTGGGGGGGTCTCTTGGTGCATTTCTTTGATCTGTTTGCTTTGCTCTTTCATTCTCATGGATCATTCTAAGGTTCCTTTGCTCACATCATATAATTATTCAACATGGAATAAAAATGCATGGAATATTCTAATGACAGAAGGTCACTCTCTATATGTTGAAAATAAGGTACCTGAACCTACAGATGATGAGAAAAAGTTAAAATGGATGATCAAACATGCCAAAGCTCTTGGGTGTCTTCGTAGACTAGTTTCTCAAGATTTGTTGTTTCAGATTGAATCATGTAAAAATTCTCATGAAGCTTGGGAAAAATTGAAAACATTGTATGGTACAAAAGATGAAGTAAGAGGCTATCAAATTGATAATGATTTGATGAATCTTGATCCTAAGAACTTTGACAACATCCAAGACTACATCACTAAGGTCAATGATCTAAAAGAGCAATGTAAAGCATGTGGAATTGATAAGAAGGACATCCAGTTGGTGTACAATACAATGAACAAACTTGGTCCTGATTATGCTTCTTTTGTTTCTAGCTTTCATACTCATAGATTGACTATGGGGTCTGCATACACTACACCTTCATTTGCATCATTTTCTGAGATGTTGATACATGAGCAAAAAAAGCTTATCTCAATGGGTCTCATCAAGACTTCTAAATCTCAGGCATTGTTGGTTAATCAAGTGAAAGAATCAGAATCAGATAAGAAATAGAAGAAAGCAAAGAATAATCAACATTCAGATCAAGTAAAGGATAATCCACATTCAGATCAATCAAAGAAAAAATCTTCTTCAAAAGGAGAATCATCTAAGAAGGAGAGACCTTTTTGTGCATATTGCAAGAAGGATGGAAATGAAGAACACTATTGTTATAAGAAGGATATTGATGAGTTGAAGAATCTTCTCAAAAAGAATCACATTGATTTTCCTTCTAGAATGTCTGAATCATCTTCTTCTCCTTCTACTTCAAAACAGCTAAAAAGGACAAAGGTCAAATATCGGATATAAAGGACAAGCTCTTTGTGCTCATTCAAGTCCAGGATCAGGGAGATGGCTTCTAGATTCAGGAGCATCACATCATATGGCATCTTCACAGACTATCTTCTCTTCATTTCAGCCTTGTTCTATGTCTCCTATCTTGATGGGAAACAACACATACATGAGTGTAATAGGGAAGGGATCTATTAGCATTGGGGAGAACACTTTTCAGGATGTCTTGTGTGTTCCTCATTTGACGAACAATCTACTTTCCATTTATCAGATTACACATGGTGGAGATGGGAGAATTATGGAGTTCACTCCTGATTCTGTTATCATTCGTGACTTGGAGACTAGAGATATCATTGCTATTGGGGTGGTTGATCATTCATCTCGGTTGTATTTCTTTGCACAGTTTGCTTCTGATGATGACGATGTTCCTTCGACTGTTGATCATATGAACTATGATTTTGAGGAGACATTTGGCTTCTTGAACTTTGGCATACTCACATCAGATCCAGTACTTGAGCCTTGCATTTCATCTCCTCCATCTTCTGTTGTACTTGACGATGCTTGTGTTGCTATAGTTTTGGCTCCTAGTGATTCAGTGCAGCAGGATCCTGATTGTCTTCCAGATATGGCTACTTTGGATGGCTTCCTAACAGGTATTTCAGACTTGTTTGTGGAGTCTCATCTTATAGATTTGGAGGACACCATTGATAGCATTCATCTTCTCTTTGATGAAGATGCTCCTTCTTTAGTTGTTGTGAGGGAACACTTTGACCCTCTTGTTCATTCTCTACATGATCATTCTTCTTAGTTTGGCGTGAGTGTGGATACTTTTGGACAACATTTGGAGGAGGCTTCTTTGTCTTCAGAGGGGATATTTTTGTCTTTGGATTGTGCTCTACATTCATCTCTACTAGATGTTGGATTTTCCTCTTCAACAGTGTGGCCTAGAACGCCTAATTGGAGTGGTTCAGCTTTCTGCATCGACATGGAGACATTTGAGCATGCTTCAGAGACAGCATCATACATCATACATCTTGACATCCTACATACATCCTTGGTTTTGTTTCTTCCTAAGGGGAGAAACGTTGTTTGGCGAGATTGGATCATCTTCAGCATTCAATGTCGAGCTTCTACCATCATTGCAGGAGACTCAACATTGAGGGGGGGCTACCTTGCTTCTCTTCTACTTCTCTCTTATGGGGGGGTCTTTTTCCTCACATGGGGTTTTTACCTTCTCATTCTTCATTGAGAGTATTGTATTTCACTTTTTGTATTTCATCTCTCTTTTGAGGGTGAGTTTTTCCCATGAAGTTTTCTCCCTTTCCTCGCTTGTGAGAGATTGCATTGTGTGTACATGGGTACCTAACATGGCCTAGTAGTCGAGACCCATCTTGCATTGTCTGCATTTGTGTACGCTACTCCCTAAGTTGCACTTAAGGGGGGGTGTTGGTGTAATTAAATGTCTTGTACCTTGTCCTAGGTCATAATTACGCCTTAGTTAAGTTTACTTAGGGACCACATAGGAGGTTGTTGGAGATTTTCCACTTTTGGTGGATTTGACATTTCATTACCACATCACTTTCACCTTTTGTGGACACATCATGTGATTATCTCTCCACCTTAAGTGGAGTGATAGATCTTCATAGTTGTCTCATGTCATAAGTTTCTGACACTTGTCATAATCTTATGCCCTTCTATGTTCTCACCTTGGCTATATAACCAAGGGGTCTCTCTCATTTGTAAAAAATCATAATCATTGTACTGCATATCATATCAATGACATTGAATACAGTTTATTCTTGTCATAATCTCTCTCTCTTTTCTTGTGCTTTCCATTTGGTCCATAGATCTTGGGTGGCAGCCATAGCCAATTCTAACAAGAGGTTCTCCAAATAGGTGGGAATTGGTCACATGTGGATGAGGTGACAAGTCAAATGTTCTAGAAGCCTTGGAAGGATAAAATGTGAATTAAAAATTCACATGGGGAGGAGAGAGACCTAGTATGAATAAATGTGAATTAAAAATTCACATGGAAAAGAGGGTCAATGCTAAGAAAGGAAAATGAAAAGGTTGACTAAAAAGTGGTGCTAAAAGTGGCTAATCACTTTGATTAAGGTTGTGCAAATACTTGATTAAGGTAATTAATGAGAGATTAGAAGCAAGTGGAAAATGTAGGAGGATGTGACATTAATCTTTGATTAAGAGGATGCACATCTTAATCATGAATTAATTAAATTAATCCAGATTAGAGAGGGATTATGGAGGATGTAACAAGGACAGAGAAAAGAATAATTTTAAATTGATTTTAATTCAAAAAGGGTTAAGATGACTAAGTTAAATAAATTGATGTATTTATTTAATTTATAAAGGAAAAAGGTGTAAGGTAAAGCATTTAATTGTTAAATTAAATACTCTAAAAACCTTAGGCGGGAAGTCTAATATTAATTAAATAAATTAATATTGGCGGAATAGATAAATAGAGAGGTAAATTTGATCGTATGGGAGCGATCAAATTTGGATGTCTACATTTTTCCCCTCTTCGAAATACTATTAGAATAATAGTGTTTCAAAGAAAAATAAAATGCCAGTGGTGAAGAAAGTGATAGGGCCTAATGCCCCAGCATGAAAGAGGTTGAATGAGCTTCCCAAAGTGGAGGGAAAAAAGGAGGGAGATGCCCTAGTGACTGCCATGAAGGGATGGAGGGAAAATGGTAGGGTATGCCCCGTCGAGAATGCAGTTGGGGAGGAAAAAGGGCCCCAGATGACTTCTCGATAGGAAGAAATGGAAGATACCATTGGATAGAGCTCAAAAAACTAAGCAACTTTGACTTTTGAATGGAGTCGATCGGATGCACGGTTTGCAAATGGCACCCCTAGGAAAGGAGGGAATTAGTTGGAGAAAAAAGAAGTTAAATAAATGGTAAAAAAATACCTTCTATTTGAAAAGGGGGAAAAGAGGGGTTAAAAGGTAATTTTAAGAATTACCTTGTCACATTGTCATGGTAGCAGTTGAGAGAAGAGGAGAGAAGAGAAGGAGAGGAAAGAGCAACAATGCCACAAGATTACGACTCTGATATCATTCACCGAGTGGATGAGGTACGAAGGTGCTACACCCACTACGTGGTGCCTCGCAAAGTTAGTAATAAAACCCCACTTGTGTATTTCAAACATTGATAGCATGTTTTGGAATGTTTAAAGAAGATCTAAAACATGGGTTTTATTTGCGGGATAAAATTGAAAAATGAGTAGATTAAATTTTTTGTAACTAAGTAGGGAAAAAATGACATTTAGAGGGAGGTGGTGCTGGAAAGGGCGAATTCTCCCCAGACCAAAGTAGGGCCGCCCCACGGCAGGGCGTATTAACCCTGGCTTGGGGCGCATCCACCCCGACTCGAGGCGGAGTCACCTCGGGGCATGGGTTCGTCCGCTCTGAGTTGGGGCGGAGTCACCCCAAGATGTGGGCGCGTTCGCCCCAGCATTGGGGTGCATTCGCCTTGGGTCAGGGAAGATTCGTCCCAAGGTGGGGGCGTGTCCGCCTCAGCTTGGGGCGGTAGCACCTTGGGTTGGGGGTGTGTCCGCCCCTGCTGGGGGTAGCCATGCCCCGAGTTTGGGGCGTGTTTTCCCTGGTTGGGGCGGAAGCTCCCCAACTTGGGGCGGCAGTGCCCAAGGTTGGGGGCGTGTCTAGCCTAGCTTGGGGCGGAAACACCCCGAGATGGGGCATGTCCACCCCAGTGCTGGGGCACATCTACCCCGGTGCTGGTGCGTATCCACCCCAGACCAGGGTAGGTCCGTTCCGGCGTAGGGGTGCATTCGCCCCAGTGTGGGAGTGCCTCCAGGTGGATTTAGGAAGACAAGTTTGTTTTGACGAGGGTAAATCTGGAAAAAGAAGAACATAATAAAGGAAAAGAATTTAGAGAAAAAATGAGCGATGTCCTGGGGTTGGGAATATGGTGCACTGACAATTGGATAATATGGATGTAGGGTTTTAGGCGATTACAGACACATGAGCGACAGTAAGAGGTACTGATAGAAACCATAGTGGCCATGACTAGAGTAGATCATGGAACATTGGATCATGCATGGTTATTGCACTTTTTACAGGTTCCAGTGATGAGGGCACATCGAGTGATGCTGACAGCATTGATAGAGAGATGGAGTTCAGAGACATCGATGTTTCATTTGCCAATGGGGGAGATGAGGGTGACGCTGGAGGATGTATAGCGCATCCTGAAGCTGCCGATAGCAAGACTATTAGTTAGTGATGTGGTATTGAGAGGGGCAGAGTTAGATCACACTGTATTAGTGTTATTTGGAGATGTGGATCTGCCCATACAAGGTGAGCAGTTGGACCTAGTCAGATGTTTGTCAGTGGGGGTACCACCCCAACCATTATTTTTGGGTGGACAGATTAGTGGGATATTTTTACCTGATTGTAGCAAGCAGTTTTATAGTCTATGGTACATGGAGGTGATTTGACATATTGTCGAGTGGCACGAGGGATAGATCTTGTGGGGTACCTGTGTATTAGCATAGTTATACTGGGATATGCATGTGATCTGCTACCAGAACTTAGTGATTTTGACACACACGACCCTACTACAGGTGTGGGCATGTGAGCATATTATGGTGATGAGACCCATAGTTGTTAGGGAGGGAGATGAGGATGAAAGAGAGCCTATGGCTTGGGGGTATGGGGAGGCGAGGGGCTAGGTTTTGTGGTACGAGATGCAGGGGGATATGGATGGGTGGAGGAGAGTGATAGATTACTTGTAGGAGAGATATAATATGGCATCTGTATATGTATCAACAGTTCAGGAGGTGGAGGGAGGAGGAGGAGAGATAGAGGGGTTACTTTATGAGTCGGTGTGTCTTGATTGGGAGTTTGCCGCATATAGTGGAGATGCATCAGCTAGACAGAGTGTTGAGGCAGTTTTGGCTGATACAGGATACTCTGGAGGTGCCTGTCAGGTATCATCAACTCACTAGAGAGTGACCATGGGGACCTGCTTTGAGACCGAGGGATGCCAGAGTGGCGTGGGTGGTGACAATGTATGTGCCCTACCTAGGGAGAGCTATTGGGGTGGAGGACGTAGGAGTGACAATATGATATGACCGGTGGTGGCGCAACCACCGATGGGAGAGGATTACACCATTGGTTCCTATCGTAGGAGCCATAGGATTCAAATCAGAGGATGAGCGTTAGGGGGCGAGGGAGGGTAGGGAAAAAAGATAATAAGAGGATGTAGAGGGTGTTGGTTAGTAGGGAAAAGGAGAGGATGAGGTTGAGGCGGTAGGTCATCCAGAGAGGAGGAGGAGGAGGTGACAATGGAGGAGGGCTAGGGTGGAGGTGGACATAGTAGGACCCATTGGTGGGAGAGATGTAGGATGGTAGGAGGGTGGGATAGGTCTGGAGCAAGATGCAGTAGGATAGGATGAGCCAGAGGTGGAGATGATATGTGTGGTGGAGGGTGGGGCTAGTTAGCAGATAGGCATAGGAGGTAGGGTATGATGGAGGAGAGTGTTGGTGTGGGCTGAGTAGGGGGAGAGGGGAGGGGGTGGATAGCAGGATGGAGCCCAAGAGGAGATTGAGGTTAGGGGTCAGTTAGAGAGGATGGTGAGTAGGAGATGACAGAGGAGGGTGCAGAGCATGGTAGAGAAGGGGTCTCCTATTGTAGAGATAGAGGGAGCGAGGATGAGGAGGAGCCGGAGGGGGAGGTGAGGGTTGTAGGAGAGCTGAGGAGACTGATGAGAGTGGGGAGGCATGGTCAATCACGGAGAGTTCAGGTCTGCCCCACTGTGGAGGACTAGGAGACTCAGTAGGAGCAAGAGTGTAGGGGGGCAATGATGCTATGGAGATAGATGGAGATGTTCCAGATATTTTGGATGCAGAGCCATTGGTGGTGGTTCCTTGCATGTCATTAGAGGATTCTACTGCTCAGCCGAGAGATATTGCGGAGAGGCTTTGGATGACAAATCAGAGGTTGAGGATAGCTGAGGTGGAGGTGATCAGACTTAGGGTTGAGCTATCAAGGGTGCTTGTAGCAAGTCAAAGAGATTATAGATTTATGGTTGACCTTTTATCCACATAGGTAGAGGTGATGGGGAGGGAGGGAGATGGACTATAGGCTGACATACAGAGGGTATGAGATGAGTTGCTGCTGTTAGTTGGAACCGTAATAGATTATAGGTGGAGGTTGTTATATTATAGGCCAGGGGGAGCCAGAGGGAGTGACAGATCAGGGGTCAGCAGAAATTAGCAGCAGATAGATGATCTCCGGCGAGAGCGAGATGAGCTACATGATAGAGTGCATTGTTTAGAGCAGATAGTTGGAGATATGGGGTTGATGCAGGAGAGAGAGAGAGAGCGAGGTGAGGGAGTAGGCCCGTATTATGGCGCAGGTGTAGGTGCAGGCTA
Source organism: Sequoia sempervirens (assembly GCA_007258455.2). Classification (NCBI taxonomy): domain Eukaryota; kingdom Viridiplantae; phylum Streptophyta; class Pinopsida; order Cupressales; family Cupressaceae; genus Sequoia; species Sequoia sempervirens. The sequence continues at coordinate 484,298,919 of VDFB02000015.1, read as the reverse complement.
TGGAGGCAGAGAGGGATGTGGCATAGGCATAGGTGTAGGTTTTATAGAGTGAGAGAGAGTTGGCAGAGGCACGGATATAGTCTCTTCAGAGGAGAGAGGAGGCAGTTTTAGAGGTATCGTCACTCCAAAGAGAGTGAGATGCATCAGGTTTGAGAGTACATGAGCTACAGAGGGATAGGAATGCAGTGGTGGCTTAGTCATAGGCCGCATAGAGGGAGAGGGATGTTGTAGAGATGTAGATACAGATGCTATAGGGAGAGTGGGACATTGCAGTGGCTTAGTTGCAGTCAGTACAGGTTGGTGATGTGATAGCTAGGGACAGATATACAGGCGTTACAGGGGGAGAGGGACGTAGAAATGGCTAGGGCAGTGGCTACCGAGGAGATGAGAGATCGGGTTCAGGTAGAGATGGCGCAGTTACAACTATCCTAGGAGGTTTGCGAGTAGGAGAGGAGAGTGATTACCAAAGATCGGGATAGGTATCGTCAGGAACGAAATTCCACTTAGGTCTAGGTTGTTGAGCGAGAGGAGAATGCAAGGGAGGTAGGATTTTGGATGGCTGCATATTATCATGCAGTTCCAGACCTAGCACAATGGATGTTCCAGTACGTTCGTCAAACACCGCAGATGCCAGCACCATCCTAGACATTGGGGACGCGGACCCGAGATTTCAGTGATTCACAGGGGGTTTCACCAGGTAGGAGACCAGTACTTGATTCACCTCAGAGATCAGATGTGGGCAGCTCATTTGGCAGGTGATAGGTTACTAAGTTTTTGACAGGTGTAGGGTGGATGGATAGGTCATAGTGACAGTGGTGATTTACAGGACCTTGTACTGGTATTTTTCTCTAATGATTTTTGTATACGATGGTCATAGATATGATGACATCGACAAAATTATTATGATATTATTCATGTGATAGTCATGATTTATGAGATGTACTTTGGACTTTTGGCATATTTATATATAATAGCCCTTATTGACACCATGTTCATGCGTTGGATGAATGATTGTGTTTATGCATTTGTGGACTATGGATGATTTTATTAATGCAGATGCTTATATGATGTTATGATGTATGCATATTTTTTACTTATGATGGCTTGTTTAGATGTTTATGTATGGATACTTATTTGATTTATTGATGTGTATGTATATTTGTATGATGGCTTATGTAGATACTTTTATGAATGTTTTATACATGCAGGATGTGGTGTATTATGAGTCTAACACTTTGTGATGTAGGTGGTGATGTATGCATGGTTCTAACACATTACGATGTAGGTGGTGATGTATGTATGAATAGTAGAAGGAATCTAATATGTGTGGATGATAATGCATGTGTAATGGAGTTAAAGTTGTAATGAATTATCAATGCGAATAGTAAATCATGAAAGGAAATAACACATCATCATAAGCGTCAATAAGGAATGACATGAAAGGAAAGGGGGGAAGATGTATGTGTAGTGATTGTGGAAAATGGGTGTAATCTGGCACTTGTCAAAAACTTTTAATATCTTAAGAAAAATGGGAGAGAGCGGGGTAAGTATTTGCACAACCAAAATTATAGGGTGAACGCAATGCAACAAATGATGAAATGCAATCCTAATATGATTTTCCATTTTTAGAGCATTGATTTTTTCTATAGCATAAGACACCAAGTGCCAAGGTATAGGCAACCAAGGCGAGTAAGCATCTAATGCATGAAACAAACACACAAACAAGAAGGCTGTCCCAACACCCCAAATTAGTGAAAACTTTGGTCAGGACAGCCATTGGGATAACCACAAGCACAAAGGGATGTCCCACGTAAAATAAGAGCATAGGGATCTTGGTGGGTACTACGTGAGACAACCCAACATATAGCAACAATAAAAGATCAAGATATGCCCCTATGTGAATTAGCCAAAACACACCATAACATGAAAGATTATGGCGATCTTAACTAATTATAATAGGGAGCTCAAACGATAAACAAAAACCAAAAGTATCGAAAGATCACAATCAAATTTCAAATGTCCTTTGTCATAAGATCAAGAGGATGGATGAGGTTGATGAGGTCTGTTAGGAAGGATGTATCCTATTAAGATCGATGATGGATACTAAACTAAAAGATCAATATGACATGAGATATTCAGAACTGATTGGATTTGTTGATACTAGCAGATCTTGTTGGTTAATAACTAGCTAGATAAGGGCATAGCTTAATGACACAATACAAGAGAAACAAGCCACAAGACAGAAGACAGACACATCCTACAGACCTAGGGGCTTAGGGGCCGATCAAAGATTAGCCTTGCCTATGTGAAAGTGCAAATCCCTCGTAGTTCTTGAAAAGACTATGGATAAAGCATAAAGAAGATGATGGTGATCGATGATGAATGACACAAGACATGAAACACAAATTCCCTAGGGGAGGATCAAATGATCAACCTTGCCTACGTGAAAGCGCAGGGGAAATGTAGTTCAAAAAAGACAAATGACAACCGACCATGGATAAAAGCGAAAAGGGGAGGATGAAGATAGATGATGGATGACCATCTCGGGATGGTCAAAATGCCCCGGGGGTAGATCAAATGATCAGCCTTGCCTACGTGAATGCACAGGGACAATGTAGTTCGACTAAGGATGAGAAGGTCGATGTGATAGGATGAGATCTAGATGGAGACTGACACAATGGATAATCCTATATGATGACACCAATTGGTTGATGATAAAATGAACGACACAAGCTCAGAGTGGGATATTGAAAAGCCAGGATGAGGGATCGCCAAGGTGGATCATCCAATGCTTAATCAAGATATATACCAAGCGGTCGAGGATGGGATGGGTGAGGATGATAGGGTGGATGAAAGCATAAAATAACTAGGATGCTAGGTAGATAATGATTAATCCCTCTACAAATGGCACCTGTGAATAGGTTTTCACCACATGTACTTATCCAAGGCACCACCAAAGGTGGTTTTCACCATAGGACGAATTTATTTCTTTTTACTATTTTTTTTTATTTTCTTGATTTTTTTATTTTTTTGTATTTTTGCAGGTAGTGTTACCAAGCGGATTTAGGTGTAGAACCTCTTCAGATGCATGATATTGATAGGCTCTTCTAGGGGTTCTCCTTCAAGGGTAGCAAGTCTGTATGCCCCAGATCCATATTTAGCGGTTATGATATAAGGACCCAACCAATTTGCTTCAAATTTCCCTTTCTTATCGCAGTCCTGTTGAGTATGTTGGTTCTCTTTAAGGACTAGTTCACCAATCTGGAATTGTCGAGGATGAACCTTCTTGTTGTAGTTATGCTTGAGGTTGTTTTGGTAGGCTTGTAGATGATCATAGGCTTTGATTTGTCTTTCATCAAGTAACTCCAACTATGCAAGTCGTGCAACATGAGCATCCTCCTCACTGATAAGGTTCTTTAGAGAAATCCTCAGTGATGGGATCTCAACTTCGATTGGCAAGATGGCTTCGACACCATACACTAAAGAATAGGGGGTAGCACCTATAAGGGTGCGGATGGAGGTACAATATGCCCAGAGGGCGGGATGAATATGGAGATGCCAATCTCGACCAGTGCTATTGACAACCTTCTTGAGGATGCGGATAAGGGTCTTGTTGGTTGCTTCTACCTGACCATTACCCTGGGGGTAATAAGGAATTGACCAACAATGCTGGATATGAAAGGTGTCATAGAGATCTTTCATGGCTGGGTTTTGAAAAGTTTTTCCATTGTCGGATAGGATGGTGGATGGAATACCATATCTGCAAAGAATATGGTAAAGGATGAATTTTGAAATTTGAGTACCGATGATTTGTGAGAGTGGCATTGCTTCCACCCATTGGGTGAAGTATTCAGTGGCGGTAATTATGAATGTATGGCCGTTAGAAGAGGGTGGGTAAATCTTTCCAATCAAGTCAAAACCCCATTGAGATAAGGGCCATGGTTCTAGTAGGGGTTGAAGGTCTTGTTTCAGAGCATGAATCAAGTGTGCATGTTGCTGGTAGGGAAGGCATTTCTTCATGAATTCACAAGCATCATGTTCTAATGTAGGCCAATAATATCTAGCTTAGAGAATCCTTTGGCCAAAGCCATACCATTTGAATGGTCCCCGTAAACACCACCATGTACCTCCGTTAGTGCGGTATGGGATTTGGTCTCATTCAGACATCTAAGGAGGGTTCCATCATACCTGCGATGATAAAGCATATCATTGACGATAATGTATCGGGATGAACATTGAATAAAGGATTTTTTGTTGGTTGCGTGTGAGGTCTGGAGGTAGAATATTATCATGTAGATAAGCATATATTTCTTGATACCATGGGGAATCGGGACCTACAATGTCACACACCATGTCAATCTCAGAGATATCATATGTGGGGATTAAAAGTTGTTCCACAAGGAACTCACATTTTGTTCGATCTTTAGGCATGTCAATTAGGGAGCCAATAGTAGCCATTGCATCAGCTGCTTTGTTCTGTACCCTCATAATTTTGTCAAATTGTATGAAGGTGAAATATTTCTTAAAGTCATCCACCATGCATTTATAGGGTAACATCTTATCATCTTTTGTTAGGAATTCATCATTAACTTGCTTAATTACCAACAATGAATCACCAAAGACTCTCAAGTGAGTTATGTGCCACTGCTTTGCAATTCAGAGGCCTGTGAGGAGGGCTTCATACTCTGCTATGTTGTTGGTACACAAGAATGCTATCTTGAATGATTTTGGAATGTAGTCACCTTGAGAGGTAACCAAAAAAATTACTGCGCCTGATCCATTATGAGTATATGAGTTGTCAAAATACAATATCCAAGTCGATGTTTCTGTAACTATGAAAACTTCTTCATTTGGAAATTTAATGACTAGAGGGTAAGCATCCACTATTGGTGCCTCAACTAGCTGATCAGCTATGACTTGTCCCTTTATGGCTTTGTGATCTATGTACTCTATGTCAAATTCACTTAGGAGCATGACCCACTTAGCCATGCAACCAGTTAAAGTGGTTCTAGATAACAAATACTTTAGTGGATCAATTTTTGCTATTAATTTGACCAAATGGCTGAGCATGTAATGTTAGAGTTTTTATGTACTAAAGACCACTACACGGTAGGCTTTATTCATGGGTGAATAATTTATTTCATAGCCGACTAGTGTTCAATTGATGTAGTAGATTTCTCTTTCTTTTGATGATTCATCATGTTGTGCCAATAATTCCCCCAATGCAACTGAAGTGGCATCACTGTAAAGCAAGAGGGGTTTCCCTGGAATCGGTGGCATTAGGATCAGTGGATGAGCCAAGTATTACTTGATCATATCAAAACGTATCTGACACTATTGGTTCCATCTGAAGGTGGAGTCCTTTTTCAGAAGATGGGTGAATGACTGACACTTATCTGCAAGCTAGGGTATGAACCGGCGGATGGATTGCAGCTTTCCCTAGAGACTTCTTAATTGTTTTAGATTGCGTGGTGGAGGCATATCCAAAATAGCTTTCACCTTGGTAGGATCAACCTCAATGCCTCTTTGAGAGACTATGAAACCAAACAATTTCCCTGATGTAACACTGACACACTTTTTGGGATTTAGTCGTGGCTTGTAATGTTCTAACCGCTCAAAGATCTTTTCTAGGATGGCAGGGTGCTCTGCTCTAGTTTTGGATTTTCCTAGCAAGTCATCCACATAATCTTCCATTATAATATGGATGAGGTCATGGAAGATGACATTCATTTCCCTCTGATATGTCGCCCTCACATTCTTGAGACCAAAGGGCATAACATTGTAGCAAAAAGTACCCCAAGGTGTTGTAAAAGTGGTTTTATGTTGGTCTTCAAGTGCAATTCGGATTTGATTATAACCAGAAAAACTATCCATAAGGGATAACATCTCATGTCTTGTAGTAAGGTCGACCAGCATGTCAATATTGGGTAGGGGGAAGTCGTCTTTTGGATAGGCTTTGTTAAGATCCCGGAAGTCTGTGCAAATCTGAATGTCTCCGTTTGGCTTGGAAATAGGTACTATGTTGGAGATCCAATTAGAGTAGTCAATGGGTCTAATAAAACTGACATCCAGTAGCTTCTCCAATTCCTTCTTGACTAATAATGCTACCTGTGGATGCATTTTTCAAAGTTTTTGTTTGATAGGCTTGGCATCTAGGCAAATATCTAGATGATGAACTACTAAAGTAGGGTCTAAGCCTGGTATGTCTGAGTATGACCAAGCAAAGTTAATGATACCATTTTGGAGTAGCTAAACAATGACTAAATATTCTTGCTTTGATAAAGATTTGGCCACATAGGTGATCTTAGGGTTTTCTGCGGTACCCAAATTAACTTCTTGAGTTTCTTCAATTTGGACAGATGACCACGTGGATAATTGAGTTCCCACAAGGGGAAGATGAACGTCTCCATCCTCCAGCACCTCTTCAAGGTTTTCACTATCAAATGTTTCATTTATTTTTACTTTTTCTAGGTCAGAAAATGCCTCGGGGAGGTTTTCACTAGATGACCATTTTTTACTTTTCTTGTTTCTATTTTTGCGACTAGAGCGTTCATCCCCCCCCAATCCCATGAGGTTGACATATGTATCCAAGGATACATTGATAGGCGCACTGTCATGTAGGTCCCAATCAATAAGTTTGGGATGGCGAAGGATAGGCTAATGGTACAGACGGATAAGTAGTCAAACATGATAGGCCTGTGTGATCTACATCATCGTACACATGTATGATGGATTCATCCTCGAGTATGTCTTCCAAGGGACCATTCTCCATAGTAACACTATTGGAGGTATTAGATGATGTTGTAGGGCCTTTCTATTTTTTGTCATATCCGAGGCCTATATTCCGTGGCAACTTCGATACATCAATAGGTTGCAACCGTACCTGTTCTTCCTTTCCTAGGCCCTCACCTTGGTAGTTATGATTTTCTGTGAACTTAGATGACCAAGGGTATACTTCCTAAAAGTATTCCTTTAGAGGAGGATCCAGTTGAGGTTCTTCATGGTATACTCACTAATTGATATCTTCTTCTGGTGCATTTGTCTTTATACTAGGATACCGGAAAGTGGTGGTGGGGATGTTTTTAACATTGAAGGTGACGGTCTTGTCCTCTTTTGGAGTAGCCTGTGAAGATCGACCGTACATGTGTGGTGATGGTGGCATGGTTGCCACATTTAGGGTTGTATGCATTTCATATTCACAACACCCCTTGTTAATGATCTGGACTTTGGTAACAAAGGAATTGGTGGTGGAAGATGGCGTGGCCATCGTGGTAGATATGGATTGGAGGATGATGACTGAGATGCTCCCATTTCGATAGTATTCAAATGGTTGTGGGTCGGCATAAATGGTGGTCTATTGTCCATTAACCGAGAAATTTAGGCATTGATGGTACGTGGAGGGTACGACTTGCATGGTGTGGAGTCATGGGCGGCCTAGGAGAATATTGTATGGTAAGTCCAGATCAATGACATGACAAGTAGTATACTGAACTATAGGTCCAACCTAGATAGGAAGACTGATAATCCCTTTAGAATTTATTTCTGCATTATCATAAGCCTTAATTGTGATGATTTGATTACTCAAATCCACTTGAGTATACCCTACCTATTTTATGAATTTCAGAGTACATAGATTGAGGACAGAGCCATTATCTACCAAGACCCTTTTTATTTTATGATGGGAAACCAAGACTTTGATGTGTAAGGGACGATTGTGATTGCCATCAATATTTGGCATGTCATTCTGGCTGAAGTGTAGTTGGTAAGACAAATACAGGTGTCCTACTAAAGCTTGGAACCATGTGGGATTAATGTCGTTAGGTACGTGGGTTTCTTGTAAAGCTCTGTTGAGTATTTCTTGATGTACGGGAGAAGACTTAAGCAGATCCAAGATTGAAATCTGAGCAGGGGTCTTCCCTAAGTGATCAAGAATGTTATACTGAGAGTTTACAAGATTTGATTGGGTGGATGTGGAGGCTGTAGGTACAGTAATGTGGGACCGTCTGGTAGCAACAACACATTGGGGATCTTTAGCCTTAACATGTATCATAGACACACAAGGTTCTACCTATTCAATGTAATGGACAATACCATCATAATTGAGGGGTACATTTTTATAGCTTATATTATTTGTGTTGTTGTCTTGGGGATTGTTATTGGAGGTGCTTACACTTGATTATGGTTAGGGAAGGCATTTTGGTATATCTGTAATTGAGCATTGGATGATGAAGCTTGACTGGTGTTGACTTTGATATCTCCTCGATCAATAAGATCTTGGACATAGTTTTTGAGACCTTGACACTTATTCAGAGTGTGCCCTTTTATCTTATGGAATTCAGAATATTCATTCTCCCTAAACTAGGCTGGTTTGGGTTTGGATTCATCAAGCGGCTTGGTGATGGGGTACGTGATTAGATAGTTGACCTGATTGAAGATGACACTCAAGGGTTCTCCTAATTGAGTATATTGGCATTTTCCATTCCCTTGGCTTTTTTGCTTTGACTATTGAGGAGGATGGGATGACCCCTATGGCACGGATATGGCATTAGGTATAGATGGTGGTTGCCTTTGGGATGTGCTAGCCACCTGAACATGTTTAGTGTCAGTGACACCATCATTCATTGCATTTTTTTTCTTGTTCCAAAAGCGTGACTTATCGCCAGATGGACTTTCTTTGTCATGGTTATGTATCTTGATGTGCCCTTTGGCAATAAGGGCATGTTCAAGGATGGGTCCTTTTTCTACTATTTCAGTGAAAGTGGTAACACAGTGCAACCTAAAATTGTGAGCCATGTTAGGATGTGAGTTCTCCACAAAGAGAGTGACCATATCTTTCTCTTTGAGAGGGGTTTTCATTTGGCTTGCTAGTGCTCGCCACCTTTAAAGGTAGCTAGCAAAGGTTTCACCTTCATGTTGCTTCTCCTTAAGAAGGTCCAAAGTATCAGTGTCTTTTTACAAATTGAAGGAGAAGTAAGAAACAAGTTTTTTTGAAAGATCTGCAAAGGATTTTATGGACCCTCGTTCTAGACCCATGAACCATTCTAGGGAATTACCTATCAAGCTTCATGGAAACAATTGCAAGAGGTAGTTGTCATTGTGCATAACTTCTTGACATTGGGAGTAAAACTCTTGCAAGTGAGCTTTTGGATCTTTGTTTCCCTTGTATCTATCAAACTTTGGTATCTCAAAGTGCTTCGGGAAGGGAATTAGTGAGATGGATGGATCGAACGGATAGGGACATATATCTTCGAATTTAAAGGATTGTTTACCAGTCCCCGCTTGGAGATCATTCAAAGCAGCTTTTATTTCCAATAGATCTGTGTTGACTAGTTGTATAATCAAGGTAGGTGGATTGGATGGATAGGGATGATAGGATGATTGTAGATCTTGTTGAGATAATGTTTGAAGATGGACGTAAGGATTTTGATAATGAGAGGATGGTGCCCCCTATTGATGTGTAGGGGGGTGTTTTTTGGTATGGAGGTTGTTGTTGTGGGGTATAGTACAGATTTTTTTGATAAGAATGCGTGACCGAATGGTGGGGAGCTTGAATGTGATATTGTGGATTGGTTTGTTGGTATTGAAGGTACTGTTGTGATTGTTGGAAGGCCACACAGGGTGGTTGTTGCTGGAACTACTGCTGATTATGATAGTAATAGTGCTGAGGAGGTTGTTGTTGTGATGTCGACTATTGCGTGGGGGTATGTGCAGGATCATCATGGAAAAAATAGGCCCTTAAGTGGCAAAAAATTCAGAAAAGTCAAAGTTAGCAATTTGACGTAAAAAATTGAATAAGTTATCTATATTATTTCAAAAATATGTAAGAATAGAATCTATAAAAAATTGAATGTAGTTTCTAAACTACTAGGTTTATTTTTTTTTAAAAAAATCTATTTGGTGAAAATTTGAAATTTCAATGTAGTAGTACTTAAATTTCAGGGAAAAAATAAGAAGTAGGTGTCTATCTAACCACCCTAACCACAATAAAATGATAATATTTTTTTATAATATTTTAGACATAAGTAGAGGACTCATGTCCAGATGTGATGAATATTTTTTTGTAATTTTTTTCCAAGTAAATAATTAATTATGAATTTTTATTACAACTTTTAAAAAATATAAAAAACTCGTATGTCTGACCACCTTAACTTGGTCAAAACTTCATGAAATTCAATTTTTCTTTTTTTAATCCTATAGTATGTGAAACATAGAATGTGATGCATGTTTTGGATTCCAAAAATGTGATATCATTTAAAAGCTATAGATGTTTTTCAATCAGCCTATCAATCAGACTTTAGTTGTAATTCAAATAGAAAATAAATAATAATTATTTATTAAATTCAAAGTAAAGCATAATTTATATTGGTGGAAAGTTGAGAATCTCCTTTAAAAACCCTTTTCATTTCATCAATTTTGGGTAAAAAATTTTTTATCATCCACATACCCTACAAATACCCATCATATTGCCACTTTTTGGCCCATCATGATCCTGCACATACCCATGGGCCGAGATGGGATGTTGTGTTGTGGTTGAGCTTGCAGACATAAAATGGATGTGAGGAACAGGGATATGGTTTGGGCGAGAGGTTGGGATGGATTGCCTTGTGATTGGTATGGTGGTTGTTGTGAAGAAACTAAAGCATTATGCGGGGGTTGTTGTTGATGAGGTGGCTGAGATAATGTAGAGGTGTTCTATAAAGGAGGTTGTTGGGTACCAACCTGAACATTTGGTTTAGACGTACCTTGTGGAGGTAATTGAGGTGGTAGGTTGGATTGATGAGGCTATTGAGATGTATACAAAAGCAGTGGTAGATTTGTGGCCCCAAGAGGTGGAAGCAATGCGATAAAAGGGGTTCCCCCAACATTGATGGGAGGTTGACTCGAAAGGGGTGGTGTTGTTAGCATTAATGGGGCAGGTTGTGGAACATTTTGCGGCATACCGTAGGTGAAAGGATTATTGGGATTAGGCACTTGATGAGCCCCCATGATTGAAATTGTAGCATGTGGGGGGTGGTTAACATGATAAAGAATGATGTTGCCAAATTTAGGTTGATGCCAACCCTCTACTGGAGGAACATTGGGGATGTATGAACCATCTGGTGCATTTTGTGAACCTTGGGGTATGTTAGATGTGGAACTCCTATATTTGGATAATTCAACACTTGATGGAGGTTTGAAAACTTTTTGAATTAGGTGGGCCAGGATTTCTTCCCCATGTTTTTCGAATAGGCGGTCAGTCATTTGCACATTGGCAGGATTACTAAAATGTTCCTCAAGCGTGAGTTCAGGTTGATTAGCCATACTCTCCTCACCATGTGGTGAGTTGTTCTGATTTTCAGTGTTGGAGTGTGATGAAGTGCCATTATGAAGATCTTGGGGAGTGTTCACTCCATTGTTAGGATCTTGAGAGACATTTGCACCATTTGTGGGATTTGCATTGTTATTAAGATCTTGAGACATTTTCACTTGGGAATTTTGACCTTGTTGTTGTGCCATTTGCTTCTTGGCTTGTGACCTAGTTTGAACAGGCATGCAAATGTGCTATGGGTGGATTATAAAATGTCCTTGATGAATGATTTGATTTTGATTGGATGAGATTGGATTTTGATTGGATAGATTAGATTTTGATGGGTTGAGATTTGATTGGATTGTTAAGATAAATTGGATTTGTTTGATTGAATGGATGTGATTGGATCAATTAGATAATTGGATAAGTGTGATTGGTTTGATTGGATGATTGAAAAAAATAGATTGAGTGATCTGATAGGTGTGATTGGATGATGGAAGATGTGAGGGACCCTAAATCTAGTAAAAAAACATCACCCTTAGTGACCTAGAGCATTGATTGATCTAGTGGATGATCACGGCACCAAATCCACCTCAAGATAGAAAGGGATTGATTTGGGCTGAGGATGATAACTTACAACACCGAATTCACCTCAAGATAGAAGTAAATTGATTTGGTTCCAAGTTGATAATAGATGTGAAGGATAGCAATCAAATTCAAGCACTGAGTTCAATTTGGGTAACAACTTTTAACACGAGGTTAAGGTGATTTGATTATGAGTGGTGTTTATGTGATACGGCTTAGGTGATGCAAATGGTAAGATTTTGGTGAATCAATTTCACTATGTGATGATATGGGATTTCCAAACGAGTTACCAAAAAATTTAAAATGAGTGGGCGGATTGAGAGAATAAATGTATGGATGTTTGGGATGACTAATGAAGATTTTGGATGATTAAACATAAATTTTGGAGAATAAACAAAGGTTTGGAACAATAAAATGGCAGTTTAGAATGATTAAACAAGGGTTTCAAAGGTTTAAAATGACAAAAAAGAGGTTGGGAATGATTAGATAAAGGTTTGGAATGATTAAAAAATGGTTTAGAGACTAAAGGGGGCGATTTTCACTGTCCAGGAGGGAAAATTTGCCCCACTGTAGTAAACAGGAGGGAAAATTCACCCCACTGTAGCAAACAGAAGGGAAAATTCACCCCATTGCAGTTAACAAGAGGGAAAATTTTCCCTACTGCAGCAAACAGAGACTTGTTTTTGATGAAAATGACTATGGCAAGGACTTAAAATGACAACAATAAGGTCAATTTTTCAAAAAGTTTACTGGTTTCTCACAAGAAAGCACTTTCAAAAAAGCACAATCCTATGATTAGTATTAAGGGTGTGGCCAATAAAGGTCTTAATCTAGGATGCACAAGCTGTCTAGGGAGTCCTTGATATACTCTCGGTACATGAGGCACAACTGTGAACACTAGCCCATCACAAGCATGAGTCAGGAACCCTAGCGAGATACTGAAGGGCTCAGACCAACTCTTCACGTCTATCTAGGTATCACCCTAGCTTTGACGCTCCACTAATTACGATGTGACTAGATTGGGGTACAACTTTTGCTCTCCCCCCTTTGTATACCCCATCGTATGTGTGGTTGGAATCATCCCTTGGGGTGATGAAATCCCCAAGCAGGTCCCACTAGAAAGAAAGCACTAATCATTTCCAACTACTTCCCAAGCTCACACGAAGTGGAAGGGGAAAGTGAAAAAAAACTAATGCCCCCTTTGGGTAACACAAAAAGATAGACACAACAAACAATGGATATTACCTCCCCTAATTAAACTATGTTCCTAGATTAACGAAGACAACAAGGATAACTTTTAAAAATCTAAGCAAACGAATAGCCCTGCAAATAAAATGTTAGTTGCTTTATCCTTCTTTCTTCGCCAATTACACAAAAATATGCTACAAAATGTTAGCACAAACACCAATATCCTTGCAAAAAACAATGTTAGGGGGTTAGAATAAAAAACAGTAAAAAACTAGAGCAAAAACTAAGCTAAAACGACCATTTTACCTTTCAAAATGTGTTGTTTTGGGGCGTATTCGCCCCTCTGCAATAACTAGGAGGGAAAATTTTCCCCTCTGTAGTGACCAGGAGGGTGTAGTCGCCCCTCTGCAGTGAATTAGATGGTGTAGTCGCCTCTCTGTAGTAACCAGGAGGCGTAGTCGCCCCTCTGCAGCGTACAAGAGGGTGTTGTTGAACTTTTGCAGCAACAAGAGGGCACAGTTGAACTTCTACAGCAGCAAGAGGGCGTAGTTGAACTTTTGTAGCAACAGGAGGGCACAATTGAACTTTTGCAGCAGTAGGAGGGCGCAGTTGAACTTCTGCAACAATAAAAGGGTGCAGTTGAACTTCTTCAACAACAAGAGGGCACAGTCGCCTTTCTGCAATGAAATGTTAGCAAGCAAAATTCAAATAAAGGGCGTAGTCGCCCTTCTATAGTGAAATGTTAGCAAGAAAAATTGAAATCAGGGGCGTAGTCGCCCTTCTGCAATGAAATTTTAGCAAGCAAAATTCAAATCGAGGGCGTAGTCACCCTTCTGCAGTGAAATGTTAGCAAGCAAGATTCAAATCAAGGGTGTAATCACCCTTCTGCAGTGAAATGTTAGCAAGAAAAATTCAAATCAGGGGCATAGTCGCCCTTCTGTAGTGAAATCTTATCAAGAAAAATTCAAATTAGGGGCGTAGTCGCCCTTTTGCAGTGAAATGTTAGCAAGCAAAATTCAAATAAGGGACGTAGTCGCTCTTCTGCAATGACCAAGAGGGTATAGTCGCTCCTCTATAGTGACCAAGAGCGCATAGTCGCCCCTCTGCAGTGAATCAGAGGGTGTAGTCGCCCTTCTGTAGTGACCAGGAGGGCGTAGTAGCCCCTCTGCAGTGACCAAGAGGGCGTAGTAGCCCCTCTGCAGTGACCAGAAGGGCATAGTCGCCCCTCTGTAGTGAACCAGAGGGCGTAGTCACCCCTTTGTGACCTATTCCTGCAAACAAACTCACCAACAACAAACATAAAATAGAGGAACCCGCTTGTGGGTCCCATTGGCCATGCCAAAAATGTAATTCTAAATGTTTATCAACCCTAAATATGCAAAAGCAACAATAATGCAATGAAAGAAAACATAAAGGGACACCTCAAGATTAGCCTAAGAAATGATAAAGCAAAGAAATAAGCTAAAATAAAGATTACAAGATGATTATACCTTCTTTGCTGCTAAAATTCCTTGGTTGGCCCTTGATTTGGATTGCTTTGTATGCTCCTTAGATGGCTATTAATGTAGCTAAATGCAAGATTAAGTAGATGGTGAAATGAAAATGCAAAATGGCTAAAATAGATAGCTAGATGAGAGAAAAATGAGTGCACAAAATGACAACATAAGATTGCCAAATGGCTAAGTGTTAAAAATGCTTTAGAGGAGGGGGTATTTATAGAGAAATTTGAATTCCCTAGAGAATTCAATAGTTGAAATTTATCCAACAAGGCCAAGATGAAGGGCTAAGGTGAGATGAGGACTCACAAGCCCTCACATTTTGACATGTGGAATGTGAAGTGGCTAAGGGTGAGATGATGTGTAGGTGATGTGGAAGGAGAGTACATGATGTGGAGGAAGGACAAGTACCTTCCAAGTACCTTGGAGAGTGAGAAGATTTCCTCAAAAAGGAAATTCTTGTCCCCAAGTGAGAATGAAAGTGGCATTTGAGGAATTTTGGAATTCCTCAAAAATCTCCATGGGAAATGAGAAAGTGGTTGGAGAAATAAATGTGAATTAAAAATTCACATTCTTAGGAGAATCTAATGGATAAGAGAGGGTCTCCAAAAAGGTGGGAATTGGTCACATGTGGATGAGGTGACAAGTCAAATGTTCTAGAAGCCTTGGAAGGATAAAATGTGAATGAAAAATTCACATGGGGAGGAGAGAGACCTAGGATGAATAAATGTGAATTAAAAATTCACATGGAAAAGAGGGTCAATGCTAAGAAAAGAAAATGAAAAGGTTGACTAAAAAGTGGTGTTGAAAGTGGCTAATGATTTTGATTAAGGTTGTGCAAATACCTAATTAAGGTAATTAATGAGAGATTAGAAGCAAGTGGCAAATGTAGGAGGATGTAACATTAATCTTTGATTAAGAGGATGCACATCTTAATCATGAATTAATTAAATTAATCCAGATTAGAGAGGGATTATGGAGGATGTGACAAGGAGAGAGAAAATTAGAATTTTAAATTGATTTTAATTCAAAAAGGGTTCAGATGACTAAGTTAAATAAATTGATGTATTTATTTAATTTGGAGAGGAAAAAAGTGTAAGGTAAAGCATTTAATTGTTAAATTAAATACTTTAAAAACCTTAGGCAGGAAGTGTAATATTAATTAAATAAATTAATATTGGCGGAATAGATAAATAGAGAGGTAAATTTGATCGTATGGGAGCGATCAAATTTGGATGTCTACACATACAATTTACAACATCCTTGCAGATGTCTTATTTATATTTAGGAATCTCATTCTCTTTTCCCCATATTTTCCTTAAACTAACTTGCATGATTTACATCATGAAAATTGTCTTAAGGGGGGCTCTCATTACACACACCTCACATTTTCATGATTTGGAGAGAATATACCTCAAAGAAATTGGTAATATTTACACTCTTTGCAATGGTGGTAACATATGAGCCACCTAACATAATGTAGCTTGCTAGCTTGTGGATCCTCATATGTATTACCTCTCTTCATGTCCATGGTACAACACAACTTATAGTGTCCATAGTTGATCAAAAGCATTGTATGAAATCTATAATAGCACAAATTTCTAGCCATACTTAGTATTATTTCTAGCAAAACATCATTGGAAAATACCTTGTTTATACATCTTAACATTTCCTCTCATTTCTCTCTTATTGAGTGTTTGTTACTGTATGTTATATATGTAGGACTTTTTTGTATTGTGTTTTTATTTTGTACATGATATGCTTGTTAGTTAGTATATTATTTAGCCAAAACATGTTTGTTTCATGAAAATTTTGCATAACAATTATATCTTGTATAAGATATTTTGGTTATTTTATATATCTTCATTCTGAGAGCATTGTAGACACTCAAATTTGTCCTCACAATCGTAATGATATTCGTCTATTGATTAAATAGATATTACTATTTACTTAATAAATTCATTCAATACTTTCTTCTATTCATGCATTTCATCAAATCATTAAACCATCTCATGCTCGTTCAATATCCGTTGCATTAACGTTCATGTCCATTTGCGCTATCATTCATACCCGTTTGCATAATAAATCATAAATCATTTATAATCCATTTGCATAATAAGTCACAAACATCATTTCCATATTAAATCAATTATCATTATCATCCATAATTGTTTCATATTCATCTCCATTAATAAATCAATTATCGTAGTCATTTATTATTATTTCATAATAAACTAATTATCATAACTTGCATATTAATCATATCATTTGCATAAATCGTTCATGAAATATTGCATTTTAGTAAAGCATCTTTAAAACATTTTATTCATATTTAATCATTTAGGTTCATTTTAATCTAATATCCCTTTATCACTTTCACTCTCATGCATAACATTTAACCCATCAATGTGGGATAGTGACATTTACTTCTCTCACATCTTTTATCCTACATTTCATCTTCAACCCCTCTCCATCCTCAAAGAACTCCTATTTAAAGTGGGATTTCCCTCTCATTTTCTCTCTCACAAATTTTGCTCACAAATTTACATATTCATATCATCTTTGCATCTTGATTGCATTTCTCATTCACCATAGCCTCTTTATTGCATTTTGTGCTCATAAAAATCTGAGAGCAAGTGCATAAGCAAAGATCTTGGTGATAGGGAGACAATGGAGATTGATTTCTTTTAAAAGCATTATTTGTAAACTGTAGTTTAGATTTGCATTTCTGGTTTTTCTTTTAATTAGAATAGCTCTATTGATGTGGGCTGAAATGGTGGTTCTTACTCTATAGAACCATGCATTTTTATGGCTCTACAAGCATATTCACCTCATTTGAAGATTTTGTATCCTCTTAAGTACCATTGTGTATATTTTATACTTTTTGCATTTAATTTAGCATGCATATTTAGTATATATCATATGCCTTCTAAAGCAGAGAAAAAATATAGTGTCAAAAATTACACTCTTACAATTTCACATTGCATCATGTGCTCACTTTAGCATCTTGATATAGAGTATCTTAAATTTAAATGTTAGCACTTTGGTTTTATTTTTTTTAATATTTTTATGATAATTCAAGTTTTTTGAATCTAAATTTCCTTGGATGATAGAGCAACACGTGGATGTCTATGCAATGCACAAGCAACTCATGAAAATTCATGAATCTAGTGGTCATTTGAGCGTTACTTTCCCTAGTTCTCACTAATAATATAGAAAGCAAAAATTATACATGCAAATTAGAATGGGTAAAAGTACAAACCCATGCCACACTTTTATAAAAGAAATGACCAAAAATTTAAGTTTTTCAACTTGGACCACATAAAGTGACCTTTATGTTTTTAATTTTAAAATAATATAAAGTAATGAAATGTAGAACTCTTGATGAAGTTTATGCTTGTAATTTTAATTTAGAAAAATGGTTTGATACTTTTTTTATAAATTTAAGAGAAGAATTTTATTTACTGAAAAAATTATTAAAAAAAAGTGAAGTTGATGGGACTTCACAAAATAATTTTCTTTTCTTTGATTTTATTTCTTAAATAGCTAACTTGAATATTTAGTGCATGGTTTTTTTTTTATGAATGTTTTTCATAATGTTTTAAAATCAAACATTAAAAAAAAAATCATAGTTTTGATGAGACGTCAACTTTTGTATAATTGTTTTAATCATTTAAAAAGAATATACCCTTTTGGAGAGGATTATCTCGTTTGGTGTGCTATATTTTCAATTTTTTAAAATATGTTTTAATATATTTTAAAAATTTCTAATCAACATCATCTTTGATTATAACAATCTACTTGCAATATGAAAATATCTCCTACTCTTTCTCCCACTCCCTCTCTATTTGAACCCTCTTTACACATGGTCCCCAATAGTCATGGGGGTTCCTCTAACCCCCTTATCCTATCCTTGCTTGCATTGTTAGTAAAAACGACTAAAGCTTTGGTTGATATTTTGGACCTGGGGGGGCCCTCTTTTAGCTGTTGACACTATTTTGGATGAACCTCTAGATATCGTGAAATCATTTGGTGTTCTGAATCTTAAGGCCTGGAAAAGTGTTCTTGTACGAGGTGACAATGTGTGAGGAACTACTATACTTGAGTTCTTTGAGTCTAAAAATGGAATTGAAATAAATCTTCTCGATTCCACAGTCGAAAGAATCATCTCCTCAATGAGGAATTTTTTGGTGGGTAATTGTTTTTGCTTTCTCCCCACTTTTGACATGGTCTGGTGTTGGACTACTACTAAATGACATTTGAAAGGAAATGTGGAGGTGAGTGTTATGGATGGTGGCCTATTTCTCTTCAGTTTCACTTTTAAATACGATTTTCCATCAATTCTCACCATGAGCCTTTAGATATATGATAAACACAATTTATTTTTGTGCAAATGAAAATTGAGATTTGAACTTGTTGTATATCTAAATAATGAAACCCCTATTTTCATAAGGCTACTTGGGCTCCCTCTCAAGTTCTAGGATGAAGTGGTGTTTCAATAGATTGAAAAATCTATTGGATACATTATTTCATTGAAAAACATCACAAAAGATAAGTTCATGTTATTATTTATTATGGCACAAGAGAATGAGATAATTGACAAATTTCTTAACATTACCTTACCTAGTCTCTATTCATCTCCCACTCATGATAATGTTTTAGTGAAAGAGGATGCAATCATGGACAATCATGATAATCACATTTTTTCTTCACCTAATATCTCTCCTATTTGTGAAGAAGATATTTTGGTGTTAGAAGATCCACTCATTGTCAGTCATGAAAATCTCATTTCTCCCTTTCTTGATGATTCTCTCACTTGGGAAGATATAATTGAACAAAAGGATGCAATCATTGGTAAGGAAGAAAACCATAGTTATTCTTCTCTTGATGCCTCCCTACTTAGAATGTGATGAACATCTTGTTTGCTCCTCTCCTAAAAAATCTCCTACTAGGGAAGATATCATGGTGCAAGAAGATGATAGAATTGATACAATCATTCAAACAATAGTAATGTGGCTTCATTAGATGAAGATGATGAGATAACATTAGACTTCCCCTGACTAGAAGATCATCAAAATAAGGATAAGTTTGTTGAGGTTATGAACATTAGATCTCCCTTGATTATTAGACCTCCCGAGAGTCCTCTAATTATTGGACCTTCCAAGTCATCTACTAAGCCACTTCTTATCATAAGACCACCTCAACAGCAACCAAAACCTCTAGGGACTATCTTAAATTTTGCAAGGCAACTCACTAGTAAGAATGTTTCGCAACAACTGAGTTATAATACCGTTGAGCTCACACATATAACACAAGGAACAATAGGAAACCAAAAACAATACCCTCTTCATTACCATTTCCTCGACCGATATGGCCCAACACTCCTCATTTGCCTTTGCATAGTGGAAAGGAGTATGATCTTGTGGAACAACTCAAAAACACTCCTAATAAGATTTTTTTATTGGGATCTTATTCGAGCATCACCTAAATACCATAGCATGCTTCAAAATTCTTTACAAAAAGTTGTTATCCCTCCTAGTGCGCAACCAAATGATGTAGCAGCCCTAATTCAAGATATGAACTCGATCAACTTAGAAATTACCTTTCATCAAGATGAGTTACCTCCATTAGACGTACAAAAACAAAATGAAGCTTTCATAGTAATAGTTTTCATTAATAACTGTGGGATAAAACAAAATCTCATTGACAATGGTTCAGATCTTAATGTGTGGTGTGTAAAACTTTTAGATAAGATTGGAGTGGACAAGACTATGATTGAACTTGATTCTTTATCTATTCATGGATTTGATAATGTGGGAAAACAACTACTTGTTGTGATAACATTTCCTATTAGAGTTGGAAAGGTCACATTGGAAACTCCTATTCATGTCGCACCCGATAATCTTTCATACAATCTTCTTTTGGGTAGACCATGAATCCATGAGATGCATGGGGTATCTTCAACTCTTCATTATTTAATGAAGTATTCTTATAACAAGAAGGTCTATACAATCAAGGCCGAACCTTACCCAAAAATTTGTTTGCACAATGAGAAAGAAAAGGAAAGTCTTTTGAAAACATTGATACCAACATCAAAAGTAGAACCCGTGGAAGAGGAAGAAAAACATAAGAATATTGAAGAAATCTCAAAATATTGGAAAATGAGTAGGGTTCCTTATACTTTACACCTAAATTCATGGGAGAATACAAGATTACACAAAAAAAAAAAAGAGAAATAAACAAACATAGTATCAACACAAGTTGAGTCATCAAAAGCACATGAGTCTACAACTTTTAACAAAGAAGAGGAAAAAAAAACTTACACATCCACATATGAAGAGTGTGATCATGAAACACCACCAAATCCAAAAGAAATGGAAAATATTTATGGAAGAGGTTATGATCTTTTGAAACAAATTGGTTATAGTGGAAAAGGATGTGCTTCTAGAGAACAAGGCATTCATGTCCCTATAGAACCTAATATACAAGAAGCACTAGTGGTCTTGGTTATTGTCCCTAAAAATAAACAAAAGAATAAAAAAATCCCTCACTTAATATCAACACTCTTACAAAAGATTATTCTAAGACAACTTTAACCTTGGTGCATCCTGAACTGATAGATACTACATGTGGGAATATCTCATTGCATATGTGCATCAAATTGATACTTTAACTACTGATTATAATCAATAACATTAGCTACTACTCCTTGTCATGTGGTAGTTGTAGTAGATCTAGAATATTCACTACCATGCATGAGAGTATAAACTTGGATTTATGCAATCATATTTCCATTTTGCAAGGAGTAACATGTTTTTATCCATTTTTTGGCTCACCTTTTTCCCTTGAGGGGCAAGGGGTTAGGTAGCCTTGTCCTAGTATGGCACTTGTCATTGTCTCTTTTGGCTAGTTGACCACCTTCCATAAAAATATAAGAGCAAGCTTGGGATGTTGATGACATGCCTTAAGTTGGATCACATGTGACATACTTTCTTTCTATGTCATCTTTAACATTGCATTTTGGGGGAAACCCCTTTTCATGACGCAAATTTATTTGGAAACATATGTTTGGCATAAGGCTTTCTGAATAAAATCTCATGTATTGGCATTTATTGTGTTCTAATTTAAAGTAATAGCTCACAACATGGTGTTTAGCAATTTCTTTAAAGTGGGGGCCTACATTGGCATTATCATTATTTATTTGCACCCCCTGAGGTGAGTTCTATTTTGTACCCCCTAAGGTGAGTTCTATTTTGCACCCCTTGAGGTGAGTTTCTTGCATCACTTTTTTCATGGAAGTTGAACTCAGTGTAGCATTGGCCTAGCATATTGATCATATTGTGGCACATTATCAAAGTTATCAGGGAGTATAAATTTGGTATGGTTAGTACAATGGGAGCTTATAGATCTGGCACGACTTCCCATTAGCCACTTTTAGGGGCTCACCTAGTGGACACCGGGTTTCACTAGCCCTTGTGAGTGTATTTTTCATGGCCACCAAGCATAACACAAACTGATTTCATATGGAGCCATGTGTTTCATATAAGTGATTTTACATCCTTATGAGTGTATTTTATGGGCGTGGCATAATACAACTTGCTAGTTCATTTTTCTTTCCTCTTTGCAATATTTTTGACATTGTATGTTTGTGTATCTTGTAAATTACTGCTTCATATCATACATTCATGTGTGTCATTTTGTGCTTATGTTGGTTTTCCATTTGATCTTGGATCCTGGGAGCTTGCACAACCTCCTTGATCTTTGTCATCCTATCCTATGACATTTGTACACTTGGACCCCTCTTGACACATATTTGTCTACTTTAGTGTGAGTTTGAGCACATGACTCATCCTCTCACTAAAGTGGGGGCTAAATGTAGTGTTGGAAAATGTAATCCTTTACATTTTCACAATATGTTTGGGTCCCTTAATTAATTGGGCTTAATTAAGCCTCTACTTGCCTAAAATTTGCATCTATAAGCCTAATTAATTGCAATTTCCAAAAGGGGAATCATGATTTAATTAATACAAAATTATCATTTTTAACACCCTAAAATGAATAGGTCATGATGATTTAGGTCAGGATCCCCTTTAAGATCACAAATTCAAATTTTAAACATGTTTTTGGTGGCATCTTAAAGTCCTAAATTCAAGTTTTAAGTGTGAGCTTGTAATGTTTAATTTTTAGGAAATTAGAAAATTATCTATAAAAGCAAGGTCTTTTTATCAATTCAAATCCTAGAACTTTATGCAAGCATTCACAAGAGTTAAAATTATTGTCAAAGGTGTTCAAGAGCAGATTTCCCAAGCATTTTTTGCAACATTCAAGATCTCAAGCATCATGCATGTTTTTGGAGCTAACATTGTGATGTAGGTTTCAAGTTTCAAATCAAAATTTCAAACATCAAGATCTCATCATCAATCAAACCATTTCATGCAAGATCAAGACCTTGGAGAGATCTACTAAGTTTTAGTCCTTCAAGGGTTTCAAATCAAGGGTTTGGTGAGTTGTAACATAGCACTTGTTCATTCATCATTCCTTTCATGTTTCATTATTTCAATTCAAGGTTTGATTACCAAAGCGGGGTTTGACCAAGGAAAACCCCCATTCACAAAAAAACAAACAGTTTTTCCCTTGTGTGTTTTGTAGATCTCAGGTTGAAAAAGGATTGAAGATCTATCAAGGAGAAAAAATGGAAAAGTTGTCAAAATTATCGTCAAGCCACATAAACTCACTTTCAAAATTTATTTCCAAATTTCTGACCATGAAAGTTGGAGGAATCGAGAGTGCAAAAATAAGACCAAAGGATTGTGAAAGAAATTTTTCAACCCTTATAGCAAGACCCATTCACCCTTGGGCGAATGAGTCCCAGAAGGACACTCAACACAACCTTTTTGTGATAGGTGCTTAAAATAAAGCCCTTCTCAAATCTACAATTTCTTTTTGGATTTTGTTAGATTAAGGTTCAATTTACAGATTTCATGTGTTACATTGCATCATTTCATTCGTTTAGTATTTTTCATTCATCTCCCAAAAGTGTTGTCCCGGTTGATTTACCTTGTCCTCGTTCATAAGGAAAACAAGATCTCCATGAAGGTTTACTCACCTAAGGGTTGAAGTCAATCCTGTCCTAGGGGATCTCTTTTTCGTAATGAGCTAAGGAAGATAGGTGCATCACAACCCCCATTCCATTTTTTATGAACCCATTTTTTATGTTTCAATTATTAATGCTTTGGCTAATTTGGGAATAAATTTCAATTTCTTGAGATGTTGGAGAAACAAAGTGAATTTGCTGGAGAATATAAGAAGCCTTCTTTTGAAGGAGAAAAAAATATCACCCTTCCTAATGATGACAACTATTAGAAGTTCTAACTTAGGTGGTAAGGGATGTGAACCTAGAGCTAATTGAACCACCAATTGGCACATATCATTGTGATAAGTGTGAGACTAGTAGCAGTGTTAAATTTTGTTGAAAGTAATTTGTCATCGTACATTATTCCTAGGATAGCAATGATTTGATACATAAGGATTCGATGATATCATTTTTTGATAGGTAAGCTACTCTAGTTGATTATGGAGCTTCGCTCCTCATATTGTAAATGCCTATGTTTTGTGAACTATTATATATAATTCTATATATTCTTTTTTGTAACTCTTGGTTAAATCCCCTCCCTTTGGGTTCATGGGGTTTATGGAATGAGAAGCCAAATTCGGTAAAGATGGAGTTAGTATGGATAAAGCTTAATGGTTTTATTTGGTCATAAGGCTATTGATATTATTTCATTATCTTCAATTGATGTTGGTGGTGATGTGGACTAAGTATGATGAGGTGTTGATGGCTGGGTTGAGTGTCACATGCAAAGTTATGATTGATTGGTGCTTGATGTGTGAGGAAATAATTCCCCATTGTAGGGATCTATCTATTGTCCTAAATAATAATTATATCTCTAAGGCTCTCTTTCAAATTATTCAGTTTGAGCCCTTAGATGAGACTGATGACATGAATTCTAGATAATAAATCTTTATGGGAAATACTTGGGAAGGACTATTATTTGGAACAAGTTGATGTATTCCATAATCTTGAGGATACTAATTATCTCTAACACATATAATCATTTATATACATCACTTGTGTTCAATTATATTTTATGATGATAATTATACCTGGAGCTAGAAATTTCCAATTTAATTTGAGAAACCTCATTGGTTTTTTGGTCTACCTTTCTTTCAAACTTTGTGGCTTCTTTTTTAATTGTTTACTATAGTGTGGCCACCCAAGGATTTTCACTATGGATAGTTAAAGAGTAAGAACATACTTGGGCTCTTGTGAGGAATTTAAAAAATATCATTCATAATAAGGTAAAAGGATATGATTGTATTCTAGAGGTTGATTTTAATTTTTATGTACTATAAAGAGAGTTAGTTTTAATTTTTTGACATAAAAAGAAAAAGTGCATTCAATATCTTAAAGTTTCATTTTTATTTATATTTCAAAGATAAGGCCGTATCTCAATGTTTGGTTGGAAAAATCTATATTTAATTTCCTAAAGCCTTATCCTTTAGGTTGGATAAAACATGATGTTAATTTATCCTTAAGAAGATATAGTAGATTAAAGTGTGTTGTAAATCTTTTTTTTTTAATGTGGTGTTGTATGTTGTGCCTATTAATGTACATGTAGATTTGTGTTTGGAAGCCACAAAATGTATGACAAGAAAGTTGTGTACTACTAGAGGGCCAATAAGTACTACTTATGCAATGGTAGAAACTACTTTATATTGAATGCTTACAAGGGCAAGGAGGAGCAACTTAAGGTCCTAGAAACTCAAGCAAAGAGAATAATAAAAATAATCATTAAATAATTCTTCTTGTATCTTAGGAATACAATGTTTGCATGGTTACTTCAACCAGTCCAAGAATGCTTTCATTACAAAATCATTTGGACAATTATATATAGAGCTTTTCTAGATATTTGCTAGAATGGTGCAAAGTGAGGTGGTAGACATATCATCTATTGAGATGAGCATCCCTCTTGTTTGAGTCATCATGGCTTTTTGGGCTAAAAAATCTCCATATTGGGGAGATGTGATTTATAAATGGATCCAAAAAAAAGTTTAGTTATATTATCACTAAGATAAAAATATGACAAGTTGACAACTCAAAGGACACTTGCATTTTGAAGGGTCCAAAACAGTACTTTTATGGCACCTAGAGTTGAACTCTCATAATCAAATTCCTCTCAAGAATTTATGAAATTTAGAAAACCATGACACTTGATTTCAAGTTCTTATGCAAAAACTATGACTTCTAGAAAAATGGAGGACAAAAAATTATAGTTTCAACAGTTTCATTTTTGTCAAGTGGTTCTTTCATTAAGAAGTGATTATTTTGTTAAGAAAGTGACAACTTTGTAGTCTCCCTTGCTAAAATTTAGTGATTTCATAATTGCCTCCTATTGAAAAGTGAAAGTTTCATCGTACATCAAAAAATGGTCTATGGAGTTCCAAACTATGTACTTTTTGACTTCCTTGCATTTTTTCCTCTTCTATTCTAAATTACATAAACATTTAAATAAATGTTTTGAATATATTCTAAAAATTGGTGAATGGAAGTGATGTGAATTCAAAGAGAATTCAAGAGTCTAAAGTGGGTGAACAAGTAGACTGTATTTAGGTGAGCAAAATTGATAAAGTGTTAAAAGAGCCATTGCAAGTGAGCTTAGGAATTAAACTTTATTGCTTTATGTGCTCAGAAAATTTAAAATACTTATATTTGTCATTGAAAATAATATACAATAGAATTTATTAAATGAAGCTTTCTTTCAAAATTCAAATTATTCACAATAAATTTTTTCTGTCATATAATTTATTCTTTAAATCCATTCTCTTTTAAAATTTATTTGATTTGATAAACCTTCTTAATCATCCTGCTGATTGTTTTTTAATTGTTGAGCTATTACTCTAGTTGGGGACATAAAATAATAAGTGGATTCCATTCTGGAATAAATGTCTTTGAGGTAAAGTTGATTTCTAGAATAATTCTTCAAATGTATAACGTTCATTCTTTTCAAACCTTAAAAGGATGATACATTAAAAAATCAAGGGACATGGGTAATAAGTGGTTGGTTGGTGTCCGAACATTCATACTAAAATATTTATGTAGTGCATATCAGCTTTTTCTACCATATATTAAAAAATCATTAGATAAGCTTTGAAAAATGAACTGCCAATCATGATAACAGCTACCATTATTCGCTTAGTCCCCATTAAAGCAAACTATGATAGCCATGGAATGCAGGGATATAAACACACGAACAGTGAAGGTTCTCTTCCTTGCAAATGCAGAAACATAGGTACTGGAATGATGGCACTTCTGCAAACAAATCTCTGTCTGGGAATATAAGTAATGTTAGCTTTTGTGAATACTAGAGCTCAAATGTGCTGTTCACCACTTTCAGATATATAAACTATGTAGAAATTCAATACCTATAAAAGAGATTTTCATGAACTGTTTTCAGGAAATTATATTAGAATTGCATTGGGTCCTACTTGACTTTTTCCTTTGTTACAAGACCATTTGTAGCTCCCATTAACATGTATTAATCAGTCTTTTATTGGCTGATGCCTTTGCATTTCCACTTAATCGGTCTTTTATTGGCTGATGCCTTTGCTTTTGTGGAAATGAAAAAACAAATATAGACATGTGAAAAAGTAAATGCCTACAATCATGGCTCACGACCCATACATATGCTAATTCTTTCAGCTTGCTAAAAGATGAGGAGGAGAGACCCAATTTATGTATAGGTTTAAAAGAATGTTAGGAAAATCGTTGTATTTTTGGTGTTGGTTCATGCTTGTCATTAAATCAAAAGGTCGATTCATTAATTTTTGATACAAACGTCAAAGTTAATGGATTCACGGGAGGCAGGGAGGCAGTTAGTCCATGTCACGAATCTCGAAGGGGGATGTTGAATACTGTTCAACAACCCCCCCTCAGCATTACCAAAGGGGATTCAAATGCAACACCTTTGGCTCTGATACCATTTTTTGGCCCACGCTTGCAATTAAACCAAAAGATCGACCCATTAATTTTTGATACAAACGTCAAAGTTAATGGATCCATTAGAGGCAGTTAGTCTATGTCACAAACCCCGAAGGGGGATGCTGAATACTGTTCAACATTTTGGGAGTTAATTTTGTAAAAGATGTTGATTTGGAAGTTCACTAACATCTGTGGGTTTTGGTGTAATGACAAATCTAAATGTGGCATTGTTTCTAGGAATTGATCTTGTGAATATACACCACTGTAAGTCTAGATGAAAATGTTGATTTAAAAGTTCACTAACACATACGAATTTTGATGTAATGACAAATCTACAAAATTATTGAACCTACATTTAACATTTTAATTCATACTGCACATAAATGACATTTAAGTTTTTGAATAATCATCCACTTAGATGCTGACTTAAATATCTCTTCTATCAATCTTATAGAATGAGTGTGGTCGTTACCTGTTTAATGATTTTGTATCATCTCTTGGAGATTTGGACACTACCCCACTAGTAACCCGTTAATGGCATGCTCATAGGCTGTCTGGCACTTA
This sequence comes from Sequoia sempervirens, assembly GCA_007258455.2. Lineage (NCBI taxonomy): Eukaryota > Viridiplantae > Streptophyta > Pinopsida > Cupressales > Cupressaceae > Sequoia > Sequoia sempervirens. The sequence continues at coordinate 484,270,760 of VDFB02000015.1, read as the reverse complement.
CAATCCTTTTATAGATTTTCTTCTTCCATGGTCTGTAGTTGGCATATCATGCCTGCAATACATCTTTACAACTGATAATGAACTGATGACTTAAAATATAAGTAGATAATAATGAAAGTGTTTGAATAATTACACCAACAGAATATTCGGAGACCGAAATATTTAATCACTTTCTTTTTCTGAGCTAGACCTTTTATCAAAGGTAAACCCCACACTGTGACTATATAAGCAAACCTATTATAAAAACAAATCTTTTCACTTTGCTTTCGCAGATGCTTTGAAATTAAAAAACCAATTACTGGCAAAATGCAATGAACATTAAGTCGATGAGATCCCACCTGATGAAAATATATTTTTATCCAAAAGTTGAATAGCCAGTATATATTTTTAACCATTCCAGCAACATTGAGGAACAAGTTGAAATAGAGCCTAAGACCGGTAGGCAGCCATTAAATCCAGAGAATGTAGCAAAAGAAAACTATTAAATTGATAACTCAATTATTTATGACCAAGCAGTCCACTTCTCCATTATGCTCTGGAATCTCTATTTTCATTAGATAGAATGATGACAATTGGTGGGCGCAATTATAAACCTACATTGAGTGTGATTCAAAATTTTGATTTAAAAACATATATAATTGATTTCAGAAACAATCTTTTGAATTATAAACTTAAAAATGCAAACCCACATCCTAAACAATAATAATTTTTTATCCGAATGAATTTAAGTTCATCAGATCTAACTCACATCCTAACCACTTATTTTTATTTTTTATTTTTATTATAAAAGGGAGAAAAGAAGAGAGGATGGAATTTTTCCTCTGGTGCTTATTAAAAAATTGTATTTACATTATTTACAAAGAGATCATTTTTTTTCTCCTCGAGTGCTTCTGCATATCTAGATTACACCTAGAATGAGGGTCTTTCCTACTTGCACCAACTTAAAAAGTTTCATATTAAATAGATTTTGATGTCGAATGTATATTCCATCCCACCACCCCTTGAATTGTTGCAGATTTTTTAATATAGTCTTTTGATTTGTTTCTTGTGGGTGATCTTGTAGTACTGTCCTGATCATATTGTGTTCTAGATAAATGTATTTTTATGTTTTATTGCTCCCTGATCATATAAGTTCTAATGAATTAAGTGAATTATTATGAATAGAAAAACATGTGTATTGAGTGCTACAATGATACCCAAATACAGCAGAACTTTATAAATTGGCTCAGGGCACATTCTTCCATTTGTGAAAAAGCTGTGATCTGCTCTGTAGTCCTGCATCAAGGTCAGCGAAGTTGATTTTCAATTGGCCTGGGTAGCTCAAGTGCTCTTTTCCACCGGTGGGTCTTATTATTTGGTAGGATGGTGATATGATTGTGCACACCATCACTACATTTTCATATCTATTACATCTACTTTCCTGTAAACTCAAGGTCCCAGTCTATACAGGTCTTTATGATATTTAATCAAATGATATTCAATTTCTCTGATGAAACCCCATCTTTATGACCTATTTATTGAGATGGTGTTCAATTGCTTTCATGAAGTTCCTTGATCCAAGAATTATTCCATTAGTTTTCCTAATTTGCTGATGTTTTCTGTTGTAAGTTGCTGCACAAAAGAAATATTTTTGCCTATCTTTAACTTAGGACACAGGGAATTGTAAACAGGGAATCCAATTACTTGTTGCACTTCATATTTGTCATAAAATCTGTCACTTAGAGATGGTGCACTGTCAAATTTTTTAGCCTATTATCAATTGAAATTTCATGTTTGATCATATGCTTATGCTCGTTATGGTTTTTGTTGCAGGAAGGTGTTATGTCTGACTTAACTATTTATCAGAAGGGAAACTTTGTGCACAAACTGAGCAATATAGAAGAGAGTCTACCTGCAATGGATTTGTGCAGTCCTAACGATATACCATTCAATCCGATTCCTGAAATTCCTTTTGAACCAATGGAATTTCTTTCACGTTCATGGAGCAGTTCCTCAATAGAGGTCATGCAAGTTCTGTCACCAAACTCACAAGAAAAGAGCCGTGCAATGGTAGTGAGCCCATTCTCAGTTACATCTTCATCCAGCCTTCAGTGCACTTCAACCGAAGATTGCAGATCACCAACAGTAAGTTTATTTTAATGTTGGATAATATTTATACTTTGTAGATGGCAATGTCAGCTATATTTAGACAGACCCCATCAGGTGTAGAGATAAAATCAAATTACTAATAATGTCCTTGAGCCATTGGTCTCTAGGACCTATTTCACTTGTTTAGATGATTGCACCTATGCATGTGTATGTTTAAAATACATCTAAATCATTCATATAAGTAAGCTTTGAAATTTATTAGAGAGTTTATGTTGGCTTGCAGGATCTGTGTCCACTTATTCCCAAGAGAGATTCTCGTTGTGGAATGGAGAACTTCTCAAATCAGGAAGAACTTCCACCCACTCCATGGTTAGCAGATGATCTTAAGGTAGTGTAGCTTGCAGTTGCAATTTCTTCTTTTCCCCTTCCTCTTGGAATGCCGTCTTAATATTGGATTGAGTTGGTATTGATTCAAATTTGATACTCACTACATTAGATCTCAATTGGGAAAAATCTTCCTTGGGCATGAAGGTGTCTGAAGACTAAAACAACCATGATTTTATGTCAATTCTGATCTGTTTGTTTATATTACTTTCAGGCCTGGCTATGGATGCAGCAAACAATACACCCTGAACTGAACCTTGGAAAGAGACTTCAGAAAAAACTGGTATTGAAGCTTTTTATATCCCATAAACAATCAAGAAAATCATACTCACCATGCCAGCTTTCTTTCACATTTTGAATGAAAAGAACTAAATTAATCATATCTGATGCAGTTTCCAAGGAACATGACCTGCTTGAAGACTCTGTTACAAGCATCATCAATAAGAAAATGGATAAAAGATCTGAAAGACAAGAAAAAAGAGGAGATTAGGCTACATAATGCACAGCTGCATGCAGCCATTTCTGTTGCAGGGGTGGCAGCAGCACTTGCAGCCATAGCAGCTGCAAATATCAATGAAGATTCAGAGAGCAAAACAAATGTTGCTGTGGCATCTGCAGCTGCTCTTGTTGCTGCACAGTGTGTAGAAGTTGCTGAGAACATGGGTGCTGATCGTCACAAGATTTCCTCAGTTGTCAACTCTGCTGTGAATGTCAAAAATGCAGGAGATATTCTCACTTTGACTGCTGCAGCAGCAACATGTAAGTTGCAGTAGTTGCCCTTATTACAGTTATTTATCAATAGAGCATAAAATCCCACATAACAAGTTAACATTTTCACTAATCCTGTTTTACTTTCTTTCATTCAGATTTAGATTTTAGATACAGTTTAAAAATTTTTAGCAGTATTTTTCTTAAACCTTTCAATTGAAATATACCCAATACATATTTTACATGTATATCACTTCTAACTCTGTTATTACTTCTTTAGCCCTAAGAGGAGCAACAACACTCAAATCAAGGCCTAAAAAGGAATATCATAAATGGAGCCATTCATCTGTTATACCCTTTGAAAAGGATGGCAGTTGTACTCCCAAAAGTCCTAATGGTGAAGACACCATGAGTGGAAACAGTGATGCAGATTTTTGTAACAGCAGAGCATTGCTTGCCAAGGGCACTGAACTGCTTCTACACATTGCTAATGGTAAGAGCTAATCTAACATGATTTTTTTTGTTCTTAGATATAATGTTCACATATAAAGTATATGGTCTCAACTTCAAAAGAAAATTAAGATTTAATGGTATCATTTGCAGGAAAGCCAGTGTGGAAAAATGTGTGTGTCTTTCTCAATATTGAGTCACAGGTTATTTTCTGTGCTCTCCTTCACAGTTTTAGCTTAACAGATTACAAACTTTTCTTAAAAGAATGTAATGGGATCTTCTTCAATAATCAAAGCTAAAAACTTAATAATTATTTCTTCTTACTTTTATATTGTTATTTTTATTTCAATTCACTATTATGGTGAGTAAGGTACTTATTTTAAAAGTTTCATTAACAATTTTTTTAATTTTTTAATATTAAATATTTATATTGATTTAGATTGTGAAATTTCAGGTTATTTTAAAGGTTCGTAGCAAGCATATAGGTGGAGCTTTTACCAAAGTTAAAGAGAGTATGCTTCTAAACCTTTACATTCTATTTTATAATGTGGATGTTTAAATTTAATTTCTATGTTGAAACTAAATGATATATTTGTTTTAAATAATAAAAAATTTAAAAAATTAATCAAATTTAAAAATTCAATCAACTTTACCCTTTGACTTAACTTATCAGTTTTATTTTTACTAAAAATTATTAATATAAAATAAATAAAAAAATCTTCTACACTTTATATTATAAAATAGTATTAAAAAAAGAAATAACTATTAATAAAACCTATATCAAATATAATACAAAACATTCAATTTTTACAAAATTTACAATTAATGAAAGACTAAACATATAATTAAATTTTATTAATATATAAAACACATTATGGAATAAATATGTTATCATTTATAATTAGTAATAATTCAAAATTATTTAATCTAATTTTGTAATCAATTAAGAAAGAAAGTTCACCCATCTTTAAAAAGCCAACCTTTCCTATTGTAGGAGGTTGTTCAAGAGGTCTAGTCTCAGTGATTCTTCAATCTTAAAAAAGAAAGTCATTAAAAAGTTAATCATGTAATTTGTCTAATTAAAAAGTTTTAATTTTTTTTATATTAATAACTTTACTTTTTAATTTACCTTAAAATATTATAGTTTAATAGACAATGTTAAACAATTAACATAAGTTAGATTTTTCTTATATTTTATTTTATTTACTTAAAATCAATTTAATTATTTTATTACATTATTTTATAATTATAATATATGTTTTATTATTTTTCTACAAATTTTTAACTATATTTAATAAAAAAATTATTCTTAAAATTTAAGACTTCAAATAAAAAGTACTAATAATAAATATTAAAAAAATAATTTTTAACTTTTAATTTTAATATTAAATTTAACAATTAAATTAAATTTAATATATTTAAATCTTTTCATTTTATTGTCACTTTTAGGTTTTATATTAGAGGTGGAAGCTTGGCCAAGAAATGGTTTAAATCAATAAGATGATCTTTCACAATTTCTTTTGTTGAGAACAAGTGGAGGGACAATGGAGTTTGAATTCAAGGACCATTTTGAACATCAACTTTGGACATTCACTATTTCTCGATTATTAATGTATTCTTCTCAAATAAAATTAGAATGATGTGGATTTTAAATATATTAAAGAGAAATTTGGAATACAATCTAATGATATTCAAAAATATTTTCTTATTTGCTAAATTATTAGCATAATGTGTATATTTTAACTTTACAATTTCATATATTAGTTATTTTAGTTTGCAAACAATATTATAATGTTTATCTGATTTTAAATTTTGTTAATTTAATAAAATTGAACAATAAAACTATTTTTTCTATTTTAAAGTTATAAATATTGAATGAACATTGAAAATTTGTGCATAAAATTTTCAAAGGATTTTATATTAGACAAAATATTATGTTTGAAAAATTAATCTAAATATTTTAGATAGTAGTTTAATTTATAATTTATAAGAGTTGTTTTATTAGGTGATAGTATAATCTTGTTTTCTATTCTAAGTATAATTAGGCCATCAAAAATAGTATTTTTTAATATTTTTTATTTATTTATATAGATCAATAAATTAACAAGTTCTTTTTTTTATATATAATTTTTTTAAAAAGAATTATTTCTAGATTTTTTAAGAAAATTTATCATTTTTTAAAATTATTTTTTGAGTGCTATAATCCATACTATCATTACAAATAACCAACATATCATAAATTCCAATACATAATCTACCAATATTTTTTGATATTTTATTAAATACTTTATTATTATTTTTTAATTAATACTAACAACAATTTGAGACATATTTTATTGTAACATGTTTCTCTTAGCATATATATTAATTTTTTATCTTTTATATATTTTCATTAAGCAAAGGCATTGATGTGGAATGCCATATAGTTTGAATAAATCTTGTTATTTTGTTGAGTGTCATTACTAAAGATTATTGTTTTATGATGGGCCTATGTTCATTAAAAAAATAAAAAATATAATATATTACACTTTTTAGATAAATGATACTAAAGGCTACATTATTGCAAAATGTCATCTTTGAATGACTTCATTTGATTCACTAAAAGGTGAAGCAAAAATATTTTGTATCAATTGACATTTTTATAGCCACACAAGAAACTTTGTTAAAGACCTTTCATTTAAGTCTAGGGGAATTCTCTTTAAGTGGGTTTGATCTAGAGGATTTTGAATTAACCTCTTTCAATTGGTCATCCTTACATATAAACCCTTAGGCTCAAACCATGTATTTACTTTAAAAAAATATTATTTCATGCAAAAATTAGGATGACTCCAAAGTGGAACTTACTATTGTGTTTTCATGCTATAATTAATACATTTTCCATTATTTTTTATAAATTTTATTAATTATAGATTTTTTTCACCTTGACCTACTAACTGACCATTAAGTGGCTTAATCTTAAGTTATTGTTCCTATTTAATATACTTTGATAGTGCTTGCTAGTTTTAGTGACCTCCCTTAAGAGCCTTCCAAAATAGTTTCCCTTCACCATTAAGACATTAGTATGTTTAGTTGAAAAATATGGTTAAATTAAATGAATGTAAATCATCTTAAAGGAAATTAAGTGGTTTGTGAATTATCTTGTGAGATAACTAATGTAATAAGTTAAAAAAATACAACAAATAAAAAACACAAAACATAATATTTAATTTATAAAAATATTGTTGGGAAAACTCAATCTCCAAACCATACCCAATGTATCATGTGAATAGAATATTGTAATATAATCATAGAGTATCATGCTCTCAATGAGACATACATGTGATCTTAAACACTATATATTCAAGTTGATCTACTATCATTAATACATTTTAAACACTATCTTGTAATAAATTAATTCCAAGCATCAAATATATATGAAAAATTAATCTAAGAAATAATAAGTGATTTTCAAAATGATAGGCTAAACTAAGGGAGCCAATTTGGATACCTTAGTTGGTCTCAATTCTAGTTGCCCCTATGATGATTCCACCTTCTCAAAATAGTATTTAGCTCCAAAGGTTAAATATTATACTCATAAAACTTGGGTGCTCCAATGTGGTTGATTCAAACCTCTTACTTGAGATGTTCTTACACATGCCATAAATAGCTATTAAGAAATACTTCACAGGTAGTCAACTATACAACATTTCTCTTACATATGTTATAGATTCTCTTGTGCATATTATGATGTTATAGATACTCTTACACATGTTACAATTCCATAGATACTCTTACACATCATAATAATAATTTCAAGTGGAGTATTGTTTTATCTAATGAATCCAAGGTTCCTCCTAAGTGGGATTCTCTTTTCAAGTAGCCCCATATTTATTAAAAAATAGGATATAAATAAATACAATGCTACCTATATTTTTAAGGTGTATAATAGCCAATTCTAATACTCTTTCACATATTGTATACATTGCAAAAGAATGTACAAGGTTCTAACATTTAATGAACTATGTGCTCAAGCTACAATCCCCCCTTGCCAACCTATGCCAAGAAATATATTTCATTAGATTTATCATGGAATTAGAAACACCCATCTCATCCATAAATGACATATTTTCTTACTTTAAAATTCATCTCACAACATCATCTATTAGGTTTTAAAACCATAGCCACTAGTATGTGTTTAGTTATTCCAACCTTCAACCCAATTTAAATAAATGAATCCATACATGTCCACTATCCAACTCATATTAGATCCTCCCTAATGAAGGAATCTCATAGGACTAATCCAATATTATAGAAGGAATCTTTCCATATTTATATATATACTATACGTCCATTGAGTACTACAAGTTCACTAAAATATAGTTGAATGCTATGAGACCATTGCAAGTCTACTTGACCCATTAAAGACTAAGGCTATGTTTGTATTCCTTGTCAACAATTGTTAGAATTGTCTATGGAAATAACCACCCAAGAACTATAGGCCAAATGGAAAGCACAAAGAGAGAAGATCTTAATGTGACAAGAATAAATTATATTCTTATCAATTATGATTCAATGTTATGTGTACAATGTATGTGAGATCCCTTGGTTATATAGCCAAGGTGGGACTTAATATGTCATAAGATTATGAAAAGTGTCTTAATCATATGATATGAGACAAATTATCATAACTACCTAGGTCACATGTGTTACAAGTCAAAAGATAAGATAACAACTAATGACAACTAACACCTTCTAGAAAGATTCCTAGGACCTAAGTAAACTTAACATGTAATTAAATCCCCTAGTAATGAATTAAATAGGTACAAGCCTTTATTTACACCAACACCCCCCTTAAGTGCAACTTAGGGAGTAGCCTATTATTATGAAAATGACACAAATATGCATGAATGGGTCTCAGCTACTAGGCCATGTTAGGTACCCATGTACATATGCAAAAGAAATCTCACAAATAGAGAAAAGGAGAAAACCCAGTGGGACAAAACTCCTCTCCAAAAGAGAGATGAAAGATACAATAATTCTCTCAATGAAGAATGAGAAGGCAAAAACCCCATGTGAGTAAAAAGACACCCCCATAAGGGAGAAGAAGAAGAGAGACAAAGCATCCCCCCCTTAATGTTGAGTCTCCTACAATGATATAAGCTCAACATTGAATGTTGAAGATGATCCAATCTTGCTAAACAATGTTCCTCCCCTTAGGAAGAAACAAAACCATGAATGTATGTAGGATGTTAGGAAGATGGATGATGTATAATATCTCTAAATCATTATCAAGTGTCTCCATGTCGATGCCAAAAGTTGATTCACTCCAAACAGGAATTCTAGGCCACACTCCTAAAGAGGACAATCCAAAATCTAGTAGAGATGAATGTAGAACATGATCCAAAGAGAAATATACCCCTTTTGAAGAAAAATAAGCCTCCTCCAAATATTGTCCAAAAGTATCCACACTCATGTCAAATTGCGAAGAATGATCATGTAGAGAATGAACAAGAGGGTCAAAGTGTTCCCTTACAACAACTGAAGAAGGATCTTCTCCATCAAAGATAAGATGAATGCCATCAATGTTGTCTCCCAAATCTCCAAGATGAGACTTCACAAACAAGTCTGAAATACCTATCAAGAAGCCATCACAAGTATCCAAATTTAAAAGACAATGAGGATCCTATTGCACCGAATTAGAAAAAGCCATATTTGTAGCAACACAATCATCATCAAATGCAATAGTAGATGAGGATGTGATATCAATAGGAAGAGGAGAAGCAAAAAGAGAAGTCTATTTGTCAACTAGACATTCAAAAAATTTATTATACTCAAGCTCCTCTAAAGTATCATCATCATAGGGTATATTATCAAAATCATTAAGGGGAAGTAAACAATCTTCAACAGAATCATCCAAGAATGAAGAGATATGTCGGTCTCCAAAAATCTCCCAAATCTTGGTCCAAAGTGTATGTGGGCACTCAATATCCGAGATCTCCATAGGAATATCAACACTAATATATGTACCAATTAATCTTACAATGTGATCATTATTATTACCCCAAACTGATTTCTTCCAAAGTTTGTTTGGTTCAGGTATGAGTCCATAAAGGTATGGAAAAATCTTAAGCCACTTGAGATATGTCAGGATACCTTTCTTCCAAGACTCATAATTATCCTTATTTAGCATTACCACAAAAGGATGAATAGAAAAACCCATGATACTTCCTCAAATGATCAACACAACTGAATCAACCACAAGATTACCCCCGCAAATTCACTCAATTAGAGAACCCCCTAAGAAATATAGATGATTTGTGGCACTTTATTCTTAGTGCAACTACAAGTGCTACTTGCCAAAAACAACAAAGTGGTCTTGATCTTGGTACATGCAAATTCCAAATTTGGCCACAGAATCAAGTACAATTTTTGGTACAAAATTAGATCAATTTGATCATACCACTAAAAAGTACACAAAATTATGCACTTTAAAAAAAAACTGCACCCATAAATGTTATCGTAGGAGCAATAAATGAGCTCTTGAAGTTTCCAAAATGAGGAAAAAGTAGCAACACCTATGGGAATCCAATTTTTTAGGAAAATATAGACACCAAAACTAGAATCTAATTGTACCACTATGAAGAGCACAAAAAAGTAGCCCAAATAAAAAAAAAATTGCTAGAAAAAAGGAGCCAAAATGAGCAAGATATGAGCCTCTAAAATTCACCTTCCAAAATCAAAATGCAAATGGTGAGGGGGAATTTTTTTTTGGAAATTTTCCAACGTGGCGTTGATGTCAGCTGTCTTCTCTAAGCTTAAATTTCACAGATGTCAACCTGTCAAAAAAGAATATACCCTACTCATGGAATATGCTCTGGGTAGGTGGAATCTTCTAGATTCTCCAAAATATTCTTGGGAAGACGATAAGAATTTGAAGGTGGAATATTCTCTTGCTCTTCAAAATATTTTTAAATCTTTTTCGTTTTTCTTTATTCACCACTGTTTTTCTTTTAAATGGTTGGCAATTAATAATTTTGGTGTCGGCCAACAGATAGTGGAGGCGAGTCTGACTAGGGGTCATGTGGGCCACTCCAAGGATGCCGCGTGTCCAATGGTGGGCCCGTCGGTACCTGGCATACCTATTCTATGTAGTCTATAGATTTAATCATTGACTTGCAATAATGGAAAACCATACAACCAAGGAGGGAAAAATTTTTCAAGCTCTGGGTGAAGAGCTCAAATTTTGACAAATAGACAATTGATCTTAGGGTTTTTGGCCCTTCTAGACATGATGGCAAGGTCAGAGTTGACCCAAAATGCTCCAAAGTTGCAGCTATCTTCTAGATTTGGAAACCAATCTTCAACTTCACACCCTCATAGATTTGGCTTCATCATGGAGTAGTGAAGTTGGATCTCTGGAGAAGGTTGGCTTCCTCTCAAAAACTAGATGCAACAATACTGGTCCAACCTAGCACTGGATAAATCTACACTAATCCTAATCTATCTTGAGCTATAGAAAGAAAAGGGAGAAGAGAATGTTGAAATTTGAAAATATGGTGATGCACCAAAGTTAAATATATTTCTTCCTACCTATGATTTCATAAAGGGGTACATATTATCCACAATTAACACTTACATCAAATTAGCACAATCATACAACCTACAAAAATGATTTTAGTTTATGCATGTATAGAGGTATCAACCATTACATATGATACAAGCACTAAGAAGAGGTAAAATAGTGATTTGATTAACATAGAGGCATAAAATAAAATTTTTCAATTATAGAATGCAAAAAGTGGCGATATGATGGGTATGTGTAGGGTATGTGGCTAACGACTTTTTTTTTACCCAAAATTGATGAAATGAAAAGGGTTTTTAAAGGAAGTTCTCAGCTTTCCACCAATTTAAATTATACTTTACTTTGAATTTAATAAATAATTATTATTCATTTTCTATTTGAATTACTACTAAAGTCCTGATTGATAGGCTGATTGAAAAACATCTATAACTTTCAAACAGTATCACATTTTTTGAATCTGAAACATGCGCCACATTCTATGCTTTGCATACTATAGGATTAAAAAAATGAATTTCATGAATTTTTGACCAAGTTAAGGTGGTCAGACATACGGGTTTTTATATTTTTTAAAAGTTGTAATAAAAAATTTATAATTAATTATTTACGTGGAAACAAATTACAAAAAAATATGCATCACATCAGGACATGAGTCCTCTACTTATATCTAAAATCTTATAAAAAAAAAATTTTAATAGAGAAAATATAGGGAAGAACCCATACAATAAGCACAAAAGTGACTTATGTCATCTACTCATCATAGGGAAGAGAGATGACACATGACTAGGTAAGAAACACTAGCCACAACCTAGAAAATTAGGTGCAAACATGTGTACTTCAAATCCCAAGCTAAAAGCCTTCCATAATGGCCTTGACACCATAGCCATGTTTCCACATTGATGAATCCATGAATAAAGAGCTAAAACCCCCACAAAATCTATAATAAAATCATAGCTAGGGATGGCCCTCTAACATAAAATTAGATTGTGCAAACAATAAATGAAGCATGGGTTCCACTTTTTCCACTTGGAGTTGATAAAAAATACATTTAAAATCATTCCTAAAGCTCCAAGAATCAAATCTAGTAGTTGGAGAAATCATTGCATCATTAATGACAACTTTGGGGTTAAAACATGAAAATATGATAGATTTATCCAAAAATCCCCATGACATTTGAAGTCTCAATGGGAACTTGGGGCAATGGGAACTCAAGTGATAGGAGATTTGAACCTAGAAATTTGGTCCAAAAATCCATGCAAGACCCGAAGTTTCAATGAGACTAAAAGAGGAAGCAAGAATGTAACAATCTAACTCAAACAACACAATAATTACTTTGTTTTTACCTTGGAAGTAATTAAATGCATTTCCTAAAAAATAGGGATGTAATTTTTTCCTTTTCTAGAACATCAATTATTTCACATTTCAAATATGAAAGCATATAACATCAATCAACTCTAAAATAATATCACATTTCAACTTGTAAATTAAATACATATTTCTAATTGCAATTTCATACATGTATAAAAAATAATAAAAAGTATTCAAATTTAAAAAATACAATCAGTTTCAAGGTCAAGTCTTCCATATTTGGATAAATCTTCTATTTCACAAGCCTCATCATTATTGTATGCAAGAGGGAGAGAATCGCCTGAGTGCTTTACCTCCAACCATAGACTGGCGATCAGTCACACACCTTCCAATTGGAAGTAGACATACCATTCAATGAAGAGTATAGACTAAGGAACCCCTAGAATGTCACTTGAGTCTCTAGTATTGTGACCTACATAACCAATTTGGTCATACAACTCTAGATTTCTCTAACTAAGTATGACCCTATTGACTAGTTATTCAATCTAGATCACAGTGAACAAACTAGTGCAAACAGAGACTTTTGCACTACTTTGGCCAAAGTTTGAAAATATTTTAACCACTTCCTTAAAAAGTGGAGTTGTATGTTCACTCACCTCTAACTCAACTTGGAAACCTTTATGACCTAAGGTTTAACTCAATTGACTGCTTGACCAATTGATTTGACTTTTCAATAGATTCTCATTCGTTATGCGATGACTCACTAAGTCAAAAAATGACTTGGTTGCTTATGATCTCGTAACCACTTGGGTCTTGGAATTTGCCACGTGTTCAAGTCCTTAATTTGAACCAAGAGAGTAACTAATCCTATTTTATGCATCTTTGGTTGATATTGATGACATAGTATCATCGACTCAACACATTTGGTTTTGTCCTAAAGTATTGACAACATGTCAATTAAGTACAATAAAATAATATCAAACTTAAATAGAAGATTTATTCTTCTTAATAATGTTTCAAACTTTTCAATGTTAAACCTTATGGTTCCATTCATCAAGAACAACATAACAAGCCTAGATAATCACGATATTAAATATCATTTAATTTAATTCAAAGTGAACTATGTTCAAATAATAAATGTTCTGCCAATAAATCAACTAATTAATCTGTCTAAACTTAGATAACTTAGTTGAGAAGAAACTGACTATTCTCATGATCTTTCAATCAATTATCCCAAGTTATCCTTTATAAATCATATGCTTATATATATATATATATCCTAAAATGAACAAATATATACATATAAATAAGAATAAAATATTTATAACCAAAGATGAAAATTAATCTCTATTTGAGAAAAAAAATTAAACTCTTCTATATAATATGGAAAAAGAATTAATTTTCCACCCTGCCATCTCTAATAGTAAGAAACTATGATTATATAAATCTTATTATACTTATGGAATTTCAGAATAATCTAACTTTAAATTATTTGGTATTATTCCTCAAGAAAAATAGAAAATATTTCTCCTTTAAAACTGAAAAAAAAAAATTGCAGCTAGAAGTTTGTAAAAAAAAAAAGAGTCATATCTGAATAGTCTTTTGTTTTTGCACTCAAACTCCAAAAATTTCAATATTTGTGTATGGCACAAATTTTCTAAGAACTCAAATGGTAATATCGAAAAAAGGAAAAGCTTAGACTTAAATTGCTATCACTAGGAACTATCATTGCTTTCTCTAAACTAAGAAGTTCATAACTCAGAGCATTCAAACATTAAGCAAAGAATTTAACCAAGATAGCTGAACTCAAGCCCTTTTTGTTATAGTATAGTGCATGTAAATTTTTCCAAGGAAATATTATCAAAACCAAGAAATTGTCCCTTCCTTTCCTAAGTCACAACCAAAAAAATTAATCATAAACTCCAAAGAAATGTTCCTTCCTAAAGCAAGACATCTCCCTCTCTATTCCTTGTCCATGAATAATAAAAAATGAGGAAGTCTTTTTCCCTTCCATAGTCACAGTCTCTCCCTAGAAATTAATAGTTAAACTAACATCATTAAGTGTTGGTAATTGCATCGAAGACATTCCTTATATGAAATGGATGACTTGCTTTTTGAAATCAATGATTGAAAATTGAGGAGAAAGATATAAACGATGCAATTAATCTCCACCATCTGCATTTTTCTTGTCATTTTTTATTTTTATTTTTAAAATGATTTAATAATTTAAAAAGTAGGATTTTACTTTGAAAACAAAACAAAAAAAAAAGTTGATAAGATTAAAATGAAAAGTAGAACTCTATTTTATTAATATTTCAATTCTTCTAACTTTCTCTAATTTTATTTTTAAAACGATTTAACAATTTAAAAGTAGGCTTTTTGTTTTAAAAACAGAGAAAATAAAAGAAGTTGATAAGATTGAAATGAAAAATAGAATTATATTTTATTAATATTTCAATTCTAATAAATTTACAATTAGTTTTACTTTTTTACTTAATTATTTATTAAATTAATAAGTTTATTATTTATTATTATTTTAAATTATTATTTTTATTAATATTTGCATTTTGATATATTTTGACTTTGCATTTAGTTTATTCTATTATAATATTTATTTTAGACTTAAGTTTTAAAATTATTTTAATTATTTATGTCTTCTTATGAAATTAGAAAACATAATTAATAGTTATTATAATTATTTTAATTAAAAATTATTTGTCTTATTAAAATTTTAATTGTTTTGATTAAGGGGGAAAAGTAAGTTTTGAATGGAATCGAAACCAATTACAACATGTTTTGAATGGACCAAAAACCATTAACAAACATGTTTTGACAGGGACTCAAAACCCACACAGAGAAGAACAAGTTGCTCAAGGATACAACATAGACAACTAACAACAAACCAACAATAGATCACCAAAATAACAAGACTACCCAAATTTGCATCAAACCTAAGGTTTTGATAGGAACCTTAAACCCAACAAAGCCAAGTTTTACATGAGATCTTGAACCCAAATCAGGTTTAGAAGGGAACTTGAAACCCACTTACATCTAGATTACAAGGACCAAAATCCCTCACAATATATGAGTTTTTACTTGAGACCTTAAACCCACTGTTGAAACAGACACACCCTAGGTCCACTAGGAAAGAAGAAGAAGAATACCTCTTGCAACACCATCAAAAATAAGTAGTCGAATCATAATCCACTCCAAAAGGAGTAGGCTCCCCTCTATAGGAGCATATGCCATGAAGACCCTTACCACCACTATAACCACACTATGACAAAAAAGGGCTCCACCTCCATAGGAACGTGCACCACCTCAATAGGTATTGTAACAGTAGAAGCCAACAACATGGGTAGCACCACCACAAATCCACAAACCTCCACTCTACCTCTAAAAGAGAGGACTCCACCATAGTAGGAGTAGCCTTCACCTCAATAGAAGACTTGGATTGGAGAAATGGGAAGAGATCCACTTGACCAACAACAAGGAAAAACATGACAACCACTGGCAACTCAAGAGGAAGGGATAATAAGAGAAGCAAAGGGAAAATCCCAAACACACCATTCCAAAAAAGAACATGGGAAAGCAAGATACATTATAAGAGAATCCTATTCAAAGGAGACTTAAAAGAGCCCAAAATCCCAAAGCCCATTCGGGAACCCAAACAAAAAAAAGAAGAGAAACACCCCAAAAACACTTCTCAAACAACATCCCAAAGAGAAGAAATATCTGAGCCTTAAGAAATAGAAATGGAAACACATAGATAGAGGCATCAAAGCCTCCCAACAAACTAGAGAGAATAGGGAGGATAACACCTCCAATAGGAAGAAATCCAAAAAAGGACACCCTAAGGAAAAGGAATACCCAACACAAACCCAAAGAATAACCAAAGCAACAATAGGGAGGGAAATCACCACATCCCCAACAACCTCCCAAGTAAATAAACCTTGAAGAAAAACTCTCTCGAGGCTCTCCAAGCTAGAAATCCAAAGGTGTTGTAGAGGAAAAACACCAAACCATAAAGGGTAGACCCAACAAAAATAAACAGTGTTCAACCACTGAAAGAAACACAAAGACAGAGGCATCAAAGCCTCCCAACAAACCAAAGAGAATAGCGACGATAACACCTCCAATTGGAAGAATAACCAACAAAAATAAACACTATTCAACCATTAGAAGAAACACAAATATAGAGACATCAAATCCTCCCAACAAACTAGAGAGAATAGGGAGAATAACACCTCCAATAGGAAGAATACCCAACAAAAATAAACAATGTTCAACCACTGGAAGAAACATAGAGACAGAGGCATCAAAGCCTCCTAAAAAACTAGAGAGAACATGGAGGATAACACCTCTAGTAAGAAGAAAACCCAACAAAAATAAATATTGCTCAACCACTGGAAGAAACACAGAGATAATGGCATCAAATCCTCCCAACAAACCAAATAGAATAGGGGGGATAACAACTCCAATGGGAAGAAACCCAAAAAAGGCCACCCCAAGGTAGGGGAATACCTAGCACAAACCCCAAGAATAACCAAAGTAGTATCAGGGAGGGAAATCATCACATCCCCAACAACCTCCCAAGAAAATAAACCTTGAAGCACAACCCTCTCGAGGCTCACCAAGCTAGAAAGCCAAAGGTACTGTAGAGGAAAAACACCAAACTGTAAAGGGTAGACCCTGCCTCTGACCTAGACCAAGAACTTCCAAAATAACTCTGAAAGATCAACAAGAATCAACAAAAGAGTCATCCCTAAAAGGTAGCTAAAATGCAACACCAAAAGCTTGAAACAATCTTTAGCTAGCAAGAACCAAAATAACAAGAACCAGAGAGCACAAAACACCAATAGAGGAGCTAGAGAAGACTCCACCCGAATGCTGGAACCTAGTAGCTCCAAACTGAGAAGGAGCACACAAATAGCCCCAACAAGTAATATAGACCCATGCACCACAAGGGCATAAGCTAGAAGCACCAATGTACAGACCATAGTAGCAAACCAAAAACACCACTACAACCATCTGCAATTACCCAACACTAGGAAACTAGGCCAAAGACCTACACCAAGCCAAAATTCATCATCATCCTCACCAGAGTCTGAATCTCCCTCACCTGCTTGACCTGAGGAATTTAAATCAGGATCCCCCCTCCCTCTCTCACCCAAAATCCTCCCGCTTCATATGATCTAAGAGGTCTATTAGTTAAACCACAACTATGACAAAATTTTAATTGTTGTATAATATTTATGTTTTGAATTTTGAATTTTAATTTTAGAATAAAATAAATTTAAAACTTAAAATATAAATTAAAATTTAGAGAGAGAAACTAACTTTTGATCAATTGTTCCATGCCAATAATCCAAGGATAGCACATGTCCCTAGGGAGATGCTTAGGGTAGCGTGTCGTTTGATTAATGATATGATAACTCTCCTTTAAGACCTCTTCAATGTACTTAGCACACACTTAAGGAACAAAATATATAGAAAGAAAAGAGAGTTGAGGAGAGAAGGGAGAGGGAGATAGAGATAAGATATAGAGAGGAAAAGGGAGAAAAAACAGAAAGAAAGGAAGATATATGTATATATATGTATATATATATATATATATATATAAAGAGTGAGGTAGAGATAGGGAGATGCACACACACACACATATATATATAAAGAGATCTTTATATCTTTTTCTCCCTCTCTATCTCTATGTTTTCTCATTGTCTCTCAATCTCTCTCTCTTCCTGTCTCCCCTATTTCTCTCTATATTTGTCTTCTCTTCTCTCTCTTTGTCTCTTCCTCTTTCTATCTCTATTTATTCCTCTCCTCTCTTTCCACCTCTCCCTCTCTCCCTTTATATTAATCCCTATCTCCATATACATCTCCATCTATATCTCCCTCTCTATTTCTCTCCCCTATTTCTATCTCCTTACCTCTTCCTACATCTCTCTTGCTCTTCCCCATATATTTCCCAATATGTGTATCTCTCTATCTCTCTCACTCTCTCCTTATCACTCCTTTCTATCTCTATACTTCTCTATCCTCTCTATTTATCTCCCTCTCTCCCTTCCTCCCTATCTATTTATATATCTATTTCTAGGACTCTATCTCTATCTCTATATGTCTCTCTAACTCTGACACACACACTCCTTGTTTCCCCCTATGTATCTCTATCTCTATATATCTCACTCACACATACACTCCCCATTTCTACCTCCCTATTTCTATCTCTATCTCCTCCCCCCTCTCTCTCCCTCTCTCTATGACTTGTCTCTATCATCTCCTTTATCTCTTACTCTTTCCCCCTTTATCTCTATCTTCCCATCTCCCTCTTTCTATCCTTGTCAAGCTTCCTCTCTCTCCCTCTCCCTATCACTCCCTCTTTCTATATTTCTATAATTCTCTCTCCTCTCTCCATTCCTCTCTCAATATCTCCCTAACTCCCTCCCTATCCCCCATCTATCTCTTTATCCCTAACTATCTCTCTCCCTCTCAATATCTCCCCCTATTCAAGAACTCTTTCCCTCTCTTTGTATCTATTTTTTTAGTACTTCTACTTCTCTCTAATTTTATTTCTCTCTATCTATCTCTCCCTCTCGCCCTCTTTATATCTCCTTATATCTCTATCCCCCTATCTCACCATCTATATGTCTCTATCTCTCTCCTTCTCCCTCTATAGTTTTCCATCTTTTCCTCTATATCTTTCCCTCTCTCCCTCGCTATCTCCTTCTCTCTCTCTCTCTCTATATATATATATCTCCCTCTACCTCTCTATATCTCTATTTATTTGTCTCCCTCTTCCTCTCCTTTGTATCTTCATCTCTACCTCTATCTTCCTTTTTCCTACTCTATCTCTAAACATGTATCCCTCTCTGTATCCATCCATATCTCTCCCTCTCCCCCTTTCCATATTCCTAGACCTCTATATCTATATTTCTTTTACTGTTTATCTCTATCTCTCCATATTTATTATTCCATCTCTCCCTCTATATCTATCTTGTTATCTCTCCATCTTTATCTACTCCTATGTCTCTCCATCTCTCTACTTCCATCTATATATCACTTCCCATCTCTATCTTTATATTTCTATCTCTCCCTATCTCTCCATCTTTATATATGTATCTCTTCCATCTCTATCTATCCATATCCTCTCTCTCTCTCCATACCTCTCTCCTCCATTTCCATATCCACCTCCATATCTATCTCTATCTCCCTCTCTATCTATATCTTTTTACCCCCTATCTCTTGCACACTCTTCCCCTCTCTATCCCTTCCTCTTTCTATCCCTATCTCCCCATCTCTCCCTATTGCAAACATAACATGAATCTCTTGGTAATGAAGCCTAATTAAATAAAGCTTCAAATAAGGACTCAAAATATATCATGAAATTGAGTTATTGGCATTTAAAAACAATAGTTTGGAATGCTTTTTAATAGGAAACTATTGCTGCCACTATACTGCCATAGTATTTGGCTTAAATTTCAATTGAATTCCATCATATAGCTTTCGATTGAGGCATATATGTGTCTCAAAGAGGTTCATTAAATGAAGATTTAATATATAATATATATCTATACATATATATATATATATATATATATATATATATATATATATATATATATATAATTTTAATATTATATATATGTGTGTGTGTGTATCAATATTAAAATCTTTTCTATCATATATATATACATCTATATATTATATATATATATATATAATCAATTATTACAAATTTAATATAATTGAGTTATCATGTCATACAATCAAGATTGGATAATTGTTTAATATAAAAAATAAGAACAATAAACATTTTATTATTTTTCTTTTCGAAAATGAAATCCAAAACTTAAATAGGTTTGACTTAACCTATTGACTTGATTCAACACAATAAAATTTAACATAACACTCAATTTGACTCGATGATATATTTAGGGTAGATGTACGTGAGTGTGTGTGAGAACTCAAATGACATAACCTATTTTTCTGAAGTCTATATTCTTCTTTATAGTGATACTCTCCCTCTCTCTTTAGAGGTCAAGAAAATAGTCCTTCATTTTACTTAGAAATCATTCAAATAGTTAGCCATTTTAAATCATGCCATAATCATAATCTTGATTCAATAATATATCATCATCAAAATTCAGCTCCATCTCATTGCATATAATTTTATCATAATTTAAACTAACATTATTTCATCATTAAGTATCATAATGTATTTTAACATAACAATTAAAAGTAACTTGATAAAAATAAGTAGGTTTTAACAAATCTCCCCACATAAGGATCATCATCCCTGATGATTCCATGTATCACAACATAAACATAACAACTTGGTTTTCTTCTCAATTTTTAGAAGCTTGAAATAAATGAGGAAATTTTTGAATAATTTCATTATAGTCCTCCCATGTAGCATTGTCCTCTGCATACTGGTCCCATTGGACCTTGCATTGAGTGACCTCTCTATTACGTAGGTGGAGCCTATGTGTTTTGAATGTTGTGAAAACATGTCTCAACCTTGCAATTACATAAGGTACTAGTGATACATAAGTTATTGTTGATACATAAGGTATTATCTTGACTTTCCCTAGAAGGAAACCCTATTTTATGAGGGTATTGTATTATGGCTATTTATTGTATGTATCTTGAGAGTCTAATAGCGGTTGCGTTGCCTTTGGATCTCTAGTTGGTGATACTCCTATGAGAAGCATTCTCTACAAGTATATTGTAATCTTTGTGATTTCTAAATAATATATTGGGCAGATTTTGGAGTGTGGGTTTTTTCTCTCGAAAGGGTTTTTCCCATGTAAATTACTGTGTTGTGGTATGCATGATATTTATGTTTATTTTTCTATAACTAAAAAATATCTTTAAATTTTTGCATTATTTTCCTCTCAAGATTAGTGTAGGAAGTTGTTCTGCTACCTTAGCTTCCTTACAAGTGGTATTAGAGCCTGATCACCTTTGGTTTCAATTGTGGGTTGTTGGTTTTTTTGAACTAATCCAAATTTGAGTGTGATCTTGTGTAGAAGACACTTTGTGATCTTGTTGCAAGAATTTTCAAATGGCAACTTGTTCATCAGGGAGAATAGAGGTGGATAAATTTTCTAGAAATAATTTTGAAACATGGAAGCTAAATATGGAGGATTTGTTGATAGATTGAGATATGTGGGATGTTATTGATGAGAATGTTTCAAGGCCTAAAAATGATACTTTGGCTACTCAATATGATGTTATGTACTATAAATCTAAGGTTCTAATTAGATTGTGCTTGGTAGACTATGTTTTAAACAATTTCCATGAAGAGACCTCTACATAGAAACTATGGAAGAAACTTGGTGAGATGTATCAAGCCAAATCCTTAGTGAACATAATTTTCTTGAGGAAGAAATTGTATTCCTTGAGAATGGAAGAGGGTGGATGAATTATAGACCACGTGGAAGCATTCAATAAGTTGGTGGCTCAACTAACATCGATTGGTGTCAAAATAGATGAGGAGGAGAAATGTTAAATCTCATTTTGTTCTTTGCCTAATTCATGTGATTCTCTTGTTATGGTTATTGCGAGTACTTCTATTATATTGAAGATTGAAGATGTGGTGGGTTCTCTTCTTTTTGAAGAGATGAAGAGGAAGTTATCCATCAGTGCCAAGGAGGCCCTAAATATTCATGGAAGACTTAAGGAAAAGGGAAAGAAGAATGAGAAGCATGATAAATCCAAGTTGAAGGGGGGATCCAAATCTCTTGGAAAGTCCAAAGTTATTTGTTGGAATTGTGGTAAGCCTGGACATATTCATAAGGACTGCAAAAAAGAAAAGAAAAAAAAATGATTTTGATTTTAAGTTTGAGAAGGAAGATGGTGACACATTCATTCCATCTTGGGCAACTCATGCAGGTAATGATGCATGGTTAATTGAATCAGGTACATCTTTCCATATGACCTTTAATAGAGATTGGTTTTCTGAATATAAATAATTTGATAGAGGTAAGGTGTACTTGGGAAATTATTCTTACTTAAATATAGTTTTTCGTGGTAAAGTTAGAATTAGGTTTCTTGATGGTAGAAGAAAATTGATTAAAAGTGTGTTACATATCCTTGGATTAGCACAAAAAATATTATTTGTGAGAAAACTAATAGATGCAAGTGTGTAGGTAGTATTTTTTGATGTCGGATGCAAGATGGTTAGAGGTGCTATGGTGATTACTAGAGGTGTCAGATATGACACATTATATAAGTTTTATGCATGCACTGTTGAGTGCAATAGTACTTCTATGAAAAGAAAGTTTGTGGAAGAGGTGAGGGTTTCTTCTTTAGCAAATAGTCGTGGCCTCTAGGTACCCAAGGGTGCTCTTTCTTTTGAATCAAAGTTACCTACAGAGAAAACTATGTTATGGCACCAAAGGCTTGACCACATTGGAGAAAAGGGTCTAAATACCTTGGAAAATAAAAACCTTGTTGAAGGGTTGTTTGATTGTAATCTTGAATTTTATTTTTGTGAGCATTGCATTTATGGAAAAAAAAGCTATGTTTATTTTTACTCGAGTTCTCAAAAATCTTATGGTGTATTGGATCTTATTCATTTTTATGTGTTTTCTCAACCTCTAAATCATAAGTAGTAGCAATGAAAAGAAAAAAACTAATGGATGTCATTTTTGCAACAAGAGAAAATATCTCACCATAATCAACACCCTCAACTTGAGAGTAACCTTTCACAACTAACCTTACTTTGTACTTCTCAATACCTCCATCTAAACCAATCTTTTTCTTGAACACCCATTTGCAACCAACAAGTTTTCTTCCTTCAGGAAATGGTACAAGATCCCCTATAACATTATTTTTCAAAGCTACCATTTCTTCATCCATAGCAATCTTGTAGAATTTTGCATCATCCATACCTAATGCCTCTTCTACTGATTTGAGTTCTTCCATATTAGTATTCAAAGAAAAAATACATCTCTAATCATCAAGTGAATACCTTTTAGGTGGTTGTCTATGCCTTGTAGACCTACAAACAAGCTGAGTTGGAGGTTCTTCCTCCTCTTCTGAAGATCTAGAGCTAGATGAGCTCTCCTTAACTTCTTGTCTACCTATGGGCCTCGATTCAACTTTCTCAGGTGTAGAAGGAAATTGAATCACATCATTCTATTTACTTTGTTTTGGCTGCAATTTAACAGAAGAAGGCTTAGTTTTTGTAAAAATAACATTTCTACTATATATTACCTTATGTGTAGCAAGATCCCAAAGCTTGTATCCTTTCACACCATAACTATATCCAAAGAAGATATATTTCATAGCCTTTTTCTCCAACTTTGTTCACTTCTTCTTTGGCACATGTGCATATGCCTCACAACCAAAAAATCTAAGATGTCTTAATGAAGGCTTGTGGTCTGACCATGCCTCTATAGGCATCTTATCAACAAGAGTTGATGTAGGAAACCTGTTAATTAGGTAACAAGTAGTAACAACAACTTCAATCCACAACCTTTGTTCTAGACCAACGCCACTCAACATACTCCTAGCCTTCTCTATCAATGTCTCATTCAATCTTTGTACAACCCCATTTTGTTGTGGATAATATGGAGTTGTCTTTTGTCTATGAATACCACAATATTTATAGAATCTATCAAAATCATTAGACCAGAAATTCACCCCCATTATCAGTCCTCAAATATTTTATTTTCTTTCCAGTCTACAACTCAACCATTTCTTTAAATTCTTTAAATTGGCTGAAAAATTCAACACCCATATTCTTCTATTATAATCATCAATAAATGCGACATAATATGCGGATTTACCAATTGAAGGAATATCTATAGGACCAAACAAATTAGAATGAATAAGATCCAATACACCACAAGATTTATGAGAACTCAAGTAAAACTAAACACAATTTTTTTTCCATAAATGCAATGCTCACAAAAATCAAATTCAAGATTACAATCAGACAAAACTTCAACAAGGTTTTTATTTTTCAAGGTCCTTAGATCCTTTCTCCAATGTGGCCAAGTCTCTGGTGCCATCATAGTTTTCTTTTTAGGTGGCTTTGATTTAGAAGAAAAGAGCACCTTTGGGTATCGACCAAGCGGATGCTTCCCCTGACAACTAATATGCTCCCCAAACTACCTAAGTCACTTTAGTATAATTCCTTATTTCAAAGTATTTTTCCATTTTGATGATCTAAGCCTCTATTGCATTTTTGCTCATTGTTCCATTGAACTTAGGTGGCATCACCATTTTCATATCCCAAGATAATTCAAGGGGTAAATCATTTCTTTTATCGTTATCAGGTCTTTATTCATAATTATTTTTACCACACCCACTCTGGGTGGTGTGCTCATGTTTTTTTTCATCTTCACCTTTGTGAGATTCTTTCTTTTTAGGCATAATTTGGCCTCTCACCTCTTACTCTAGGGTTCCAATTCTAGCTCTTGTTTCATTTAGCATTGCTAATATTTTTTCAAGTTTTGCATCAAGGTTGTTCTGAGGTTGACCCACCTCCTAGCTATCTCCAAGGTTTGTTTTGGTTCGAACCATGTTTTATTTTCTACTTCGCCTTAATTTTTTAGATTATGCATACAAATAGTTTCCCTAATTTAGAATTTTCATTATAAACAATAACCAATATTCATTGATTTAAATTAGTCCAATGTAGAGATATTTTTTTGCAAAATTCCTAAAAATTTATTATATTAATCAATGGTTTTACATAATATCCTTATTTATTACAAACAAACTTGGACTCTTTATGACTACAAGTTGCTATCAGAAAGAGGGATCTCCTTGAGGTTTTCCTCATCCTCAGAGTCAAATAATTCAAACTTGGAGGGTGAATGTACATGTAGGCACTCATCCATAACCTCCTTACTTATTGAAACATGGGAAAATGTGTATGATGATGTTAAGTTTATTATCTAAGTCTAAGATCAATTCAACATTTCCAAGAGTTTCATTAGGATGAAAATAAACAAGGTGCATAAATTAACTTTCAACCTCAAAGGTAAGTCAATCAGACCTAGATTTGATCCTTTTGAGTCTTAGGAATGAATTGGGAATGATTAACCTACTTGAACTGTATGAAATAATATGAGAAATGTAATATACAAAAGATGAATAGATGAAAATAGTAATTTATAGGCAGATTTGGGAGAGGCAGAGTGATGTGCACCTACTACCAAAAGTTGAATTCAACATGCAAAGAGGGACTCAAATGCCAAGGGCATATGGATCTTTGATGGGGGTCCTGAAACTAGTTTTATAGTCCTTTGATGTTGTATTTAAGCTCCTAATTACCAGTTGTAGAATTGTCTAAATATCGCCAATAAAATTTGTAGGTTAGTTTCCATAGATTGATAGCTTTGATGACAATAAATGTAATAATTAATGAATTTCCTTCAAACTTTCCTTGATCCTCCTCAAACCTATAACCTGCACATTCAAAGAGGGGAAACTTTATGCCATATAGGGGCTTGCCTCAATCAAACCCTACATAAGTGTTCCCACTTCCATAATGGAAAAATTTCAATGATAAATGAAATGGAAAGGAAGGAATTATGAAATCACAATGTGTTGTAACTCACCACCATTCAATGGTTACCTTGAAGGACTAAATTCATACACATGTATCCTCAAAGATTTGGGTCTTTCTTGTTTGAATTCTTGAATTATTTGGAGACCTACAAAAATATGTTAGCCTGAACAAAAAATAATGACAACATGAATACATATAAACTTTGACATGATGTTGGATCTTAAATTGTTGCAATAAATATTTGAAATTTTTCTCTTGAATTGATTTTGAATGCTCTTGATAATACTAAAACAATAAAAAATAGGGGTTTTAAAATGTTAGGAGAGGGGGGTTCACCAAGATGATAATGGATAGACCTATTTTCATTTATTTCATTAGGAAATGAGATCCCTAAAATGAATTGAATAACAAACCTTAGGTGAATCAACCCAAAGTGAGAATATTTAGATTTCCTTATGCTCTTCGAACAAGGGTCAAGGTCAAACAACACTTTTGGGAGAAAAACTAAAAATAAAAAGATCAACTCCAAAATTAAATCTAACACTTGAAACAACAATATTAAACTCAATATTTGTAGAAATAGAAAACCAAATGTAGATCTTAGAAGGGAAGAAATGTGTTTACCAGTCACCAAAAGGTAGTTTCTGAATGCTGACTAAGACTCATTCGCCCATGGGAAAATGGGTCTTTTCCCAAGGTTTTTTTGCAACTTTCAAGAACCTCTAACAAAGATCTATAACTTTTGATTTTTCGAAGTTTCAATATCAAAAATTCTAAAACCAAATTTGTAGGTTAGATTTTGTGATTTGACAACTTTGACAACTTTTCAATCTTGCGCTTCAAAAGGTCTTCAATCCTTCTTCAACCTAAATTTTCAATCACACGCAAAAGGGATAAATTTTTTTATTTTTAGGTGAATTGGGGGTTGCCTTGGTCAAACCCCATTTTGGTAATCAAACCTTGAATTGAAATAATGAAATGAAAGAGGGAATGAACAATGAACAATACTATGTTACCACTCAACAAACCCTTGTATGAAACCTTAATAATAGAGATCTTAGGAATTCTACAACTTGCATGAAATGGATGAAATGGATGAAATGGATGAAATGGATGTGGATCTTGACACTTGAATAATGCTTTGAATTCTTGAACTTGATCTTGAAACCTACATCACAATGTTAGCTCCAAAAACATGCAAGATGCAAAAAGACTTTGGCACGATGGATGGATCTTGATTGCTGCAATAAATCTTTGATATATCCACTCTTGAATGCTCTTGATTGCTTGAAGAATGCTATAGAATTCTCATAAAATTTCTAAGTGAAACTTAGTGAAATAACCTTGTATTTATATGTATGTATCCTTAATTTCCTGAAATTCAAATATCACAAGCCGACATTGAAAATGGATTTGAAAATTATAAAATACCACCAAAAACATAATTTAAATTTACAACCAAAGGTTTAGGGAGGACCCATTCACCATCCTAGGTCCCTATTCTTGGAACACACATTGCTCAATGTAAAGTGTTATGTTTAGGCATTAATTATTATCGGGTTTCCCCTTTGGAAAATATAATTTATTAGGATTGTAAATGAATAAAAGGGATTATTAAGGCATAATTAAGCTCAATTTAATTAAGAGGTCCCAAATAAGTGTGAAAATGAAAGGGGTACATTTACCAACACTAAATTAAGGCATTATTAAGTCCATTTTAATTAGGAGGGCCCAAACAAGTGAGAAAATGTAAAGGGATACATTTTTTTACACTACATTTAGCCCCCACTTTAGTGAGAGGATGAATTTTTGTCAAACTCACACTATAGTAGATAATCAAGAGAGGTCTATTTGTACAATTATTAGAAGGATAAAATGACAAAGATCAAGGAGGATGATCAAGCCTCCAAGATCTAAGATCTCATGGTTAAACCAACAAAAGCACAAAGAGACACATGCTTATGTTAAACATATATATGTATGCAACAATGACAAGATACTAAATCATAAAATGCCAAAGACTAAAAGGAAGAAAGAAAAAAGAGAAAAATAAAAGGGGTGGATCAAGCCTCGACTATCCAATGCGATGTGGATCATGCCTCAACTATTTGTCCAAAAATTTTTACAAGTGGAACTCGTTGTCCATTATGCAAACAACAATGCATGCTCACATAGGTTAGTGAAATCCATTGTCCACTAGGTGAGCCCCCAAGGATGGAAAATGAGAGAGTATAATTAGGATCCCATACTATAGGGTGATCCCACAATGCTGGTTTACAATTTTTGGCCAAACTAAACATTGAACTTAATTTTTTTAACTAAATCTTCACTTTCAGGCACCTATAGCGGCTAAACCATGAGGAATTTGAAGATGAAATAAACTAGTGATTTGTGACATTTTGTTTGTAGATTTTAAATATATTTTTTTAAAAAAATTTGGAATCAGATTGCACTTCTTTTTCCATCTCCTTCAAAAACTAGTTTTTAACAATAAACACCATTTTTAAAGAGTGACATTAATGGCCAACACATAACTTTTTTTCTATGAAGGATTAAATTCTAATTTTTTCAAATTTAGATTTGTAACTATGATATCTAGTGCATGTAATTGGTTTCATATCATTTCATTGAATATTTTTTTCTTAATCAAGTTTCAAAGTCAAACCAGTTATAATTCAGACATGGTTTACTAGATAAAACATAACTTTTTTTGTATGTATTGAAATTCAATTTTATTTTTTGTTGGATCAAGGACATCAATATCTAGTGCACAGATATATATATATATATATTGATAATTTGCTATTTTTCCAAATGTGAAGAATAGAGAGCTTGATTTTTTGGTGAAAAACCTACATTCACAAGAAATAAAAATTAAATATAATAATCAAATTAAATTTATTTAAAATTATATTTTTTGGGAAGCTTATAATAAGGACTACATACTTACAAAAAAATAAAATAAATTAATTCATTTTATCTCCCAAAAGGTAAATCAAAAGTGGTTTTTTTGTCAGCATTTTGATAGGTGTAAAGTAGACTTCGTTATAGGTTTGGTTCTATCCAAGGGGGTTTGATCTAAGGTAGTTTGATCAAACCATTTTCAATTGGAATCCTTTAATGGAAATTTTCAAGGATTAAATCATTATATTTTCTAAAAATATGTGATTTCAACAAAAATCAAGATCTCCCAAAAACTGTAAATCACTATTGTGGGATCACCCCATACCAAAGTTATACCTCTAATAACTTTAATAAGAAACCAAACAATATAGACTTTGAGCTTCATAAGGCTTAGCAAGATGTGTTATGATAAAAAATTATGAAAAAAAAAGGCTCCACAAGCAAGAAAAGTTTTTTATGCTTAGTGGCCATAAAAAAGGGTTGTAACTTCGAGCTTCACAAGGTTAGCAAGTTGCATTATGCTAAACACTTATGAAAAAAATGAAAATAGGATAAGAAATGTTCAAAGGGTTTTTTCTTAGTTCATGTAAGGTCTCCTCTTAGGGAAAATTGTGCCTAATGTCTCCAAGAGAGGAAAAGTCCAGGATAAAAGATGCACAACTTAAAGAATGCAATGCATAGCATCACCACTAAGAGGAGAGTCATATGCCAAGAAAGGTCACACTCTTAGAGGAAATAAAACCCAATGACACCACCAAGAAGAAGATAGATTGCAAGAAGTAAGAATACCACGTAATGAAACATAAGATATAGTCAAAGATCTTCAAAAATGATAATGCCAATGTATACCCCCACTTTAAAGAAATTGCTAAACACCATGCTATGAAAAATTACTTTAAAGCAGCAAATGATAAATGCTAGCAAGACATTGGAGCTTATCTAGAAATCCATATGTCAAGCATATGTTTCCAAATGAAGCTATGTCATAAAAAATGAAGGGATTTCCCCCAAAATGAAATACCAAATACACATAAGGGATCCATAGATTCAGGGTTAGCGTATGTATTTTCTCCAATGATATTATAAGGATTGGAAATGTCATCATTCCCTAAATAACTCATGGAATAGGAAGAATGACACATAGAGAATGAAAATAAAGAAAAATATTTTGGGTCAACATGGAAGAGACCTAAATGTCTCCATACCTTGTGTCATCCCCAAAAGGAAAACACAAAATAAAAGAAAAGATAAAAGGTTTATGACATATAGAAGAATGTAGGTATACATAAAGGAATAAAAATGAAGACACATTAAACAAAACAATATGGGGGATCACATTACACATATGCAATGACACAAAGAACATGAAAATAAAACAAATACAAGACTAGTAAGGAACATACGAGTCAACCTATATCAGGTCATCCACATCCCAATATTGTTCATTATATGTGAAAGGTAGACAACTAGCCAAAGACACAACATCGAGTGCCAAACTAGTACAATCACCAAGTTTAGAATGTGGTGAATCACTCTTTTTAGGAGAATCATCATGATTGTTATCATTTAAGCTCATGGAAGAGGAAAACAATAAATTTAACTCTTTATGCACTTCCTCATCAATTTTTGTAATTTCATCAAGTCATCATCTAAGCTTATCACAATAGAAGGTCTAATGATAATATCCATAAAAGATGCGTATTCTTGTTGTGTTTGAGACATAGGATTTTCTTATTTTGGAAAAGGTGGAGAATCATCATGCATTGCTTGAGGTAAGTTTGAATTTTTATTTTTGGTGCTGTTCTTTTCTTATTTTTCTTGTAATAAATGAGAAATAGCATGACGTCTATGCCTATCCTCTCTAGCATTTCATTTTTTTTCATTTGGTTTTCAAGTTATGATTGTGTAGGAGATCGGTTTTATCAACCATAGGTTTTTTTTCTTCCCTTAAGGGAGGAATGGAAGGAACCATGGGAGGTTTTTCAACCACTTTCTCTTTAGCTTTATAAATTTTTTTTAATTTTAGGAAGCACAATGGGACTTATTTGGTTATCTCATGGTATCTTATAGGAAATAGTTGGAGGATTTGGTGTGTTTTGGTCTTGGTTACTTGGAAGGGATTTTGGTTCAATCATAGTCTCATCACTTGGATAGGAGGCTCAATCATGGGTTGAGGAATATTGGTAAGGCATAACTCTGCTATGCTCTTTGCCTTAAAATTTTTATAGGATTTGAAAAATAATTCCTCACAAGGCCTAATAGGCTCCATAGGTTTAGGCCAAAAGAAATCCAATGAGAAATTCCCACGGGAAGACATAGGATTAAAGCCACTATGGTGCATAGTAAAAATCTCATTGCCAAATGGAAACTTTAAACATTTATGCACTACCGATGGGACAACTCTCATGGAGCGAAGTCGTGGTAGCCTAACTTCACACAAAATTGGTTCAATGTCGAAATGATGGAGAATGAGACACTTAATGTTTTCATTCCAAATTTTAAAGGAAGAGTTATCAAACCTATTGTAGGGAAAGAAAAACCATTATGCATTTTGATCCATGCTTTTGTTTTTTCATAAGTATCTTGATAAAGATCATGCACAATAATAATTCTTTAGTAATCACATTCTCTACACAGATGATATCAATTAATATCCCATTAGTAGGCTTGTCATTGATTCTTTTAGCTATGTAAATAGGACCATTAGGTGCATGTATGATTATGTCATGTTGTGAGAAAGCAATGTCAAGCAACATCTTGTTTAGGCCCTTACAAGGTTGAATTTCAATGAGTCCAATCGTATTGTGGTCCATGTCTTTCATGTTATCATCACTCGCATGTCAAATTTCATCACATTATTCTTTGTTTCACTAGCTTTGACAAAGGAGATGCTATGATTTGGCATAGGATTAGTAAATATTTGCAAGTTTTGACTAGGAGGAGCTACAAACTTATTACCTTGATCACTAACACTACCAATTTGAATATGATTAGAATCAATGAGGTCTTGCACAATATGTTTAATACACTAAATATGTTTAATACACTTACAATATTTCATATCATGTCCATTTTTCAATGAAGATGGCAATAGGAATTTTGTCTATAGTTAGGAGGGTGATCCCAAAAAACTAGTTTACAATTACATTGAGGAAGGAAAATTGAAAAAATGTTCCCAAAACCAAAAATTCAAGTTTTTAGGGGTTCACTTGAACTTGGGGGTTCGAGTGAACCCATTTTTCATTCCAAGTTCACTCAAACATGATATGACACTTTTTAAAAGAAAAAATGGAAAATTTGAAAAAATATTGGTTAGAGAAAACCCCCCTTCGCTTGAAGGGGTCAAGGGGGGTTTTCTCAAACCCCCTTTTTTCCCTTCTCCCCCTCTTATATCAAATTTTTGCAAAACTTTTCCTTTTGAAGCTCGGGTTGAGGATGAAAATGGAGGAGACTTCACATACCCAACTAGATGATGGTAGTCCTTGGAAACAAGCTATACATCAAATATAATTTTAATATTTTTTGGTTTGATTATGTATTTTTTCAGTTTGATTAAACATATATTTTTCATCAAAAATCAAGCTCTATGTTCTGCACATGTGGAAAAATAGTAGATTATAAAAAAAAATTGAAAAATATCTATGCACTAGATATTGATGTCCCTGATCCAACAAAAAAAAGGAATTTTGATACATACAAAAAAAGTTGTGTTAGCAAGTAAATCATGTCTAAATTTTAACTGGTTTGACTTCAAAACTTAATTAAGAAAAAATATTCAATGAAATTCTATGAAACCAATTCCATGCACTAGATATCGTAGTTATGAATATAAATTTGAAAAAATTATAATTTTATCCTTCATAGAAAAAAGTTGTGTTAGCAAGTACACATCACTCTTTAAAAATGGTGTTTATTGCTAAAAAATGATTCTTGAAGGAGATGAAAAAAGAAGTACAATATGATTCCAAAAATTTTGAAAAAAATATATTTAGAATCTACAAACAAAATGTCACAAATTACTAGTTTTCAAATTCCTCATGGTTTAGCCGCTATAGGTGCCCAAAAGTGAATATTTAGTTTAAAAAATTCAGTTCAAAGTCCAGTTTGGCCAAAAATTGTAAACTACCATTGTGGGATCACCCAAGAGGGAAAGGTTTAGTAGGATTATGAGCTTTAATAGGAGGTAAGGAAATTGGTTTCTGGTTTAACAGTTGAAACATGATATTATGAAGGGTATTAGGTAGAGGGGTGAATTGTCTATTTCTATCTCCAAATGTGTATGGATTTGTCATCTTTATAGAAGCCACTTGCTTATCAATATGTCGAGTTAGTTGAGGGGGATTCAGTTGTAAAAATCCCTTATTTTGTTTCTTAAAAGGTTGATAGTTGTTATGAGACATGGATTTAGAATTTTCAAGATGGCTAGAGGGAGTTTTCACTTCATGACTACTAACCAAATTTTGGTAATCTCAAAGGGCAATACACAAATATGTGAAGGAGGGAAATTTTAACATCTCAATTTTATCTTGGAATTTGTTTTGCAAATTAGAAATAAATATTCTTTGAAGGCCAACATCAGGAAGCTTAATGTTTATTTGTGAGTAAATCAATTGGTATCATGCTATGAAATTAATGACCTTTTCATCATCCTTTTGTTTGCATGTCGTTAAATCAACTAGTGTCATCTTAGGAACCATATGTATCTGGAAGTGACTGTATAAGGAATCAATGAGTTTATTGAATGAAAATATTGAATTATTTAGAAAGGAGAAAAACCATTCCAAAGCAGTATCCTTCAAGGCTCTAGGGAAGAGTTTAGCCAAGAGTTTATCCTCAAAAATTAAGTCAACACATAGGGTTGTATATGTGAAACCATGGCTAATAGGATCTCCTTTCCCACCATATTTCTCAAATATAGGAATCTCTATACCTTGTTGCATTTGTGTTCTCAATATATCCAAGGATAAGGGGTTTGTTTTGATGTATTGTGAAGGTTGGCCATTTTGATTTTGACTTAATGCAGCAATTTTTTGTTGAAGGGATGAAACATTTTGCAAGAGTGTTTTAAGGACATGATCATTCTTAATGTTGTGAGATGGAGATGAATAAGGTGGAGGTGTATATGCATTTGGAGGGAAAGTGAATTGTAAGTTTGTGAGGAGGATGGATTAGGAGATATGAGATTTGAATGCACAAAGCTAAAGGGATTCCCAGTGGAAATACCTAAGGAAGTATTGACATTGGTACTAGGTTGTATGGTTATTGTAATGGTTGGATTAATGTATGTCAAAATGGAGGTTATGGTTGTGGAAGGAGGAATTGCAATTGAACCACTTTGAATTTGAGTATACTCCAAAGCTTGAACACAACTATTCATGGTAGGGACATGTTTATAAATAATGTGAGATAAGTTATGAACAATCTCTATTCTTTGTTCATTTTCAATCATTCTCCTCATGTTATTTATCATAGGAACCACATTGCCAATGATGTATTTTGAACTCATAAATTCTTACAATTTATCAAGTTCTTCATCCATTCTCCTAAGGTTCTCATGAGGGACATTAGCAATCATTGTATCAACATCAGTCACATTGGTTGTAGGTAGGGAAGTCATGTTAAGGGTATGGTCCATAGTGGGTTGACTAGTGTCAACACTATGAGTGAAAGAGTTAGAAAACCCAAGATCCGTGGTGAGTCATGTATCACGGGATGCCATGAGTCTCGACTTACGTCTCATGACATTATCAGAAATAGGAAACCAAATTGTGAATCTCATACAAGTTTCACAAACCCAAGGTTCACCCAAAATGGATAATAGGTAAAATGCAATAAAATGTACCCTAGAATGTAAAGTGCAATGCAATTATGTAAAAAAAAAATTCAGATTTAAAACATGATAACTTTTTTATTATGCTATTTAAAAACCTAAAAAACTGATGCCTTTCAGATGCAAATTTGAATTCAAATAATGCAATAAATTTGACAAATTAAGCTTAATATGAAAAATTTTTAGATAAAAAAAATTATGGAAACCAAAACAACAAACTAAATACAAAAACAAAGAATGTAGAGATAGTGTTTTTAAAGCTCAAAAATTAAAAAAAAAATCCCTAATCAAGGACTTATTGATCCATGAGTAAATGGGTCTCACTTCAGGGTTTTTAAAAATTAATATATAGGTTTTTGGGATGATTTCTATGGTTTCCAAATTCTGGTTTCAAGTAGTAGGTTTTCATATTACTATAAAATGAGGTCTAAATGAAAGTGAAAAATAATGCTAAATGAAAAGAAAATATATCTAATTTGAGATGCAATTTTGATTCAATTTTCTATTTTAAGTGAATGGTTACACGATATTATGTAAACACTATGGAAAATGACTAAGATTTTTGAATTTTCTAGATTTTAAAGAATGCAAAAATGCAAACCTAAAACCCTAAATGAGATGCAAACTAATGCAAGTAAAAAATCATAAATGAGATGCAAATCAATGCAATACAATGCAAATGGATGCAAAAAATAGATTTAGGGTTGAAAATAGACTCCAAATCAACAAGTTATGATGCTCAAAAGTTGGGTTCACCAAAATGAAACAACAAAAAATAAGGTTTTTAAAATGTTAGGAGAGGGGGGTTCACCAAGATGATAATAGATATAGACCTATTTTCCTTTATTTCATTAGGAAATGAGATCCCCACAATGAATTGACTAACAACCCTTAGGTGAATCAACCTAAAGTGAGAATCTTTAGATTTCCTTATGTTCTCAGGACAGGGGTGAAGGTCAAACAACACTTTGGGGAGAAAAACTTAAAATAGAAAATCAACTCCAAAATGCAATCTAACACTTGATACAACAATTCTAAACTCAATATTTGTAGAACTAGAAAACCAAATGTAGATTTGAGAAGGGAAAAAATGTGTTTACCAGTCACCAAGAGGCAGTTTTTGAAGGTTGACTAGGACTCATTCGCCCATGGATGAATGGGTATTTGTTCAATGTTTTTCTATAACTTTCGACAGCCTCTGACATAGATTTGTAGTTTTTGATTTGTCCAGGTTTCAATGTCGAAAGGTCAGAATCATATTTGTAGGTTAGATTTTGTGATTTGATAACAACTTTGACAACTTTTGCAAATTTGACAACTTTTCAATCTTGCTCTTCAAAAGGTCTTCAAACCTTCTTCAACCTAAATCTACAATCACACACACAAGGGAGAAAAATGTTTATTTTTGGGTGAATGGGGGTTTTCCTTGGTTAAATCCCATTTTGGTAATCAAACCTTGAATTGAAATAATGAAATGAAAGAGGGAATGAAGAATGAATAGTGTTATGTTACCACTCGACAAACCCATGTATGAAACCTTGATAATGGAGATCCTAGGAAGTCCACAACTTGCATGGAATTTCTGAAATGGATGTGGATCTTGGCACTTGAATAATGCTTTGAATGCTTGAACTTGATCTTGAAACCGACATCACAATGTTAGCTCCAAAAACATGCATGATGCAAGAAGACTTTGACATGATGGGTGGATCTTGATTGTTGCAATAAATCTCTGACATATCTGCTCTTGAATGCTCTTGATTGCTTGATAAATTCTCATAAAATTGCTAGGTGAAAATTAGTGAAATAACCTTGTATTTATAGGTATTTATCCTTAATTTCCCAAAATTCAAATATCACAAGCCAAAATTGAAATATGTATTTGAAAATGTTAAAAATACCACAAAAAAAAAATTAAATTTAGGTCCAAAGGTCTAGGGAGGACCCATTTTCCCATGGGAAAATGGGTCCTAGGTCCCTATTTTTGGAACACACATCATTCCATGTAAAGTGTTATGTTTAGGCATTAATTATTGCGGGGTTTCTACTTTAGAAAATGTAATTTATTAGGCTTGTAAATGAATAAAAGATCTTATTAAGTAATACTTAAGCTCAATTTAATTAAGAGGGCCCAAATAAGTGTGAAAATGTAAAGGGGTACATTTACCAATACTAAATTAAGGAATTATTAAGTCCATTTTAATTAGGACGGCCCAAACAAGTGAGAAAATGTAAAGGGATATATTTTTCTACACTAAAAATACTATTTTATCAATAGTGTGTCTTTCAAAAGTCTTCAATTTCAAATGATAAAATAACTAGGTATTTATATGCAATTGTGCTAATTTCCCAAAAGATAGATTCTAAAAGTCAACACTTGAAATTTGAATTTTGGATGTTAAAATGCTACAAATAAAATATTTGAATTTGGGTACTTGCTAAGAAGGGGGACCCATTCACCCATGGGAAAATGGGTCTTGGCCCAAGTTTCTAGGACACACTTAGTTAGGAGCAAAATAACAATTGGTTGCATTTATACAATGCTTGCAATCCTTCAAAAAATGGTAAAAATTAGGCCTTGGAATGAACAATTTGGAAAATTAGGAGCTTAATTAAGTCCAATAAATTAAGGGGACAAAACATAATGTGAAATTGTTAAGGGTGAAAATTTTCTACACTACATTTAGTCTCCACTTTAGTGACAGTATGAACTTAGACTCAAACTCACACTAAATTAGAGAAGTATGCATCAAGAGGGGTTCAAATGTACAATTTTTTAAGAGATAGGATGACAAAGGATCTAGGGAGATGATCAAGCCCCTAGGATTTAAGATCCAATGGAAAACCAATGTAGGCACAAAGGAACGCACACATGTGAAATGCAACAATACAAGATACACAAACATACAATGAATGTGAAAAGGAGGGTATGGACCAACAATTTGTATTATGCTAAGACCCATAGCAAAGGGAGTTCATGACTCACAATAGAAAAGTCTAATATTTGCTAGGTGAATCATAAATTGGAAGGCGCATGAGCTAGTGAGGACCGCTTTTCACTAATTTAGCCCCTAAGACAAGGATGAGAAACACACTAGGTCTACTAGGTGTATCCATAACAAGGTGGAAAAATGAGAAAAAACACAAGGTGATTAAGGACTTCTTTTCACCAGGCGTGAACCAAACCAAGAGTTATAATCCCTGATAACCCTGATAAGGTGCCAAAAAATAATCAAGATGCCATGCCAATGCTACAACAAGTTCAAATCTTGTGAACAAAGTGAAGAAAAAATACCAAACTCACGTAAAGGGGTACAAAAAATCTCACCTCAGGGGGTGCAAACAAAACCCACCTCAAGGAATGTAAACAAATAATGACAAGTCAAGGCTAGGACTTCAAGGGATATTATGATAATACCACCTCAAATGGTCCTTTTAACAACATCAAAGGGTAATTTATTAATGTATGAGAGGTCACACCTTAGGAAACAACATGCATGATATCACCACCAAGAGAGGACATGTCAAGTAATAGAAGATCTCACTCTAGGAAACACTAGCCATAGTATTACCACTAAGGAGAAAATAATATGCCAAGAAAGATCACACTCATATAGGAAATAAATTCTAATATTACCACAAAGGAGAGACA
Source organism: Sequoia sempervirens (assembly GCA_007258455.2). Lineage (NCBI taxonomy): Eukaryota > Viridiplantae > Streptophyta > Pinopsida > Cupressales > Cupressaceae > Sequoia > Sequoia sempervirens. The sequence goes on along the minus strand of VDFB02000015.1, from coordinate 484,232,347 downwards.
TCACATGGATTAAGAAGACCACACTTTGGTTGACAAGGTAACACTTCCTAGGAGATATATACTATCATCACTAAGAAGAGACCATTTATTATGCAAACAATAATTGAGGGACCATATGCCACCCTTAAAATGGTAGTGTACTTGCTATACTAATATTTTAAGGAGATATAAAGGGTTCCCAATAAGTAATACACCTAGAAAAAGGATACCTAACCACTTGCCCCCCCAGGTGTAAGGACAAGGATGAGCCAAAAATGGATGGTAGCATGCTATCCCACTCCTTGAAAAAAGATGATTTGCATAGAATCTAACACATGTGGTGGTGAACATAATTGATGCTACAACTATCACGTGGAAAGGAGCAAAGGAGACAATTATTAATTTATCACACAATCATATTGAGTTGCATAAGGATCAAATTCTCTCAATAAGTTTTTTAAAGCATGTCATTCATTAGTAAGATGCTCAAGTTTTCTATGCCATGCACATAAAGACATGTTTGTACTCTTTCCTTTCTTACCTTCTCATTCATGGATAGGTGGTAATGTCCTAGGTTGAGAAGTGTTTGTAAGGCATGTTTAGTCTTGGTTATAGTATGCATAAAAGGTAATTTCTTAAGTCTATAAGGTTTATTTTTTCTTACTTGGCTGACTGATTGCTTGATGTGAAGGTGGAGGATCTTGGTAACTTAATCCCTTAGTATCTTCTAATGGTGTTTATTCTAAGAGGTGGTATATTCCATGCTAATTCTTTATGTCACATATTTTTTTTATCAAAATCCTAAATCCTTGTTTATAACACTGCTCTAGGTTGATGGGTGTGTTGGTGATTTTGTTCTCATAAGATGGATGTGCATGAATGTATGTTTTCATTGTGAGTGTGGTTCATAAAATATTCCATGGTCATTCGTTAAGGTATGTCGTGATTTAGTTTTAGGATGTAGAATTTTGAACATGTTTAAGTGATAGGATTGTAGGAGGTGTTGGTTGTTGACATGAGTTATTAATTCATTGCATTGAGGGATAAAAGGATGCACTATTTTCAAGATTACACAAGGAGTTTTGTATGAATTATTGCATGCTATATTTATCTTTTCCCAAGATATATATCTCACAAGGACATGCAATGGGACCATGAATGTCTATATCAAGATTAGGATAATCACCAAATACACAACTTGAAACATCAACCAAATATTTCAAGGGCATCCAAATTTTACCAAAACACATATCCTTAATGAGATTTTTGTAATGAGATTCAAGTTGTTAAATAGTAGGTGAAGGGAACTTAAATATCAACCTTGGATAGAGGTTCTTAAGAGTATTCTAACACATAAATTTAGCTAATGCCTAGATAATAGGATAGAGTCACCCAAAGGTGTTTGATTCCTGGTCAAGGGTTTTGAAATTTACAAGTTTAATTGTATACTACATTTATTAAGGATTATGAATCTAGTTGTAAACAACTATAATAGTAAATAAATTTCCTAAATTTTCTTAATGTATCCCAATTTGATGCAAAATGCAAGTATGCAATGATGTTGAAGATGTTTGAATGCAAATTTTAGATCTGAAATGTAAAATTGACTGATTGTAAGATGCAAAGACCCAAAAATGATGAATTTTGAATGCAAATTTTGACCCTAAATAATGCACTTTGTTTCACCAAATGAACTAAATACAAAATGATTTAGAATATAAAGTTATTAATTTCAAACTGAGATCTACAAGTACATACAAACTAAGCAGACACAGACAGACAAGTGTGAAGAATACTGTTGATGCACCTACATAAGGATAGGGTCATCAAAGGGCATATAAGTCCTTGATCAAGGTTTTGGAAACTAAAAAATTGAATGTCTAAGTTGTTTAAGGTTGATGTTCCTATCTGCAAATAGGCTATAGTGACTATTTTTCTAGAATTTTCCAATGTAAAGGAAATGCAAATGTATGAAAATTTAGGAACAAAATGACACTTTTTAATACAATTTTTACATAAAAATATGATCTAAATGACTGAAACACACCCTAATGTAAGATATGACACAATATGGATGCAATATTTTTTATTTTTTTATAGTTTTTGTGATGCAAATATGAAAACCTAAATGAGAGATGCAAGGAAAAATGATGCAAAACCTTGATCCAGGGTTTAAAAATGTCAGATTCATCAAAATGAAACACAAGAAAAATGGGATGATGATGCTAATTTTATTATCTAAACCTAAGATCAATTCCACGTTTCCAAGGGTTTAATTAGGATACAAATCAACAAGGTGCATAGATTGAATTTCAACCTCAAAGTTGAGTCAATCAAACCTAGATCAAATACTTTTGAGTCTCAAAAATGAATTGGAAATAATTAACCTAATTGAAATATATGACCTAATATGAGAAATGCAATACCTCAAAGATGAACAAACAAAAATAGTAATTTGCAGGAAGATTTGGGGAGGCGGCATGATGTGCACCTATCATCAAAAGTTGAATTCAACATGCAAAGAGGGACCTAGATTCCTAGGGGCATATGGGTATTTAATGAGGGGGCCTAAAATTGATTTTTTAATCCTCTGATGTTGGATTTGAGCTCTTGATTCCTAGTTGTAGAATTATTGGAATGTTGTTTGTAAATTTTGTAGGTGAGTTTATGTGGCTTGAAAAATTTGATGAAAATAAATGAAACAATGAATGAATTTCCTTCAAACTTTCCTTGATCCTCCTCAAACCTACAACCTACACATTCAAAGAGGCAACATATTGTTCCATATAGGGTCTTACCTCAGTCAAACCTCAATTAAGTGTTCCCACTTCCACAATGGAAAAATTTGTTGGCATATGGCTTCTAGTGTTGTCATTGATGGCAACCTAAGTCATAATTCTAGTTTGCAGATCAAGATTTGTTCCTACTGACAAATAGAGTGAAGAACATAGTTTTACTGGAAGTGAGAAAGAAGAATATGGTATCTGGTTAGTACGTCAATCTGTATGCTTCACCAGATTATCATTTTAGGTTGTGGATCTTGGGGAAGGTTGTTGAGAATCTATTTTATCTTATTATTAAGTTTTGTGATGTTGCTTTAGTCGGTGTATGAGTTAGGAGATCTGATAGAATGATTTTCTATTTATTTTCTCATGGTGGCCGACTTGGTGAATGTAGCATGTCGTGGATGTATAAGGAGTAATCGTTTAATTGTTTCTTGTGTTAAATATTTTATTTTGGGTCCCAACATAACATTAAGTGACTTATGTGGGTACGCATCAAATATTTAATGAGGATTGAGCCGACTATTGGAAATATTTTTATTGTGTTGAAGCTGACATATAGCGATTGAATTCTTGCTAGTGGATATATATATAAGAGATTGATTAATTCTTTTTGGTGTGATGTGTGAATGGGTGTGAAGTGCAGAGTAGATGTGTGTGCGTTTATCAAAAGATCAGTTGAGCAAATTTTTCTTTTGTAGAAGAGGATTTTTGTGAAGCGAATTAAGGTAGAGTAGAGCAAAGTGCAAAATTAGACAAAAGGTCTAGAATCTAATCTATGAGCTTCACCAAAACTAATACCAAGAATTTGCAAATTCTACTTTCTCAGTTCAACCTTTTGTTGTAATCTAAACATTTTGTAAGGCAGTGAGCATTCCTTATTTTGAGCAGTGAGCTCTAGGCAGTGTGCTTGAATGCATGTGCATTCCCTTTTTCTTCATACTTTTAATAGAGTATAAATTGTGGATTAACCTCTACTGTGGTTTTTCCCCTAACAGGGTTTCCACGTAAAAAAATCTTGGTGTTATGGTGTTTTGATTGTTTCCTTCTTGTGCTTGCATCTTTACTTCTATTGAAATGTTGTGATTGGTTTAAAATTTGAATTGAAATTTAAATATTGTTGAACACTAATTCACCCCCCGCTCTTAGTGTTCCTTGAGTCCAAAAAAATTTCAATGATAAATGATAATGGAAAGGAAGGAATGATGAAATCACAATGTGTTGTAACTCACCACCCTTTAATGGCTGCCTTGAAAGAATGAATTCATATACATCTCCTCAAAGATTTGGATCTTACTTAATTGAATGCTTGAATGCTTTGGAGACCTATAAAAGATGTTAGCCTTCACAAAATAATGACAACATGAAAACATATAAGCTTTGACATGATGTTGGATCTTGAATTTCTGCAGTAAATCTTTGAAATACTACTCTTGACTTTCTCTTGAATGCTCTTGACAATTATATTTTCTCAATCATTTGTCTTTCAAAATTCTTTAATTTCAAATGATAAAATAACTAGGTATTTATATGCAATTGTGCTAAAAGCCGACACTTGAAATTTGAATTTTAGATGTTAAAATGCCACCAAAAAAAAATGAATTTGGGTTCTAGCTAAGAAGGGGGACCCATTTTCCCATGGGTGAATGGGTCCTAGCGCAAATTTCCATGACACACTTAGTAAGGATGAAAATAAAATTTGGTTTCATTCATTCAATACTCACAATCATTTAGAAAATTATAAAAAATAGGTTTTGGAATACACAATTTGGATTTAATTAGGAGCTTAATTAAGTCCAATAAATTAAGGGGACAAAACATAATGTAAAATTGTTAAGGGTGAGAATTTTCTACACTACACTTATCATAGGGGCATTCCTACCACAACCAAAGGCATCTCCCTATGATTTGATGGTTTGATTGGTTTGACCATAGGGATAGGTACATTGGCCTTCATAGCTACTTTTTCCCATCACTTCTCCAACCTAATATTCTTGAGTGTGTTAGCTAGGGTCTCAAATTCAACAAGTTTTCCAATCACTTCCCATGTGCTAATATTGTCAAGGATTTTGACCTCTGGGGATGACTCCTTCTTAGCCACTAAACTAGGAAGGTTTCTAGGAACTGACTTCCTTGTAGTTTTCCCAGTTCTTCTCTTTCCCACAATTTTGGTATAAGAACACTTCAAACATTTACTACTAATAAAATTTGAGGGAATTTTTTTGTAATGAGCTCATAGGTCCATGTGTTGAACCTAGTAGATCTAATACCATTATAACAATCTAAGTCATACAACACAGTAATTACTTTGTTTTTACCTTAGAAGTAAATAAATGCATTTCATAAAAAATAGGGATGCAATTTTTTTCTTTTCTAACATCAATTATTGTACATTTCAAATATGAAAGTATATAACATCAACCAAATCTGAAATAATATTACATTTCAACTTGTAAATGAAACACATCTTTCTAATTACAATTTCATACATGAAAAAAATAATAGAAGTATTCAAACTTACAAATTACAGTCAATTTTAAATTCAAGTTTTCTATATCTAGATAAATCTTTTATTTACAAGCCTCGATGTTTTCATCTAAAAGAGGGAGAGCATTAACCAAGCAATTTAACTCCAACATAGACTGACAATCCCATGTACACCTTCTAACTAAAAGTGGCCCACCCTTCAATATAGAGTAGAGACTAAGGAACCCATAGTATGTCATCTGAGTGTATAGTGGTGTGTCCTACACAACCAATTCAGTCATACAACTATAAAATTCTCTAACTAAGCATGACTCTAATGACTAGTTATGCAATCTGGATCATAGTAAACTAACTAGTGCAAGTAGAGTCTTTTGCACTACTTGGGCCAAAGTTTGAAAATATTTCAAAAACTTCCTTAAAAAGTGGAGTCGTATGTTCACCCAGCTCTAACTTGACTTGTAAATCTTCCTGACCTAAGTTTTAACTCAAATAACTATTTGAATGACTAGTTTTACTATTCAATAGATTCTCATTCATTATGTGATGAATAACTAAGTCAAAAAATGACTTCGTTGGTTAAGTTCTCTGACTTTGAACACTCATGTTGCATTCTCATAACCACTTGGATCTTGACATCTGCTACTTGTTCAAGTCTTTAATTTGAACTAGGAGAGTAACTACTCCCATTTTTATGCATCTTAGGTTGATATTGATAACACACCATTGAATCAACACATTTTGTCTCACCCTAAAGTATTGACAACATGTCAATTAAGTATAATAATATAATATTAAACCTAAATAAAAGATTGGTTCTTCTTAATAATGTTTCACAATTTTCAATATTAAAATTATGGTTCCATCCATCAACAACACCATAACAAATATAGATAATCACGATATTAAATATCATTTAATTTAACTCAAAGTGAACTATGCTCAAATAATAAATGTTCTTCCAATAAATCAACTAATTAATCAAATAATAAATGTTCTCTATTTAAGAAAAATAAATTATACTCTTCTATATAATATGGAAGGGAATTAATTTTCTACTCTATTGTCTCTAACAGTGAGAAACTATGATTATCTAAATCTTATTATACTTTTGGAATTTTAGAATAATCTACCTCTGAATTTTCTAGCATTATTCCTTGAGAAAAATAGAAATTTTTTCTCTTTTAAAGTTGAAGAAATAGTAAAATGCAACTAAAGGTTTGCACAAAAACAATTAAGAATCATGCCTGAATAGTCTTTTGTTTCTACACTAAACTCCAAAAAATTTAGTCTCTGTGTGTGGCACAAATTTTCCAAAACTCAGTTGGAAATATTGGAAAAGGAAAAACTCAGACTTAAATTGCTATCACTAGGAACTACCATTGTTTTCTCTAAACTAAGAAATGAATAACTCTCTTAGAGCATTCAAACATTAAGAAAATAATTTAACCAAGATAGCCAAACTATTTCCCTTTCTATTCTAGTATAGAACATGTAAATTTTTCCTAAAAGAAATATATATTTCCTTGCACTTCACTTCATTTCTTCTATTTCGCTCCCTCTCACAAAAACTTTCAAATGAGAGAGAGAAAACTGCAAGAAGATATATCTCCTATCCTTAACTCATGGTTCACATAAATCAAGATACGAGAAAACACTTTTCTTTCACAAAGACACTCACAAATCACTACACTTTTGTTTTTTGAAAGCCATTATCAAAATGGGGAAATTGTCCCTTCCTTTCCTAAGTCATAGCTAAAAAAATGAATCATAAACTCCAAAGAAATTCTCCTTCCAAAAATAATTCATCTCCATATTTATTCCTCATTCATGAATAATAAAAAAAGAGGAAGTATTTTTCCCTTCCATAGTTGCGACCTATCTTAAAAAGGTGTTGACAATTAATAGTTAAATCAACTTCATTAAATGTTGGGAGTTTAATTCTTAATTGAAACTTTCAAATTAGCACCCCATTCCTCATTAATGAGAACTTTAAAAATAGTATTGAGTCATCCTTCACGAATTTCCTATGCAACCATCAAACTACAAATTTGACCATATTTATTAATTTATAACTGAAAAGTATAATACAATGTGTTTTTTTATTTTCAATTAATTAATAAATACAATCAAATGTGAACCCTGATGACAGAATAGATGTTGTCCACCCTTCACTATAGGCTCAACTTAACTCCCATTTTCCATGTCTCAAAGTGCTTGTTGATATCACTTAAATAGAAGTTTATACAACCACTTTAGTGGCTCGATCTCTTCCTCAAATGCCATGGTTTAAAGTAGTTTTAATGAGTATTTAAAAAAACAAATACAACTTCCACTTAAGTGGATTTACAATAGTATATACATGTGCCTAAGATTATCTCAACCTTGGCATCCACTATGGCTTTATTTCCATGAAATAAAGCTTCAAATAAGGAATTCAAAACTATCACAAAATTAAGTTATATTGGCATTTAAAAATAACAGTTTAAAATGCTTTTTAATAGGTAACTATTGTCACTACTATGTAGCCATAGTATTTGGCTTAAATGCCAATTTAATATCATCATGTAGCCTTTCATTGAGGCTTGTAAATAAATATTTAGATTATCATATACATGATTGTACAAGCATGGTAATTATTAAATACTATTAATAGATAATATATAATATATATGTATATATACATATATATACATATATATATTATTACTTTAATTTAATGTATATATATGCATATATATTGATACTAAAATCTTGTCTATGAGATATATACCTATATACATATGTATATATGTATGTTATCTCATATTTTTATATACATATATATATCATATATAATTATCAATTATTACAAATTCAATATAATTGACTTATCACATTGTACAATCAAAATTAGCCAATCATTTAATATCGAAAAACAAGAACAATAAACACTTTGCTATTTTTTTTTTCCAAAAATGAAAACCAAGACTCAACTAGGTTTGACTTCACCTATTGATTTGATTCGACACAAATCAATCTAACATAACACTCAATTTGATTTGACGATAGATTTAGGGTAAACCTATGTGAGTGTGTGTGAGAACTCAAATGGTATAACTTGTTTTTCAGAAGTCTATATTCTTCTTTTTTCAAGTATGAGAAATTAGTGTTTTCATTGATGCCAACAAGTTTGTGTTGCCATTGATGTATTTGTTGCAAGAGTATGAGTAGTTGATGTTATCCATACCTTAATTAGTTACATTATGTTGTCATTAGTAAAGCTACTAGTGTCAACATCTAGTGTTGTTTTGATAAGCTTTTGTCTATGGATATGTGGTTGAGTTACTATGTTACAATTGGCTTATTGGTGATAATAAATTACTGAAGATGATGAGGATGCATCTCTGGTTCTTGGTTTCCAAGTTCTTTTGAGAAAAAATGATAAAAATAGGAAACAATGTGTTGTAGTGGTGTTCTAGGTTGCAGAGGTGTGTTTTGGTTTTGCTCCACATTTCCTCTAGGTTGAAGATCTGACGATGTGATTAGGATAGATTGGTGACCAATGTTAAAAGGTGTTATTTCCAGGACTTGGTGTATTAGATCACTATGCAAAAGAAGATGTGTTCAGTAGTGTGTGAACCATGCATTACAGAGGTGTCCAGGAGAAATGTTTTTGCTCCAAATTTCTCTGCAGTAATGTTTCAAGTCTTGTGGCTATGAAAGAGTGTTGTTAGTGATGGTATCCTTGTTTATTCAAGATGGTTTAAGCTTTGGTTCTTTAGAAGTTAGTTTCTCAAGTAACAATGTATAGTAGAGTTGCCTGAGTGTATTGAGTGTGTACATTCTTTAGGTGGAAGTTGTTACAAAGGATTTTGTTGGATTTTAGGGTGTTCGTGGAATATTATAGATCATGTTCAAGTGTGGTGTGTGGTTTGCAAGTTGTCCCTAGAGTTAAGGAAGCATGTGCTTAAAATTTTAATGGTGTTTACATGGGTATCAACTGACCTGGTGTTTACACTAATTGTGGTGAATGATTATTGTATATAGAAGTATTTGGATGAGTGGTTTTATAGATTTGGGTCCCAACTAATGTGTGTTGTGGTCCACTTTGACCTTTGTCCACCATGAAAATGTTTTGGCACTGAGCTACTTTTAATTTGCATGGTTGATGTGTATATCTGACCTCAGAGAAGGATTTTAAGGTTGAAGACAATATAAATAAGAGGTGAGTTGTTGAGGGAGGTGAAGATAGATGTGATAGATGTGAAAAATGTGAAGTGCAGAGTTATAGAGTGTGAATTTGAGTAATGCAGTTTCAGATTTCATGTGTTAGATTACTAGATGTAGTGAGTAGAAGGTGTCTACAATTCTTCAGTCATGTTGCAAAGGTGTTGATGTTGTGGTGGATTCTCTATTGCATTAAGATTCTTTTCTCTATGTAACAATTCTTCTCTATCTTCTTTTCTATTATGGTAGTGAGCCTTTCTTCTTTGGGAAGTGAGCCCTCTGACAATGAGCCCTTCGGTAGTGAGCCCTATTATATTTGGTGTTGATATTAATTATATTGTGAGCTAATCCTTACCATGGTTTTTCCCTTCTTGGGTTTTCCACATAAATTTGGTGTTCTCTTGTGTTTGTTGTTAAGTTGTTACAATTTCTATTATTTGCTTTTCATGATAAATCATCATAATAGATTTAACGTTTTAATGAATGAATGTGGATCTAAATGCTAATGAGGGTTATAAAGTTTTAAGGTACAATTGATTCACCCATCTCTTATTTGTCTTGTACATTAAACACTTCTCTCTAGTGATACTCTCCCTCTCTCTAGAGGGAAAGAAAATAGTCCTACATTTCACTTAGAAATCATTCAAATAGTTAGGTATTTTAAATCATGACATAATCATAATCTTGATTCAACAATTTGTAATCATCAAAATTCAAATAGATCTCATTGCATATAATTTCATCATAATGTTAACTAACATAATTCCATCATCAAATATCAAAATGCATTTTAACATAATAATTAAAGATAACTAGGTAAAACAAAAATGAGGTGTAATAGGGAATAGGGAAATAAAATGGATATTTGGACTTAGTTCAAATGTATTTTCAGGACTTGAAACTGCAGCAATACTAAGGTGACAAGAACTTGGCGATAAGAACTTAGGGTGATGAGAACTCAAATTTATAATGGGACCAAAAGAGGAAGCAAGGATAGGGGAATAAAATAAACTTTTAGACTTGGTTCAAATGTACTTTTGAGACTTGAAACTCTGACAATAATAAGGTGACAAGAACTTGGTGATAGGAACTCAAAGTTTCAATATTACCAAAGGAGAAAGAAAGGATAGGGAAAGAAAATAGGCATTTAGACTTGGTCCAAATGTCCCTTCTAGACCCAAAACTCTAATAGGACCAAGGTGATAAGAACTTGAAGCGACAAGAACTCAAAGTTTTGATGGGAACAAAAGAGGAAGAAATGATAGGGAAAGAAAATGGACATTTTCACTTGGTTTGAATACCCTTTTAGAACCCAAAACTCTAATAGGAACTCAGGGCAACAAGAACTTAAAGTTTTGATGAGACCAAAAGAGGAAGTGATGATAGGGAAAGAAAATAAACATTTGGAGACCCAAAACTCCAACAAGACCAAGGCAGCAAGAACTTAGTGATAGGAAGTCAAAGTTCTGACGGGACCAAAAGTGGAAGTGAGGATAGGGAAATAAAATGAACATTTGGTCTTGGTCTAAGTTTCCTTTTGGGACCTAAAACTTTGACAGGGCCAAGGCAATAGGAACTTGGGATAATGATAACTCAAAGTTCCAATGAGACCAAAAGAGGAAAGAGGGAGATTTAGCCACATTTTTTTTATATTTTTTCAAAATGGTACTTTATGGAAGATTGAAAAAGGAATAATATAACTATCATAGGTATATTTGATCATGATAAACCCATTAAGATTTCCCAAATTGGTTATAACTGATGGAAAATAAAAGGGGAGGCACACAGTGAAAACAATAAACAAGTTTTCATTTATATATTTTCTACTTTTTCAAAGGTAAATAGGCCATTCATCATAATTTTTGAAATTTGTAGAAACCATTATGCAAGAAAATAAATCACAAAATTCATTTTTTTGTAGCATCATAAATTATGCTTCCTAATGGCATAGGAAAAATTTCATGCTATATTTGGTGCTCAATTTAGTATCCACTACCCTAGTCCATTATAGAACCATTTTCTAGCCTTGGCCTTACCTCCAACTCAAGAGAATGTGTTGATGCTACCCTAAAAATCTTATTGATAAGCCTATACCCTAAAAAATTTCCCAATGCCCAAATTTGAGTTAGATCCTAATTTAAGGGACCCCTTACTTGTGGTTCATACTTCGATGAGAGTGAAACATGTGCACACTATTGCAACACACCAGGGTTATGCCATTTCACCCAAAAAAATATAGAAACATGTGAGGGTTGGCCTTTTCCTTGTTTGACGTGACCTCTATTTCAATATTAGCACACAAAAACTAACATGTTGACCTACACCTAAGGTTATTACTATGTTTCCCTATTTAAACATGAAATTTTTATCAACAAACACACTGAATAATGCACACTATGAATAAGGAAAGTTAGGAACGCCCTAAAAAGATAATAAATTATTATATTCTAGGTAGTCTATCATAGGACACCCTTTGGACAAAATATGAAAAGCAACACTCATCTGAATAGTTTTTTCTAGTTGTGCTCCTTCCATTATCTTTCCAAATTGAGTTTCAATTGAACCTCCACATTTAGCAAACTTCACCATTCTTTTCATATGCTCATCATATTCTAGTGCATACTTAGCATGAAGACATTCTTCCTTTGATTTTTATCTTAATAATAATTTTTCCTTTCCATCTATGATTTGTTTTTCATAAAATTTATGGATATGCTTTTCTATAGTGTTAATCTTTAGCTACAACTTCTTGTCTCTTTTATATTTCCAACTACAAATATTACACTTACATTCTTTTGGAGGTTCATCTTTGTTTAAATTCTCCATTGGTTAAACGAATGGGTACTTTAACACCCAATCAACTTGAAAATTCTTTGTCATATCCCATTTTCCCCTCATTTTTTATTTGGAATTTCTTTTCCTCTTCCCTACAACAACATCATCTATAGTGCCAAAATTTTCATTTGGGTCAATTAACTTATTATGGCTACCCTACATATCCCTTGTAACATCTTCTACAATAGTGTCATCCTCATATGACTCGATTAACTCATTATGATCTTCTTATTAGGTATTGTCAATGCCTTCATTAATATTTGGTGCAAGAGTTGATGATGTAGTTCCATCTTGATCTGATGGATTGAAAAAAATTCTAATGTAAGAATTTATGGTAACTCCATGTTTTGGGCATTTTGATGGTCTCCCTTCACCACCCTAAGGATTCTTACTCTTTTTGTACTTTTTTCTTGACATCTTGATTTCTAATGAAATAAAAGCGGCCAAAAAATTTCTTCTCAGTTTAAGAAGAACATAGAATATAGATCCCATTCCCTACTCAATATCATCTTTAATATTGAAGAAATAATGGAAAAGAGATTAAAAAATATTATAACACTATGAAGAAATGATCACTTACATTTAGGTTTGTTAGGATTAGAAGGTAGATATATAATAGTTAAATATAGATTTGATCAATAAAATAGAGAAATAAAACACAAAAAAAAAAAATAGCAACAACAAGACAACATAGAATTTAGTGTGGTTCACCCAATATGGGCTACATCCACAAAACCGTAGCCATCCAATGATTTTATTATCTAGTGCAAAACATATTACAATCTCATGAATAATTTCCTATTGCAACTCCTATCCTAACCAATCATTACAAGCTTTTTAGAAGCTTCCAAAATTAGAGTTTTACAAAGTTAGTTTTTATTTTGTTAGTGACGAAGTCAAAAAATAGGATACATGAAGAGTGTATAGTATAGCATGATCAATTTCCACATACCAACAATCTACCACTTGGAGACTATCAGGCTCCACACCAAACAATCTCCCACTTGGAGATTGATCCTAGATGACATCGTTGCACCTACAACTCTCACTGGACATAAGCACCTTGGACCCTACTGCTCTATTATACTCTTAACCATGAAGACCAACTGAGGCTAAAGAGGAGCTCAACTTCTCCCTTGTCACTGCCTTTGTAAACATATCCACTGGATTGACATCTATATGTAGCTCTTGTAGCTTTACCTATCCATCCTCCAACATTGACCAAATGAAATGATATCTCAACTATATGTGTTTGGTTTTAAAGTGTAAGGTAGAATTCTTTGCAAGATGTATAACACTCTAGCTATCTGTAAACAAGTGATTTTCATCCTATTATTTTTCCAAATCTTCCATCAATTTTTTTTCCACCATATCATCTCCTTTGTTGCCTCTATTGCAGCAACATACTTTTCCTTCATGGTGGATAAATCAACCACCTTTTGCAACCGAGAAATCCTACTCACTAATGTCTGACCAACTATGAATACATAAATTGTGGTACTTTGCTTGGTATCTATATCCCCTACCAAATATGAGTCAACATAGCCTTTTAAATTATTATTAGAGCTCCCAAAATATAAACATTTATTAGATGCACCTCTCAAGTACCTAAGAATCCATTTTACCACATTCCAATACTCAACTCTAAGATGACTGATATACTTACTAAAAACTCCTATAACATGTGCAATATTTTGTCTTGTGCATACCATGGAATACATTAAACTACCTATAGCTGAAGCATATGGAACCTTGGACATTTTGTATTCCTCCTCTTGTGTCTTTGGACACATATCCTTTCTCAATTTAACATGACTAGGAAAAGATGTGCAGACAGCTTTGGCATTCTCCATATGAAATCTCTGTAATACCTTATCAATATAATCAGCTTGAGATGAAAACAATTTTTAGTTTTTCCTATCTCTTATAATCTTCATACCAAGGATTTTTTTTGCTGCCCCCAAATCTTTCATAGCAAAATAATTTGCTAACTGATGTTTTAAGTCCTTAATTTGAACCATGTTAGACCCCGCTACAAGCATATCATCAACATATAAACATAAAATAATGTAGCTATCATCATCTAACCTCTTAAAATAAACACAATGGTCTGAATTACATTAACTGTAGCCATGTTCAGCCATAAAAGCTATCAAATTTAATATACCATTATCGAGTTGCTTACTTCAAGCCATATAAACTTTTCTTCAATCTGCAAACCAATTTCTCCTGACCTTTAACCTCAAATCCTTGTGGCTATTCCATATATATTTCCTCTTCCAAATCACCATGGAGAAAGGCTATTTTAACATCTAGCTATTCCAAATACAAATCTTTAGTAGCCACAATACTTAAAATATATAGAAGCCATTGTAACAACCAAAGAAAAAATATCATCAAAATCAATACCCTTTTTCTGTGCAAATCCCTTTTACAACTAACTTGGCTTTAAATCTTTTCTTACTTCCATCCTCCTCTTTCAACCTATAAACCTATTTGTTTGGTAAAACCTTTTTACTTGCAGGCAACTTGCATAATTCCCAAGTCTAATTTTTTAACAAGGAGTCCATTTCTCCTTCCATTCCATGCTCCCATTGAACCTTAATATCCACTTGCATAGCTTCATCATAACTTTTCGGTTCACTAGCATCAGTTAATTAAATAGAATACAAAGAGGGAAAATATTTTTCTAGGGGTCTACTTATCCTTTAAGATCGTGTAACATTCACTAGAGTTTGTGGTATGCGTTGTTGCGGTTGTTGCGGAGCATGGGGAACCACTGGAACACCACTGTTTGGTGTATCATCTAGCACTAAGTCATTTTCTTTCTTCTCATGCTACTACAAATGATCTTTGTACAACACTTTCTCATTGACTATGACATCCCTGCTTCTCACAATTTTCTAATTTTTAAAATCCAAAATCCTATAACCAAATTCATCAATTTGCCATATCCAACAAATATACATTTCTTTGATTTTGCATCAAGCTTCGTTCTGCTTTCAGGATCTACATGTGCAAATGCTTCACAACTAAAGGTTTTGAGAAAAGAATAACTCACCTTCTTACTTTTCCATGCTTCCTTTGGAATACCACAACCCAAAGGATTAGAGGGACCTCTATTAATTAAATAAATAACAGTGTTTACAACCTCTACCCACATATTTAAAGGTATCCCAACATGCAATATCATAGTCCGTGCATGCTCCATTATTGTTCTATTCATGCGCTCAACCACTCCATTTTCCTGTAGTCCTTGGAACCATTTTCTGCCTGTGAATACCATTAGAGGAACAATAATATTCAAACTCTTTGCTACAATACTCACCACCATTATCATATCTGAGACATTTTAACTTTTTAACCATCTCATTCTCAACCAAGCTTCTCCATTTTTTAAAAGTTTCAAATACATCATATTTCTACTTAAGGAAATAAATCCATACCTTCCTTGTTGCATCAACAATAAAAGTAACATAATACTGAGAGCCATTGAGAGAAGATAATTGATCTAGTCCCTATACATTTGTATGCACAAGCTCCAATTTTTCATCCTTTTTTTGCTTCCCATCCTTGATAAAACTAACTCTCTTTTCTTTTCCATACACATAAATTTCACATAAATTCATATTAACATATTTTAGACCTAGTAGAATATTCTTTGAATGAAGTATTCGGTATGTGTAGGATCATCATGGAAAAAATAGGCCCTTAAGTGGCAAAAAGTTCAAAAAAATTAGAGTTAGGAAACTTGACGTAAAAATCTGAATAAGTCATCTATATTATTTCAAAAATATGTAAGAATAGAATTTGTAGCAAATTGAATGTATTTTCTAGACTACTAGGTTTGTTTTAAAAAAAAATCTATTTGGTGAAAATTTGAAATTTCAATGCAGTGGTACTTAAATTTTAGGGAAAAAATAAGTAGGTGTCTGTCTGACCACCCTAACTACAATAAAATGATAATATTTTTTTATAATGTTTTAGATATAAGTAGAGGACTCGTGGCCTGATATGATGCATATTGTTTGTAATTTTTTTCCAAGTAAATAATTAATTATGATTTTTTTATTACAATTTTTAAAAAAATATAAAAACTCACATGTCTGACCACCTTTACTTGGTCAAAACTTCATGAAATTCAAATTTTCTTTTTTTAATCCTATAGTATGCAAAGCATAGAATGTGACGCATGTTTTGGGTTCAAAAAATGTGATACCATTTGAAAGCTATAGATGTTTCTCAATCAACCTATCAATCAGGATTTTAGTCGTAATTTGAATAGAAAATGAATAATAATTACTTATTAAATTCAAAGTAAAGCATAATTTATATCGGTGGAAATCTAAGAATCTCCTTTAAAAACCCTTTTCGTTTCATCAATTTTTGGTAAAAAAATAGTCATTAGCCACATACCTATCATATTGCCACTTTTTGGCCCATCATGATCTTGCACATACCCTACTTTCATACCTTTTACACTCATATACCCAAGTCTATTATGCCACAATGTTGATTCAAAATCCACAACAACTATCTAATTTTTTGTTTGCTCAACTATAGCAATTGTTCCTGAACATTGATTTTTATCTGCAATAGCTAAAGTAGAGGGAACAATATGACCTGTACAAAAATATAAGGTGCCTACTTTCATACCTTTTTCTACCACTAAGGCACCTTTTATAACCTTCCAATTTTTATCACTAAATTTAACAACACAACCTTCATCATCTAGTTGCCCCACTAAAATTAGATTTTTGCTTAACTTTGGAACATTTCTTACCTCATGTAGTAGCCAATGATTCCCATTCTGCAACTTAATCTTGATTCTTCCCTTTCCAACAATCTGATAAGGTTTATTATCTCCCAAATAAACTAGCCCAAAATCCCCTTAGACATAATCAAGAAAATAACTTCTATAGGGTGTAGCATGAAATGAAACCCCTGAATGTAACACCCAAGAATCATCAACATTATCAAGGGAAATAATCAAAGCATCCTCATAAGATTTATTACTTACGACATTTTCCTCTTTATTTCCTTCCTTTTTGTCTCCTTTATTTTTTCGAGACCAACAATCTTTCTTTAAATGACTTGGCTTACCGTAGTACCAACAATCCTTCTTTTCTTTGGATTGGGATCTTTTGTCCTTTGATTTCCCTCATGACTTCCCACGACTTCCATAATTTCTTCTTTTCTTCTTTGTTCTACCCCTACTTTCTGCATTCAAAACACTGCCTGATTTGGAGGTTCCACCTGACTTTTTCCTACAAATTTTCTCGCTCAAAATAACACCAACAACATCATCAAATTTCAATGTATTCGAACCAAAAAATTTTTTTGTAACAACCATGGGCAAGCTATTCTAGCTTTCAAGAAATGAACACAAAATCAAAAGAGCCCTAACTTCTTCATCAATGTTTATATTTACAGAAGTTAATTGACTTGTAACCATATTAAACTCATTTAAATGATCAACAATTGACCCACCTTCTACCATTTTCATATTAAATAAATGTTTCATAAGTGTTAGAAAAAGTGCCTCAAACATTACAGGCTGAAACCTCCATTAGAGCCAAGTCGGTGTGACATCCTATTTGTCTGGCCGACAAGTAGTGTGTATCATCATGTTTTGGACAGGTCGCTGTGACCTTGAAGAAGTCTTGTCGAAAGGTTACACTATGGAGTCTATCACTATAGCGTGATGTATTCGGTATGACCTTATAGTGCTCGGGAGACCTCTGGCCAAAAGGCCATTCAATCGTGTATCAGGGAGACTCTTGGCGACCATGATCTTCGGTGAAACTGAAGGTTCTCGCTAAGATGTCTCAGCGAAGTGTTATTCTCTTGCTGACATTGTATGTATTGATGTCTTTGGGATAACTCTAATGTTTCGGGAAGACGTCTTAGCAAATAGTGAATGCCATACTGACAAGGACACACTTGGGAGTTATCGGTGTAACACTAAGGCTTTGTTACGAAGTCTAGGTGATATACAAATGTCTTACCGATAGAGACTCAAAGGTAGATCATTGGAGTGACTCGGCAGGCTCGGTGAGAAGTCTTAGTGAGAGTTAAATGTCTCACCAACAGCTCATTGTGTTGGAAGCCTTCGGTATAACTTAAAGCTATCGGAAAAACCTCTTAGCGATGATGAATGTCTTGCAGATAGCTGATGGCTATCGGGGTAGCTCTTGGAAACAGTTGGTCATCGGTGAAACATATGGATCTCAGTATGATGTCTCGGCGAAAGCCGATTGTTTGGTCGACAGGTGTATGTTTTCGGTGTAACTCAAGTTGTTCGGTATGATCTCTCGGTGATAGATGTGAGTCTTGCCGACTTCTACTTGGTGCTCGGTATGTTTGGGGACTTTGGTGTAACCTTAGTGATTCGCTATGACCCTCTAGCAAAAGCGATAGGTCAGGGAAACTACGTGATGTCTCGGTGTATCTCTTGGAGCTTGATATAACATCTTGGCGACCTCAGAGGCTCTTGGCGACATCAATATGAGGTCAATGTGGCATCGGCGAGACACAGTTAATGTCTCACCAAGATGCCAATACAATACGAACTATGTTGACTGGTTGACCATCCTATGTGGAGTCTCGTGGACGAATAGAAGGAGCTAAAGGGGAACAGTTGGAAGACAGTCAGTTGCGACGGTTCTATAAGGAAGTTCTACAAATAGAATTCGGCATGGATATAGTTGCAAGTTGTAAACACTTGGGGGTTGGATAGTAGTTCGATCAACAGTGAAGTGTGAAGAGTTCAAACTGTATCAGTGAAGGATTTAAAATCTATAAAGGCTATAACTTGGATGTTTTTCTGTTTGAAGAAGGTTCATGATGAATGCTACTGTATAATGACACCAAAAAGATAAGTTTGGAATTGTATGTAATTTTGATTACTGTAATACAAAGTGATTTCTCTTGGTGTGGTGGGTTTTTCTCCCGTAAGGGTTTTCCCACGTATATCTGGTGTTCATGTGTGATTGTCAAATACTCTGTTTCTATAATCTATTTCATAGTGCATCTTAACTTGACTGTAATTGAGAATTTAAAAGTACTTCTGCATTCTTTCCTGAGGTATTGACATTAGGAGAATTTTTTTTCGCATCTAATTTTCCTTACAAGTGGTATCAAAACCTGGCTAGTTGTGTTATCCTTGGGGGTACATTGGGTTTTTTGAGTCAATATTGTTTAGTGGGAGTCTTGTAGACATTGTTATTTCTATTTACAGATTAAGATGTCTAGTTCATCTGGGAAGATTGAAATAGAGAAATTCAATGGCAGTAACTTTGAATTGTGGAAACTCAAGATGGAGGATCTCTTAGTAAATTGAGACCTTTGTCTTGCTGTGTCTAGAACTAAACCTACATGCATGAAGCAAGAAGAATGGGACCTTGCAGATAGAAAAGCTAAGGGGCTAATAAGGCTCTGTTTGGCAGACTCAGTTCTTCTCAATGTGCATGAAGAGAAGACTGCCTCTCTCTTGTAGAAAAGACTGGCGTCCATTTATTAGGGGAAATCCTTGGTGAATAAGCTATTCCTGAGAAAGAAGCTCTACTCTTTGAGAATGTAGGAAGGAGCGTCTGTAGTTGATCATTTGAATGCATTTAACATGTTGCTTGCACAATTAACATTTGTTGGTGTAAATATTGAAGAAGAAGATCGTTGTATGCTTCTGTTATGTTCTTTTCCAGACTCATGGGATCATCTAGTGATGGCTATTAGGAGTACAACATCCAATTTCAAAATGGAAGATATTGTTGGTTCTTTGTTGTTAGAAGAAATGAGAAAAAAATCTTCTGAGATGGCGAAGGAGGCTCTTGCTGTCAAAGGAAGTTCAAAGGAGAAAGGCAAGAAGAAGGATAAGAAGTCCAAATAGAAATCAGAGGGGAGTTCAAATTCTTCTGGTAAGAAGTCCAAGGTGAAGTGATGGAACTGTGGGCAACCTGGTCATGTCCGAAAGGATTGTAAAGAGGAGAAAAAGAAGAAGAAAGGATCTTTTGATAATGGTTCTTCTCATAGTGATGGTGACGCCTTCATTACAGCCTTGACTACTTAGGCATCAGATGATGTCTGGTTGATCAATTCTGGAGCATCGTTCCACATGACATCTCACAGAGAATGGTTTACAAAGTATGAAAAATACGATGGTGGAAAGGTGTACTTGGCGAGTGATTCAACTTTGGAAATTGTTGGCCGTGGAAGAGTCAAAATCCAATTCCTTGATGGCAGAATAAAGGGGATCAATGATGTTATGCACATACCAGGTCTGGCTCAAAATTTACTTTTTCTCAGTAAGCTAAATGATATCGGAGTACAAGTCTTCTTGGGAAGTGGCTGCAAGATGACTAGAGGTTCAATGGTGCTGGCTAGAGGTGCTTGAATTGGTACCTTGTACAAGCTGGATGCACAAGCTGTTCAATGTAACAGTGTCTCTTCGAAGTCACTGAAAGCTGCTCATGGAGGTAAAGAGGGAAATATTCCTAATTATGTAAATTCTATATAAGTAAAACTTCCTACAAAGAAGACTATGCTTTGGCATCATAGGTTAGGCCACATAGGAGAAAAAGGTTTACAAACCTTGAAGAACAAAAACCTGGTTGAGGGGCTTGAAGATTGTAATCTGGAATTTGAATTCTGTGAACACTGTATATATGGAAAGCAGCATCGTGTTTCATTTTATGACAGTCCTCATAAATCTTTTGGTTTGTTAGACTATATTCATTTGGATGTGTTTGGTCCAGTAGATGTTCCTTCTTTGTCTAAATCAAGATACTATGTGTCGTTCATTGATTATTATTCAAGAAGAGCATTTATATATTTTTTGAAAAGTAAATCAGAAGTGTTCAGTCGATTTAAGGAGTTTAAAAATCTTGTTGAAAATCAGACTGGTAAAACAATAAAATGCTTAAGGACTGATAATGGCGATGAATTCTGTTCTGATGAATTTGAAAGATACTGTAAAGACCATGGAATCAAAAGACACAAGACTACACCTTACACTCCATAGAAGAATGGAGTTGCAGAAAGGTTCAATAGGAAAATGATGGAGAGAGCATGAAGTATGTTTAGTAGTGCTGGTTTGGAGGAGAAGTTTTGGGCTAAAGCTACTGCTACTGCATGTTAGTTAATCGGTCTCCAAACTTTGCTCTTGTTGATAAGACACCTTTGGAAGAGTGGTCTAGTAAGAAACCCTCTCTTAGACATATTAGAGTCTTTGGTTGTGAGGCATATGCACATGTGCTGAATGTAACAAGATCTAAGTTGGAGAACAAGGCTGTTAAGTGTATTTTTATTGGCTATAGTGCTAACATTAAAGGATACAAGCTTTGGAATCCTGTTATAGAGAAGGTTGTATACAACAGAAGTGTAATCTTTTGTGAGCTGAAACCTTCCACCTTGGATCTGTAGTTAGATACAAAGTCAGAAAATAGTAAGGATGTAGCAGCAATTCCTCCTACACCAGAGAAAGAGGAATTGAAGATTCAAAACATACCTAAAACTGAGGAGAGCTCAAGTAGTTCTGAAGAAGAACCTCAGCCTCAACTAGTGAGGAGGTCAACTTGAGAAAGGAAACAACCAGATAGGTATGGGTTCTCATTAATTGATTCTACTTGTGCCTATGCCTTGATTTCTAGCACTGATGAGCCTAGGACTGTAAAGGAGGCAATTAAAATGTCTGATTCAGATTCTTGGTTGGAAGCCATGGATGAGGAAATGGTATCATTAGATAAAAATGAAACCTAGAGTCTGGTGCCCTTGCCTAAAGGCAGAAAACCTGTGGGATGCAAATGGGTATTTAAGAAAAAGATTGGTCTAGACGGCAGTGTAGAAAAATACAAAGCACGATTGGTTGCAAAGGGTTATTCCTAGGTAGAGGGAATTAACTATGGGGAAATATTTTCTCTTGTAGCAAAGCTAACGTCCATTAGATTTCTATTGTCACTTGCAATAGAATATGACTTAGAGGTTGAACAGATGTATGTGAAAACAACATTTCTTCATGGAGATCTTGAAGAAGAAATCTATATGTCCCAGCCTAAGCACTTTGTTGAGAAAGGTAAAGAAAAATTGGTATGCAAATTAAAGAAGTCTCTGTATTGGTTAAAGCAGTTACCTAGAATGTGGTACTAGAAATTTGATGCCAATGTATTATCTTTAGGCTTTGTGAGATCAAAATTTGATCACTGTGTATACTAAAAAGCTGAAAGTGATCAAGTGCTTGTTATTGCTCTTTATGTTGACGATATGTTGTTCATAGGAAATAGCAAGCTAATGATTTATGATCTTAAGTCTTAGTTGTCTGCTAAGTTCAAAATGAAGGATCTTGGTGCAACAAGGTATATTCTGGGGATGGAGATAACCAGGGACAGAAAGAATAGAAAGCTTTGGCTCAGTCAGAGTAAGTATATCAGGACTGTTCTTGAGAGATTTTGTATGAATGATAGCAAATAGTTAGTTGTTCTAGTCATGCAGGGAATGAAGCTATCTGTTGAGGACTATCCAAAATATCCTACTGAGATGGAGGACATGACCAATGTACCCTATACTAGTGTAGTAGGCAGTCTTATGTATGCAATGGTCTGTACAAGGCTAGACATTGCCCAAGCAGTGGGAGTACTTAGTCGATTTATGGCTAATCCAGGAAGAATACATTGGGATGCTGTGAAGAGGTTGTTTAGGTATTTGAAGGGAACTTCAAATTTTTCTTTGTGTTACCATGGGAATTCAGTTGAATCACAGAGGACTCTCAGCATTCATGGTTATGTAGATTCTGATTGGGTAGGGGACATTGACAGCAGGAGATCCACTAGTGGATACATATTCATGATGAATGGTGGTGCAGTGAGTTGGATGAGCAAGCGATAGGCTGTAGTCACTTTGTTCACTACAGAGGTTGAATACATGGCAGCTACTCATGCTTGCAAAGAAGTTGTATGGTTGAAACGTTTGTGTTCTAACATTGGTTTTGATGTAGGGGAAATAACTATTTTATATGACAGTAAGAGTGCCATTTGTTTGGAAAAGAACCCAACTTTCCATGCCAGGACGAAACATATTGACGTATAGTACCATTTTGTACAAGATATGGTTGAGGATGGAAAGGTCAATTTGGAAAAGGTTGATACTCTAGAGAACGTTGTAGATGCATTGACGAAGCCAGTGAGCACAAACAAGTTTAGGTGGTGTGCCAGTTCAATGGGCCTTAGTGCCCATGATTTTCAATAAGTATTATTTGTGCTCTAGAGGTGCCTGAATGATCTTCATCAAGTGGGAGATTGTTGGAAAAAGTGCCTCAAACATTATAGGTTGAAACCTCCATTAGAGCCAAGTTGGTGTGACATCCTATTTGTCTGGTTGACAAGCAGTGTGTATCATCATGTTTTGGACAGGTCGCTGTGACCCTGAAGAAGTCTTACCGAAAGGTTACACTATGGAGTCTATCGCTATAGCATGATGTATTCGATATGACCTTATAGCGCTTGGGAGACCTCTGGTCAAAAGGCCATTCAATCGTGTATCAAGGAGACTCTTGGCGACTGTGATCTTTGGTGAAACTAAAGGTTCTCACTAAGATGTCTCAGTGAAGTGTTATTCTCTTGCCAACAATGTATGTATTGATGTCTTCAGGATAACTCTAATGTTTCAGGAAGACGTCTTAGCGAACAGTGAATGTCATATCGACAGGGACACACTTGGGAGTTATCGGTGTAACACTAAGGCTTTGTTATGAAGTCTAGGTGATATACAAATGTCTTACTGACAAAGACTCAAAGGTAGAACATCAGAGTGACTCGACAGGCTCGGTGAGAAGTATTAGCGAGAGTTAAATGTCTCGCCGACAGCTCATTGTGTTGGAAGCCTTTGGTATAACTTAAAGCTATCGGAGAAACCTCTTAGCGATGGTGAATGTCTTGCTGATAGCCAATGGCTATCAGGGTAGCTCTTGGCGACAATTGATCATCGGTGAAACATATGGATCTCAGTATGATGTCTCGGTGAAAGCCAATTGTCTGGATGACAAGTGTATGTTTTCGGTGTAACTCAAGTTGTTTGGTATGAACTCTCAGTGATAGATGTGAGTCTTGCCAACTTCTACTTGGTGCTCGGTAGGTTTTGGGATGTCGATGTAACCTTAGTGATTTGCTATGACCCTCTGGCGAAAGCGATAGGTCAGGGCGACTACGTGATGTCTCAGTGTATCTCTTGGAGCTCGATATAACATCTTGGAAACCTTAGAGGCTCTTGGTGACATCGATATGAGGTCAATGTGGCATCAGCAAGACACAGTTAGTGTCTCACCAAGATGCCAATACAATACAAATTCTGTTGACTGGTGGACCATCCTATGTGGAGTCTCGTGGACAAATAGACGGAGCGGAAGGGGAACAGTTGGAAGACAGTCAGTTGCAATGGTTCTGTAAGGAAGTTCTATAGATAGAATTCAACATGGATATAGTTACAAGTTGTAGATGCTTGGGGGTTGGATAGTAGTTCGATCAATAGTGAAGTGTGAAGAGTTCAAACCGTATCAGTGAAGGATTTAAAATCTATAAAGGCTATAACTTGGATGTTTTTCTGTTCGAAGAAGGTTCATGATGAATGTTGTTGTATAATGACACCAGAAAGATAATTCTGGAATTGTATGTAATTTTGATTACTGTAATACAAAGTGATTTCTGTTGGTGTGGTGGGGTTTTTCTCCTGTAAGGGTTTTCCCACGTATATTTGGTGTTCATGTGTGATTGTCAAATACTCTGTTTCTGTAATCTATTTCATAGTGCATCTTAACTTGACTATAATTGAAAATTTAAAAGTACTTCTGCATTCTTTCCTGAGGTATTGATGTTAGGAGAATTGTTTTCCGCATCTAATTTTCCTTACAATAAGAAATGCCTTATTCAAAGTGGATGGATTTTCATATAACTTCGCTAGGGTCTGCATCAACTCTTGAGTTGTCTTTGATGTTGTAATATTAAACGCCACTAATTGTGCCAGGCATAAACAAATACTTCCAAGTGCCTTTTTGTCTTCAAATATCCTAGTCTTCATCAGAAATTGTTAAGGGTTTCTTGGTTTTCCCTTCCAATGGCCACCATAAATCCTTCTAATAGAGGTAGTCCTCCATTTGCATCTTCCATAACTAATAGTTCTTCCCATTGAACTTCTCAACCTTCAACTTACCCTCATCTGCCATTACTCCCATTCAACCGTGAGACTCCAACTTAGCCATGAGACCTTCCTACAGAGGATAACTAAACACAACCTTGCTCTGATACCACTTTTTAAGGTTAGAAGGTAGATATCTAATAGTTAAATATATATTTGATCAATAAAATAGAGAAATAAAACACAGAAAAATTATAGCAACAATAAGACCACAAAATTTAATGTGGTTCACCCAATATGGGCTACATCCAAAAAACCACAGCCATCCAATGATTTTATTATCCAATGCAAAACATATCACAATCTCATGAATAATTCCCTTCTGTAACTCCCATCCCAACTACTTATTACAAGTTTTTTAGAAGCTTCTAGATTTAGGGCTTTACAAAGTCAATTTTTATTTTGTCAATGACGAAGTGAAAAAATAGGATACATGAAGAGTGTACAATATAGCATGATTAGTCACCACATACCAACAAGGTTTTCACTAACTCACTATTCATTAATGCAACAATGCTTGTAGTTGTAAGTTTGTAACTTGCCTATGATCAAGGTTTCAACTTCTAAATCAGTAGCTCACAAGTCCAAAACTAAAAAAAATATGTAAAAATAAATTTGATTTTCAATTGTATTTATATCAATCTATATTTAGAAAATTCCATGGTATTTTTAAATGGTATAGTAGAAATTTGGCGAATCTCATGTGATTATATAATGATACAGTTAAATGTTGGGAAAATCAAAGCTTGATGAAACACATAAATAATTTTCAAGGCGATTATGGCCCTATGATTATCATGGAGTTATCATAGTATTAGAAAAATGGGTCCTCATACACAATTATTTTTAATGTAATTAGTGAAATGTGTCCTCAAACATAATTCTTTTTCAATATTATTGGCAAAATGGGTCCTCATAAAATCTGAGTGATTTGGCCACCCATTGGTTGCAATATATTTACCAATTTTGACTTGGCCAATATGCACTATTTGTCAGTTGGTAAAGATTCACCACAAAAGAATCCCTGTTTATTTTATCGACCTCATTTTAATCCTTTCCCCATCCATATTTTCTTACAACCCTCATACAACTATCAGGGATTGGCTATTTGTCAATTAATATCATCCTATTCTACAACATCTCACCATTTAAAATTAACATACCATCTATTTTGTCTTCTTCCATCCCATACCCCTTGTTTTATGTTGGGGGCATGTGTCTAAATCTAAATTTTGGGTTTGGATCTTATCATATATCTCACATTTATTGGGTAGGCCTTCATACAAATAAATAATCTTCAAACATCATCCTACCCCATTCCAATATGACTCTTATGATACCGCACATCCCACCTCATCACACCAAATACCTAATAAAAATATGATTTCTAGAATTAAACTCAAGAAAGAAAAACCTCACATTAGACATAGAGTAATATAAAAAATCACACTTAGCCCCAACTCTCAAACTATAAAAGTTAGAATACCTATTGCACATAAACCTCATCTAAATCACATTTTTTCCTTTAGGGATGATCCTTCCCATATCAATCATAAGACAATCCTATATCATTTATCCTAATTTGGTAATGTATATGATGGTTGGATGACTTGTTTGTTAGTTGGTATTTTGTTTGATTTATCTTTTTGACCCATACTATACCTACTCAAGTCCGCCTACATCGTCCCATATCTTGGTTTTTTCTTATTGGTGAACAATGGGGAATAATTTATTTTGTTTCTATGTGATGTGTTTGTTGGTTTCTCTTTATAAGACCCACCAAGACTAATTTCAACCTTGTGTATGTAAGGACATATTTATGTATGACAACTATTCTTTGCATAGACCCACCAAGACCATGCAAATTCTTAATGTGCACAAGTATTTCCTCATGCTTAAAATTATTTCCTCACAAGATCCGCCAAGGTTCAATCATAACTTATGTGTACTAGGCCAACGTTTTATTTGAGATTCAATTCCATACAAAGGTTACCTTGTCACATTGGTTCTTATACATTGGTGCATAATATCATTTTATATATCAAAAATTATGATAACTCTCCACATACTAGCACAATCCAATTCCCTCTCTCATCTCTACCCATCCCCTACACACATCCCTCATCCCATCTAAAATATTATAGCCAATTCGACTAGATAGTTTTCCAATTGAACTCCAAACCTACACCATCTCCTAAGACTTCCTATTTATTTACCCCCATATAGAACCCATCCTCATAACTATTCCCTTTCCATCCTAGCATATATCCCCTCTTCTTCCCTTATTTCTTCGCACTTTGAATCCTAAACATATAATAAAAAAATAAAAGGTGATGATTCCATTAGTTACATCCACTTTTATCTTGCCTCCACCTACAACCATAATCATGTCACATCATAATCATATGAGAAACATCTTTGAGACATACATATAATCATCCATCAGATTGATATCTTAACAATATGTGCATCCATATCAAAACCATCATAATAAACATAATAAATCATCATCATATCCATAACATAATCATAAAAGCATACATCTAGAAGATATAATAATCATAAATACATATCATTTTCCCATAATCATTGCATAAACCATAATATCCACAATCATAACCACATTAAATGTCATCGCATTAACATAATTTCATCTATATATCACCAATCATAAACTATAAACCATAACATCCATAATCATAACCATTTTAAATATCATCACCATGACATAATTGCATCCATATATCACCAATCATAAACTATAGACCATTTCATGCACAACATAATCAAACATAAAGCATTCATCATAATAATATATTTCCATCTATGATACATATAAACATATTCCATCATAAAATTCATTAAAATATTATAAAATACAAACATATGCATGTTATAAACCATCATATTCATCCATAAATCATATACATAATCCATAAAATATACAACATACATATAATCCATCATATACACATTATAACATACACCATATAATCATCATCTATAATATATAATAAAATCATATCCATCACATCATAATCATAATCACATAAAATTATTCATAACACCATCAAATGATAAGCCACCAAAAAAGTTGCATCTCATAAACAAATAAAAATAAATAGAAAGGTCATGATACAATAGTGTCATTAATAAATTTATATTTAAATACTTTAGGATCATATATATATATATATATATATATATATAGGATTGATGGCATATAATATACAATCTATACAATACTACCAGTTGGAGCTATCTCACAATGAAACACTTGGTGATGGTGAGGGTGGTGGCGGTGAATCTTGTGGTGATGATGATCCCATATTGATACAAGGACTTGTCCTTATAGATCCTAATGATCCTAATCAAATACTGTACAAAAATTAGCACTGTTTGCTCTATCAATGCTATCCCCTCATATAGAGAGTGATAATAATGGACCTCCTATACTACCCATGTTATATCCCTCTGAGCCTATAGAATATCTAATAATGTCTATGATATTCCATTTACTCTTAAATACTTTATCATGTCTCAACTAGCCCATCTCTTCCTCTACTTTTGCTATAATATGTGATATGTATCCTACTCATAATAGCTAGGTCTTCTCTACCCTCACCTATCCCACCTTGTCATCTCCTTACCCTCCCAATTTATCCACCTATTCCTATAGGTTATGCCTCTTCACCTATATTTTAGTCAAAAAGGTATGTAACCTGATCAACTCTACTTGCAAGCTATCCCTCTCTATAGTATGTTTTCCCACCTTGGTCCATGCCTAGCCCCTCTCCTACCAACATTCTTGTCGCTTAGACATGACTATAACCAAATGTACCTATATGTTTCCACAATTTTCCTCCTCTCTTGTTGCCTCCTCCCATCTTTCATCCTCCTCTCCTACCTCATTATCTCCTCCCTCCTACTCCCTATCTCCCTCCACCTCCATATCCATTAGATCCTCCTCCTTTATGACTACCACTAATTTTCCCTAGTCTACCATTTTCCTTAGTTGTCTCCCTCCTCCATCTCTGCCTCTATTGTCATCTTTTCCTCCTCTTTTTTCTTTCCTTTGTAGTACAATCAACTATATGGGCCTATGTACTTCCCACCAAGTATCATATTCCATTGTGGTTCCCATATTTTCTATCCCTATTATTAGGTTCCATGCTACTTTCACCAGCTCACACCACTCTACTTTTTCCACATAGTCATCTATTGACATCTCTCATGGGCTAATATCATTGGTAACTTGGGAAAACATTGCATCATGCTTAGGTGCAACTTGCATGTTTCCAAAATGTTTCATCAACATCCTTAGTAGATAATGCTCAATAATAAGGTGGTCCTACCCACCAATTAATACATCTATTTGTGTAAGGGATATGGCCATCATCTCATAGTCATGCCTCAAAATTTCTCCATGGCCATCACTTCACTGTGTTAATCTCATTTATGATCCTCTATTAGGCCATATCCCCCATCTTCCTATGTCAAATGGCCCCATCATACTAATACATAGGGTTTTCTTGCACCCTTGACCATGTCTACAACTAGACTCAAGATGGATATGTGCTACCATGACCAAACATGGAGCAATGTTACCCTATACCTCAAGTTGCACCCATCATGATACACTACCATGTGAATTTCACAGTAGGGGTATACAAGAACACATGATCCCCAAACATAGAAAGCTCCATTTGAAAGCATACACTCTAATACCTAAGTCCAACCATAAATTTTTTTTGTGACTACCTATCTAGAACTAGAAATCTTTTGACTAATCCAACTACAAATATGGGAAGAGGTGGGTAGTGTCTCCATCTGAACTATCAAATCCATCTCTTTTTCATCAATAGATAACTCATCCATCAAAAATACCCTCTCCAAATATAGATCCATGGCCATAAGGTCATCTAGACCAAATCCTCTAAAATAGGGATTCATAGGATCCTCTAGACATCCTCCAAGGTGATAGTGATCTCACGAGTAAGCAATAGGAACACACTTTTCTCACATTTCCACTTCTACATGAGGGAGTTATCATCATATATCAATGTGCTTGAATCTTTAGCATTGAGGTAATATCAAACAACCCAATCACCTACAAACCCCTCAATCCAAGTTCATCAACTGTGGACTTAGCCACATTATGGGCAGCCTCTATTGATTGCGAGGGATGTATATTCCTCAACACTCATCCAAACCAATTCATCGACTTCTTTCAAAATCCAACCTAAGTCTACCTATCTTAAGCCACACAACCACTACTTTGTGTAGGTGATATTTAGAATAAGTATCAATTTTCTCTACATAAGCACTACAATATCCTACACAGGTGTTGTTTTATGCAAGTAATTCACTAGCCTATGCAAGCACTCTTTTGTGCAAATGATATTCTTCCTGATGCAAGCATTTTTCTATGTATGGAAGACCCTTTCTTGCACAAGAATAGTTCCACACAAGTGAATTTTTCCTTGTGCAATCATGTATTCCCCTAGCACAATTGATATTTTTCTTTGCAAGTGAAGTTTTATTATAAAAGTGATAATCTTAGTGAGAGAACTGCTAATCCTAATGTGCAAGAACTATTTTTTTATACACAACTATACTTTTTCCTAATTTTACCCTCATTTATGACCCCCTAAGCTACTCCTATAGGCCCAAGGTTAGAGATATATTGGTGCCCCTAAGCCCTTGGGTCGTTGGAACTGTAGAACTCACTCTATGTAGTGTGTTTGATCTTTAGATGATGTGAATACAAATGAGCTCAAATGGCC
Source organism: Sequoia sempervirens (assembly GCA_007258455.2). Taxonomy (NCBI): domain Eukaryota; kingdom Viridiplantae; phylum Streptophyta; class Pinopsida; order Cupressales; family Cupressaceae; genus Sequoia; species Sequoia sempervirens. The sequence goes on along the minus strand of VDFB02000015.1, from coordinate 484,201,092 downwards.
CCTTCTATTCCTATTTAAAGGATCCCCAAGCCCTATTTAGAGGCATAGGACTTGAATTTTTATAACACCTCTTCTCCTCCTATTTATCCATTTTTCATCCTTTTTATTTTGTTTTTCCTACATATGTCTTTTTTTTCCTTTTCTTATCCATTTCTAGCTCCCATTTCTTTTTTTCAAGAGATCACCTAGAAAAAAATTATCCAAGTGACCTTTTGAGGGGGCATATTCTTCTACCATCCTCCTAGCAAACCAAGACATAATTTCTTCTTCTTTGACATGGCACCACTTCTATTAGTTGTAACATTATATCAAAGAGGTGAAACATTTAGGCTCCCCAAAATCAATTCTTCAACATATATTTAACTAATTAAATAAATTATTATTTAATTACTTATCACTCATCCTTGTAATTAATTATATTTCTATTTTTCTAAGGTTAATCAATTTAATTAAATTCAATCATAACCCCCGCTCAATAATTCTTCTAATCCCATTTAATTAAATAATTTCCATGAATAATTTATTAATCCCTCTTAAATTATCATCATCCTTGTCCTCAATTAAATATTCCTCCAACCTCTAAAATAGCCATCATGTGACATGTGTCCTCCCTCTTCGCATGTGCAAGCATGTAATCCTCCAATAATTTTCCACCTCATCCCTCATAAACCCACATGGTGAGACTTGAGTGGTACTTTAAGGTTTGACCATGCATGCAAAAATCCTCCTCTTTCAAATAAAATTCAATTTTAAATTCTCACATCCCTTGGAGTAGGAAAAATGTTAATTTTTTCCTCTTTTGAAAATCCTACCAAAATCCCATCTTCATTATCTAATCTCTATTACGATCCCTTGATATTTTGGTTGCATCTTATCCATCCATTCCCCACACCATGAATCTATAAATGGAAGCCTTCACCCTTCATTTTCATCAAGTATTTTTCTATCAAGCACATGTTATCATATTGCTATAATCACAAACCTTCGATCATACCAATATTGTGTTGGTTTGATCATTGAGCAATCCACATCATAGTCTACTATAGTCAAAGAAGCAAGAATTTGAGAGAAAATAAAGTATAGAAAGGGTGCACTCTACTTCTACTCTATCTAAGAAAAAAGGCAACTTGAGGTAAAAGGGATTATATGTTTGCATTATCTTTGTGTTATTTTATTTTCTTGTCTTCAATGGGGTCATAATCTCACTTTGGTTGACCTTAGGTTCTGTAGGTTATGAGTGATAACTTAGCTACTAGTATTCAAAAACCATACAAAATGTGATATTTTATTTTTAGTTCATCTACATAGGTCAAGGGAGCCACTAATTTACTATTTCCCAACAAATATAGTAGTATAATGCCTATTTTCTTTTGTAATACTCTTTTCCATGGTTCATGACGACCAACTTATGTATAACTTTATGAAGCCTCTTTTCATCCCCTGTGTATTTTTTTCACTTCAAAATATTGGTATGCAAATGTATACAATGCTTACTGACTAAATTTCTTACATTTATGTGTGAAATAGGTGTTGGATGTTTGTGTTTTCATTGATGTCAATAGATCTTTGTTGTTGCATTGATGTTAACCTATGGAGATGCTTTGATTGGTTGTATTATGTTGTCATTAGTAGTATCACTGATGTCAACCTTTAGTGTTGCTTTGATGAGAATATGCGTTGGTGTTTGTGGAATCATGGAATGACATATATATGTGGATTTAGGTTTGAGTTAAGGTGTGATGTGGTCCACCTTTCCTCTCCACCATGTCAATGTTTTGATATTGACCTAATTTGATTTTGCATGTTTGAGGTGCATAGCTGACCTTGTAGATTATTTTCAAGGTTGAGGATGGTATATATGTGTGATGAATTGATGAAGGATGTGTGTGTGATGCAAGGATGTGCTAAGATTTGAATTTTATCAGATACAAATATTTGAAGTGCATGCTTAATGCATATGACTCCAATGCAGTGAGAATAATGTTCTATATTTACAAAGTACCTGAATTTTCTGATAGCAGTGAGCTAGAGGTTACTAAGGGTGCAAAAGGTGTAGTGGTGGATACTCTTTGTATAGGAGCGAATTTGAACCCCTTATGCAAATTACCCTTTTACACATCCTCACCTTAGAAAACCAAATTTGAAGATGAAATTCCACATTAGCAAGATGCCTTCCTTCCACTTGGCATATGTCCTTTGTGTTGGTAGAAGAATATTTGTCGGGGACGTGCATGCAGTGTGCAAACATCCATGTAGTGCGCTTATGTCCCTTAAGGATTCATGTGTCTAAAGTTGGTAGAGGTGCTACACTTTTGATTGGAGTTGATTTGTATCCCCCCTCTTTGATCAACCAACCCTAAAAATGGAAGATTATTCCCTCTTCTCCTTCAAATTCATCCATTCTTCATTAAACTCATCTATTTTTTCATCTCTTTTTGCATTCTCAAGCATTCTTATCCTTCATTTCACTCCAAACAATACTTCAACACTCCATTACAACAACAAAACTCTGTCAACTCTATAAAGCAAGTGTCAAGCAAGCCATTGCAGCGTGGGCTTGAGGTTTTTTGAGACATCCCTTCATCACAGTTGAGGTTGTGGTCATTGTTCAAGCCTTATTTCTGCTCCATTGGCTAGTGAGCTCTTGGTGGAGGTCATAACATTTTTCTCCTCTCCTTTGCAATTTGGTTGATTATCTCTTTACTATTTTGTAGTGTTTAGTGCAATCTCTACTTTCTTTACTTCTTTATCATTTATTTCTCTCATTTCTATCTAGTTGTTTGTGGAGGTGGAAACACCAAAATAGGGGTCTGACTGAGGCAGGCCTCTATACAACCCCAAAAATTTTCCCCTTCCTTCTTATGTGCGAGAGAACGTACTTTTGGAGCTAGCTAGTGAACTAGCACCTTGGTGAGATTATCTTCATCATCTTATCTCTTATCTATTTACTTTACCATCTTTGTCTATACTTTTCACATGCTATAATTCTCTTTTACTCATTTAGAAACAACTAGGTAGGTTGTTAGCTTGTTTTCTAGTGCTTCATGAATTATTCTCTATCCTCTGATCGTATGAACGCCAACATGACTGAGAGATGCCAACACACCACACTGACATCCCATAACTAAGTTGTCATCCTCAAATAGACAGTTGTTTGAGGCACAGTATTGACTCCAAAAACCAACTTGCCTAGCCCAAACTAAAGTTTGCATCTATAGAGTGATTGAGGAACCTTGTAGTCCTCATCATTATGAATCCCTTATCCTAAAACATCCATTTAGAGTGAGGTAATTTAGGGCAGCCTTCTGCTCTTATCTCTCCATGACCTGGGGCCTTGAAATGGTTGGTCCCCCTCTCTTACATTTTTGGTGGACCCAACATGAATCATTTTGGTTCCATTTTGTGATACTAAAATTTCCTTTCCTCATATTCTAGGAGTGTTGTAGGTGTGAGTTTTGTGATGCTTTCACCTTACAACCCAACTTGTGACCCCTAGTAGGTGTAGTTGGAAGTTTCTAAAAGTGTTGCACAAGGAAACCTTAATTGGATCCTATATTGCAACCTTTGGGGGGCTTTATGAGAGTGTCATTTAGTGCATGCGATGGCCTCTTTCCTGCATCAACCTATCCCCTCTATGTAGCCTGTGAGCAGTGGTACTGGTATAACCTTCACCTCGCAAGATCTATCGATGGGATTTAATAGAGAACCATCTCCTCTCTATATCCCTGTGTGAATCAACAGAAAAACTGTAGCAAGTGTTCTCATTGATGTGACATCTCAAGTAAATATCATAACTAAGGAGATCATGCTAATCAACTTTTTGCATAAAAATAGGTATAATGCACCTGTGAGCACCATCTGCATGCACGACAAACTTTTTGTACCTCCTCTAGGCAGTATGGTCTTATTGATTTTGGTTGGACCTAACTTTGTGAACCTTTTGTTCAATATAATCCCGAGGTCTAAATTCTTTAGAGTGAAGTTGGGTATCCCATGGCTAGTAGATATGAATGCAGTTACCTCGGTTGTGCACAAATGTTTGAAATTCATTCATGAGGGTTTCGTACATGTGATCCATGACACTGGCTATAAACCACCAATTAAGCATGGTAGCTACTCCTTATATTACTCTTGGCCTACCCCCATTGGTCCTCTTTTGCCTAGGACAGACTTCTTGTACTAGACTTATTAAAATTACAAGAGAGGGCACTTAATGTCGAGAGTGAGATACCCTCCATCACCTTATGCTATTTCACATAGGGCTTACTTAAAAGCTGATAGTGATGCCACCAGGCATGTAGAAGGGAAGAAGAGAAGCAGTCCCAAGATCCTACTTCTTCCTCGTCCATTGTTTATCTTGACACTCCCTCTTGCCCTGTTGTGGTGCCCAAGAGTCCCACATTTGAGCTTCTTGTTTTACTCACAGAGCCTAGGCCCATTTAGTACAGTATGAAGAAAGGTGACCGTCATGGGAATTCTTTATGTCCCAGCCTCTGTGGCCTCCCATTGTTCCTACTCCAAAAGTAGTAAATGGGAAGAGGCCCGCTGTCGAGGCACTAGAGCTGACTACCCCCATTCTTTCTCAATTTGCTCCTCCTCCCATTTACGAGCCTGTCCCTCTGCTAGAAAAAACTATGGTGGACACTCCCATGGTTGAGTAGGAGCCTTCCCTTCCCTCACAACCTCCAACCTCTAGCTCAAAGAGTCATAGAAACTGCCTTGTTCATGAGCGCAAGCGTTGGTGAAAGGATCTTGCAGTTGAGAAAGTTTCCTTATAGAGGAAGGTAGAGGAGATGACCACCCTTGCTTTAGGGCTTCTTGCTACATCCTCCTCTCTTCTCCCCTTTTCTTTCATTGAACCAAGCTTTGTATCACTTTTGGCTTTTGTTGCAAGTGCGCCTAACTCTAAAAACGTGCAAGTGCTTATCATTCCTTTGATGGAGCCAACCTTGTTGATGTCCCTTTTGGACATCACTCCTTTCCCAAATCCCATGGATATGTCAAACAATTCGGTGGTACCCGTTGTGGTTTCCTCCTCCTCCTCTTCCTTTGCACCTCTTGACTCATCTAGGGGGAGTTCACATCCCCTGACGAAGTACAAGATGGAGGATGGCCCTTACAACAATGGAGGGTGTAAGAGGCACCCACCTTCTCTGAAGGGTGTTCCTGCACTAGCTTGTTCCATCCTAGTAATGGAACTAGGCCCGACTTCCCCTGAGTTTGTCACCACTCCCAAGTCACTCTGTAAGCCTAGTAGTAAATATCTAGTGCAACCTTCTCCAATTGTTAAGATACATGACACTCCAACGAAGTGCATTTTTACTACTTTGGATGAAGTTTCAGCCTTGTCAGTGATTTTCACAAAATTGTTGACCATAGCTCCACAAGAGCCAAGTGGAGGAGACCTTGTGGGACCTTCTTAATTAGCCCTTGTTGTGAGAGGATCAAAAGCTCCTCTCCTTAATATTCCACCATTGTAGGCTCATCCTCCTTCCCCTTATGATGATCTAGAGTGGGAAGTAGACAACCTCTTGGTCAATGAGTGTTAGGGGGATACCTCTTCTTTATCTTTAGATTAGATATGTGTGTGTGTTCTGATGTGTTTCCCCCGTGATTGTGCTATGTGTTCCTAGATAACCCTTTCCACCTTTGTTGGTTCTTGGATACAGGCATGGTTTTTGTGTCATAAACCATCTTCTATTTGTATCATCATTCTTCCATGTTTATGCTTGATTTTTGATAAATTGGGGATGATGTAAAATGTTGGGGGAATTTAGGTTTCCCATCCATGTTGACCCAATTTTTTATTTTTACTTTTTTTTCTTGTACATTCTTCACATGGTCTGATATAGTAAGGGGTTGATGATAGTTCATTTTATATACTATTATTATACTTATATATATTTATAAGTAGTTCCAACCCCAAAATATCATATCACCCCTATGCCCTTTGTTTATGTTTATTTCCCCTTTTCTTTTTTCTTATCTCTCTCTTCTTTGCTTGGGTTGTCCCTTTCATGTGTGATAATGCCATTACTTTAAGTTTTAGAAAATGTATTCATTTCCAATTAATATTTTCTCAAGAATCTTTGCAAACCTTTTCAAAGAATCACATTCTTGACTTGGACCCCTAACAAAACGTGTTCCCTTCATCATAGGTTCACAAATAAAGAACTTGAGAACTTTCCTTTGAGGTGTGAGAAACTTTGACCTTCGTGAGGGGACATCTTCCTTTCAAATTCCTTGATGAAGTGAACATCTTTCAAAAGGATTCCTTGGTGTTGAATTGATTTCAGAAAAAACATCTCTTTCGCACTTTCAAATAGTGTGTCCCTTGAGTGAACCCCTTTCTTCACGTTGGGTTCCTGAGTGACCCCTTTGAAAGCTTTCCAATCTATCAATGGTCTGCATGACTATCTACTTACTTGCTTGCATGGCCACTTTTATACATGTTCTATCTACGAGTAAAGATGTCGCTTTGAAGGTGTGTCTATTAAGTCACTTTTTGACTGTATGGAGTCTCTTTTCCAAGTTTCCTCCATGTGAGAGATCTTGGAGAACACCTTCCTTGCAGGTCTTCGGGTCTATAAGGAGCTTCCTCTAAGCTTCCTCCATGTGAGAGATCTTGGGGGTCACTCCCTTGTAGGTCTATGGTCTTGTAAGGTGCTTCCTGTGAGCTTCCTTCATGTGAGAGATCTTGGGGGTCGATCCTTTGTAGGTGTACAGATTTGTAAGGAATTTTTTCTAGGGTTTCTTTCATGTGAGAGATCTTTGAGGACATGTTCCCTACAGGTCTATGGGCCTATAAGGCACTTTTTATGGGTTTCCTTCATGTGACAGATCTTATAGGACACCTTCCCTATAGGTCTGTGGGCTTGTAGGGCACTTTTCTGGGTTTCTTTCATGTGAGAGATCTTGGAGGACACCTTCCCTATAGGTTTGTAGGCCCATAAGGTGCTTTTTCCAAGTTTCCTTCTTGTGAGAGATCTTGGAGGACACCTTCATTGCAGGTCTGTTGGCCTGTGAGGCACTTACTTCTCAGGGCTTCCTTCATGTGAGAGATCTTGGGAGTCACCTCCTTGTGGATTTTTGGGCTTGTAAGATGCCTTCATTCTATAGCATAATAGTTTTGTAGGGCTATGGAGTCCTTTACCTACCCTGCACTTTTGAGCTCGCTAGATTGGAGTCTACTTCCTCGACAGTTCAAGTATAAATTTATAACTATACTACCTTTTTGATCTACTTTACTGAAGTACTCATCAGTATTTGTGCTTGCTAAAGTGGGGGAAAAACGTATAAGAGCGAATTTGCACCCCTTACACAAATTCCTCTTTTACACATCCTCACCTTAGAAAACCAAATCTTAAGGTGAAATTCCACATCAACAAGTTACCTTCCTTCCACTTGGCATCTATCCTTTGTGTTAGTAGAAGAATATTTATTAGGGATGCATGTACGGCGCATAGACGTCTGCGCAATGCGCTTACATCCCTGATGGATTCTTGTGTCTAAAGTTGGCAGAGGCATTACGCTTTCAATTGGAGTCAATTTATAACATCCCTCTTCAATCAACCGACCCCAAAAATGTTAGATTCTTCCCTCTTCTCCTTCAAATTCATCCATTCTTCATTTAACTCATCTTTTTTTCATCTCTTTTTCCATTCTCAAGCATCCTTAGCCTTCACTTCAACACTCCATTACAACAACAACAACACTCTGTCAACTCCATAAAGCAAGTGTCAAGCAAGCCATTGCAGCATGGGCTTGAGGTTTTTTGAGACCTCCCTTAATCACAATTGAGGTTGTGGTGATTGTTCAAGCCTTATTTATCCTCCATTGGCTAGTGAGCTCTTGGTGGAGGTCATAACGTTTCGCTCCTCTCCTTTGCGATTTGATTGAGTAGATCTTTACTGTTTTGTAGTGTTTAGTGCAATATCTACTTTCTTTACTTCTTTATTGTTTATCTCTCTCTCATTGCTATCTAGCTATCCATCGAGGTGGAAACACCAAAATGGGGGCCTGACTAAGGTAGGCCCCTATACAACCCCAAAATTTTTCCCCTTCCTTCTTATGCGCAAGTGAACATACTTTTGGAGCTAGCTAGTGAACTAGAACCTTGGTGAGATTATCTTCATCATCTTAGCTCTTATCTATTTACTTTTACCATCTTCGTCTATACTTTTCACATGCTATAATTCTATTTTACTCATTTAGTAACAACTAGCTAGGTGGCCAACTTGTTTTCTGGTGGTTCATACTATATTATTTTTCCTCTAACTGTATGGACACTAGCACACCTGAGAGACGCTAGTGCACTGCACTGACATCCTAGAATTGCATTGTTGTCCTTGGATAGAGAGTTTTCTGAGGCAAAGTATCGATTCCAAAAACTAGTTTTCCTAGCACAAACTAAAGTTTGGATCTATAGAGTGATTGAGGCACCTTTTAGTCCTCATCATTCTCATTTCCTTATCCCAAAACATCCATTTAGAATGAGGTAAGTTAGGGTAACCTTCCACTCTTAGCTTTCTGTGACCTAGGGCCTTGATGTGGTTGGTCCCCCTCTCTTACATTTTTGGTGAACCTGACGTGAACAAATTTTGGTTTTGTTTTGTGATACTGAAAGTTCCTTTCCTCGTATTCTAGGAGTGTTGTAGGTGTGAGTGCTATGAAGCTTTCACCTTACAACTGAACCTGTGACCCCTAGTGGGCATAGTTGGAAGTTTCTAAAAATGTTTCACAATGAAACCTTAATTGGGTCCTATCTTGCAACCTTTGGGGGGATTTATGAGAGTGTCATTTAGTGCATGTGGTGGCCTCTTTCTTGCATTAACCTATCCCCTCTATGTAGCTTGTGAGCAGTAGTACTGGTATAACCTTCACCTCACAGGATCTATCAATGGGATTTAATAGAGAACCATCTCCTCTTTATATCCCTACGTGAATAAATGGAAACACCATAGCAAGTGTTCTCATTAATCCAACATCTCAAGTAAACATCATAACTAAGGAGACAATGCTAATCAAATTTTTGCATAAAAATAGGTACGATGCACTTGTGAGCACCATCTACATGTATGAAGGACTTTTTGTACCTCCTCTGGGTAGTATGGTCTTGTCGGTTTTGGTTGTACCTAAGTCTGTGAACCTCTTGTTTGATATAATCCTAGGGTCTAAACACTTTAGAGTGAAGCTAGGTATCCCCTAGTTGGTAGATATGAATGTAGTTCCCTTGGTCATGCACAAATGTTTGAAATTCATTCATGAGGGTTCCATACATGTGATCCATGACACTAGCTATAGACCACCAGTTGAGCATGGTAGCTACTCCTTAGATTACTCTTGGCTTGGGCCCATTGGTCTTCTTCCTAGGAAGGACTTCTTATACTAGACTTATTAAAATTACAAGAGAGGGTGCTTAACATTGAGACTGAGATACCCTTCATTGCCTTATGCTATTTCACATAGGGCTTATTGAAAAGTTGATAGTGATGCCGCTAGGCATGTAGAAGGGAAGAAGAGAAGTGTTCTTGAGATCCTCCTTCATCTTCTGATATTTAGCTTGACACTCCCTCTTTCCCTATTGTGGCACCATTAGATTCTATTTTGTGTTTGCAAGAGAATCCTATGGTGCCCGCATGGCGAAAGCCCAAGTGTCCCATGTTTGAGCTTCTTGTTCTACTCATGGAGCCTAGGCCCATTCGGTATAGAAGGAAGAAAGGTCCATGTGGGGAATCCTCTATTTCCTAGCCTCCATGGCCTCCCACTGTTCCTGCTCCAAAAGTAGTAAATGGGAAGAGGCTCATTGTCGAGGCACTAGAGCCAATTAACCCTGTTGTTTCTTAACTTGATCTTCTTGTTCCCATTTAGGATCCTTTCCCTCCATTGGAGAAAATTGTGGTGGGCACTCCCATGGCTAAGAAGAATCCTTCTATTCCCTCGTAGCCTTCGACCTCTAGCTCGAAGAGTCATAGAAAGTGACTTGCACATGAATGCAAGTGTTGGCGAAAGGATCTTGTAGCTAAGCAAGCTGTCTTATAGAGGAAGGGAGAGGAGATGGATGCCCCTACTTTAGGGCCTCCTGCTACATCCTCCTCTCTTCTCCCCTCTGGTTTTGTTCAACCAAGCTCTGTATCACTTTTGGCTCCTACTGTGAGTTTTCCTAACTCTAAAAAGGTGTAGGTGTTTATCACTCCTTCGGTGGAGCTGCCCGTGTTGATGTCCCCTCTAAACATTTCCTGAAGCCCATGGATATTTCAAACAATTCGATGGTACCCATTATGATTTTCTTCTCCTCCTCTTCCTCTATACCTCTAGCCTCATCTATGGGGAGTTCACATCCCTCAACAAAGCAAAAGATGGAGGATGGACCTCCCAATAATGGAGGGCATAAGAGGATCCCACCTTCTCTGAAGGGTGTTCCTGCGCTGGCTTGTTCCTTCCTAGTAATGAAACCAACCCCGAATTCCCTTGAGTTTGTTACCACTCCTGAGTCACTCGGTAAGCCTAGCGATAAATCTTTGGTGCAACCCTCTTCATCTTTTAAGATTCATGGCACTCCAATGAAGTGCATGTTTAACACTTTGGATGAAGTTTTGGCCTTGTCGATAATTTTCACAAAATAATTGACCATAGCTCCACAAGAACCGAGTGGAGGAGACCTTGAGGGACCTTCTTCCTTAGCCCTTGTTGCAAGAGGGTTAGAAGCTCCTCCCCTTAATATTCCACTACTACAGTCTCATCCTCCTTCCCCTTATGATGATCTAGAGTGGGAAGTAGATGATCTCTTGGTTGATGAATGTTAGGGGGAGACCTCTTCTTTATCTTTAGATCAGATATGTGTGTGTGTTCTGATGTGTTTCCCCCATGATCATGCTATGTGTTCCTGGATGACCCTTTTCACTCTTATTAGTTCTTGGATACAGGCATGGTTTTTGTGTCGTAAACCTTCTTCTATTTGTATCATCATTCTTCCATGTTTGTGATTGATTTTTGATAAATTGGGGATGATGCAAAGCATTGGGGGCATTTAGGCTTCCCTTCCATGTTGACCCAATTTTTTATTTTCACTTTGTTTTCTCATGCATTCTTCACATGGTCTGATATAGTAAGGGGTTGATGACAGTTCATTTTATAAACTATTATTATACTTATATATATTTATAAGTAGTTCTGACCCCGAAATATCAGATCACCCCTGTGCCCTTTGTTTATGTTTATTTCCCCTTTTCTTTTTTCTTATCTTTCTCTCTTCTTTTCTTGAGTTGTCCCTTTCATGTGTGACAGTTACATTACTTTTATTTTTGGAAAATGTATTCATTTCCAATGAATTTTTTCTCTAGAATCTTTGCAAAACTTTTCAAAGAATCGAATTCTCAACTTGGACCCCTAACAGAATGTGTTCCCTTCATCATGGGTTCGCAAAGAAAGAACTTGAGAACTTTCCTTTGAAGTGGGAGTAGCTTTGACCTTCATGAGGGGACATCTTCCTTTCGAATTCCTTGATGAAGTGAACATATTTCAAAAGGATTCCTTGGTGTTGAATTAATTTGAGAAAAAACATATCTTTCGCACTTTCAAATAGCGTGTCCCTTAAGTGAACCCTTTCTTCACGTTGGGTTCTCAAGTGACCCTTTTGAAATATTTCCAATCTATCAATAGTCTACATGACTGTCCCCTTGCTTGCATGGATGCTTTCAGACATGTGTTATCTATGAGTAAAGATGTCACTTAGCAGGTGCGCTTGTAAAGTCACTTTCCAACTCTATGGAGTCTCTTTTCCAGGTTTCCTCCATGTGAGAGATCTTGGAGGACACCTTCCTTGCAGGTCTATGGGCATGTAAGGTGCTTCTTCTAAGCTTGCTCCATGTGAAAGATCTTGGGGGTCACTCCCTTGAAGGTTTGAAGGCTTGTAAGGTGCTTCCTCTAAGCTTCCTACATGTGAGATATCTTGGGGGTTGCTCCCTTGCAGGTCTACAAGTTTGTAAGGTGTTTTTTCTAGGGTTTCCATCATGTGAGAGATCTTGGAGGACACCTTCCCTATAGGTCTACAAGCCTATAGGGACCTTTTTATGGGTTTCCTTCATGTGAGAGATATTAAAGGACACCTTCCCTACAGGTCTATGGGCCTGTAGGGTGATTTTTCTAGGTTTTCTTCATGTGAGATATCTTGGAGGGCACCTTCCTTATAGGTCTGTAGGCCTATAAGACACTTTCTCCAGGTTTCCTTCTTGTGAGAGATCTTGGAGGACGCCTTCCTTCAAGGTCAATGGGATTGTGAGTTGCTTACTTCTTAGGGATTCCTTCATGTGAGAGATCTTGGGGGTCACCTCTTTGCAAGTCTATGGGCCTATAAGATGCTTTCATTCTACAACTTCATAGTTCTATGGGGCTATGGAATCCTTTGCCTATCTTATTCTTTTGAGCTCACCAGATTGTAGTTTGCTTCCTCGAAGATTCAAGTATAAATTTATAACCATACTACCTTTTCGATCTACTTTACCAAAGCACTCATCAGTATTCATGCTCGCTAAAGTGGGGGGAAAATGTATAGGAGTGAATTTGCACCATTTACATAAATTCCTCTTTTACACATCCTCACCTTATAAAACCAAATCTAAAGGTGAAATTCCACATGAGCAAGTTTCCTCCTTCTAGTTGACATCTTTCTTTTGTGTCAATAGAGGAATATTTACCGGGGATGTGTGTGCGACGCGTAGATGTTCGCATGGCATGCTTACGTCCCTGATGGATCCCTATGTTTGAAGTTGATAGAGGCATTACACTTTCAATTGGAGTCAATTTGTAACATCCCTCTTCAACCAATTGACCCCAAAAAGATAGATTCTTCCCTCTTCTCCTTCAAATTCATCCATTCTTCATTTGAATCATCTTTTTTTCATCTCTTTTTGCATTCTCAAGCATTCTTAGCCTTCACTTCACTCCCAATAGCACTTCAGCACTCTAGTACAACAACAACACTTTGTCAACTCTGTAAATCAATTGTGAAGCAAGCCATTCCAACATGGGCTTGAGGTTTTCTGAGACCTCCCTTCATCATGGTCGAGGTGTGTGGTGATTGTTCAAGCCTTCTTTCTCCTCCATTGGCTGGTAAGCTCTTTGTGGAGGTCATAGAATTTCACTCCTCTCTCTTGCGATTTGGTTGAGTAGCTCTTTACTATTTTGTAGTGTTTAGTACAATCTCTACTTTCTTTACTTCTTTATCATATATTTCTCTCTCATTGATATCTAGTTGTCTATGCAGGTGGAAACACTAAAATGGGGTCTAACTAAGGTAGGCCCCTATATAGCCCCCAAAATTTTCCTCTTCCTTCTTGTGTGTAGGAGAATGTACTTTTAGAGCTAGCTGGTGAACTGGCACCTTGGTGAGATTATCTTCATCATCTTAGCTCTTATCTATTTACTTTACCATCTCTATATGTACTTTTCACATGCTATAATTCTATTTTGATCATTTAGAAACAACTAGCTAGGCCGTTAGCTTGTTGTTTTATGATGGTTCATATTTTATTCTCTGTCCTTTGATTGTGCAGATGTCAGCGCGCCCGAGAGACTCCAGCGTGCCATGCTAACATCCTAAAACTGCATTGTCATCCTCAAACAAAGAGTTATTGGAGTTACAGTACCAACTCCAAAAACTAGCTCACCTAGCCCAAACTAAAGTTCAGATTTGTAGAGTGATTGAGGCACCTTATAGTCCTCATCATTCTTGATCCCTTATCCCAAAACATCCATTTAGAGTGAGGTACATTAGGTTAGCCTTCTGCTCTCAGCTCTCCATGACCTGGGGCCTTGATGTGGTTGGTCCCCCTCTCTTACACTCTTTATTGATTTTAGATAGGTTTCTCATTGTAACCTTCTTCTTTCTATTCTAGTGGTCAGCCCTTGATAATGAGCCCTTCGGTAGTGATCCTATTGAATCAATGTTTCAGTTACTTTATATTGTGAGATAATCCTCATCGTGGTTTTTTCTCTCTTGGGTTTTTCATGTAAATCTAGCATTCTCATGTGCATGAATGTGTCTATATTATCTCTTCTCATGTTTATATTCTATTAATGCATGTTAATGGTTTAAGGATTAATGCATATCTGAATGTTAATGATGGTTTGATGTTTTAATGTACAACTAATTAACCCCCCTCTCTCATTTTTCTTGTGCATTCAATAATTGGCATCAGAGCAAGGTTCCTTGGAAGAAAGCTTAACCGCATGAGGTAGATCTGGGATGGCACACAAGAAGGAGGCTCCTTTATTTTATGGATCAAATTATTCATTTTGGAAGACTAGGATGGAAGGTTTCCTTATCTCTCTAAGATTTGGAGTTTGGAAGTCTATTGAATCTAGATATAGAATGCCTACAAATGGTCTAAGTACTGATGATGAGATCAAAGCATATGAGAACAATGGAAAGAGTTATGAATCTTAAAAATTGTTGGTGAGATTTGGATATTTTGAGTGGTCTTTCTAATTTATAACTTGTGAAAGTTATGAATCTTAAAACTGTTGGTGAGATTTGAGAAAGTTGGAAAGTATCTATGAAGGAGATGATAAGGTCAAGCTAGAAAAAATACAAAATTTGAAGACTAATTTTGAAACCCTAAGGATGACAAAAGATGAAGATATTACATCCTACATGCATAGAGTGGATGAAGTTTTCAATTCCATCAAAGGCCTTGGAGGGAAACTTGAAGAAGGTGAGGTGGTAAAGAAGGTATTAAGAACTCTTCCTAAAGCTTATATTCATAAGGTTTGTGTTATTGAAGAAGCTTAGAATTTATATCATTATTCTAGACATCAATTGTTTGGTGCTTTAACAACTTTTGAATTGAGAGAGTTTGGTCTAAGTGATTCAAGAAAAGAGACTGCTTTTAAAGTTGGAAAATCATAGAAAGATGAGGAATCTAATCCGGATGAATTTGATGAGCTAGAAGAAAACTTTGTAAGGAAATTAAAAAAAGGGGATTGGAAAATAAAAGGTAAGTTACCTTTCAAATGTTTCAATTGTAGAGAGATAAGTCATTATGCTTCAAGATGTCCAATGAAAGCTTCAAATGATATATTTAAGGAAAATACAGGTAACTAAATTAAGAGAAGGTACTATGTTAAAAAATATTTCAGTATATATGATGATGAATTTGATTATACCAATGATGAGAATAATGAATGCTTGCTCATGGCTCCAAATGTTGGAACTAATTCTACTAACTTTGAGAGATGTATGAAGGAAGTGTTGGTGTAATTAATTATTAATTACACTTAGCATAAGTTTACTTAGGCATTATTTAATTCCTAGGTTTATTTATTTTCATCATTATCTTTTGAGCTATCTTGTTGCTCAAGATAAGATTAGGTTTATGAATCTTTGCTTTTATAAAGCAAATTATCTCTTGTAATTAATTGTCTTTTTCGAATATATCAAATTGCATGTTTTTATGCAATCTCTGCTTTTTCGTTTTCCTCTTCTGTGGAAGGTAATTTTCAGGTTTGCAATCAGATCTTGGCAATTCTAACATGGTATCAGAGCCTCGATTCGCAGCCCCTTCTCAGCCCTTTTGCAGGATTTCGTTGCAGAGCTCGTTCGAGGTCCCTCGAGGGTTTCAATCCTTGAGTACATTTATACAGTGTCTTGGATCAGATCGGGGTTTTCCATTGGAGTCAGAGCACTGGAAAAAGTCAGAAATGACTTTTATTTCATTGATTTTCATCACCGTTTGCCAGATCTGCGAGGGTTGTCAGATCGGTGATTTATCTGATAGATCTGGGGGTCGCCTATTTTTCGGAGCACTTTGGGCCCAAACGGACCTCGCCGTTGGATTCACAGCGCCCAAAAACCCCCATTTTCATATAAAGCATGTCCAATTTGGACACAGTTGTCCCGAGAAACCAATTTTTTTTGCCCAGGGGCCGTACGGCCCCCAGGCACAGTTTTTGATGCACAAATTTCGAGAAAAATTCAAAAAAGTATTAAAAAAATCAAAAATTTTGGGTAAATCAGGTGCCGCCCGTTATAAAGGGATGAGCCACCCGGCGGCCACCGAGCGGCCACCGGGCGGCCGCCGGTGCACCACCGCCGCCGGTGGCTCCACCATGCTCCTCCGCCGGACTTTGCAGCTAGCCCCTGAGGGCTTAAGTCACCAGCCGGTGGTCTTTTGGGTGACCAGGCGCCTAGATCTAGCCCCCGCCTGGCCTCCAGCACCCTGCGCCGGTCATATCGGCGTCCAGGGGTTCCGCCGCCGACCCCTGTGTTTTAGCCCACTGGTCTGCCCAGGCGACCAGGGGCTTTATTTTTTAGCCCCTGAGGGCTTCACATGGCTGAATCGGACAAGTTTTGAGCACTTTGACGGAAACGACCATAACTTTCACATACGGCGTCGTTTTTTTGCAAACGAGATATTTCCGGAAAGCTGTTTCCGAGCTCTATGCAATGGTGCAGGTGTGATTTTCTGGTTTTTCCTTTTTGATGCTTTTTTCGGCCTCGGAAGTCAGATGTTACTGTTTTCACTCCGGGACGCATATCTTTTCACTCGCTTATCCGATTTTCGCGATTTTTGCGGCATTGGAAAGCTAGTTTTGGCCTCTATACAGATCTGAGGTCATTTCTAGAAAATGTTCAATTTATTTTTTGTATGCGTTCATTTTTTGTTTCGTGCTCTAGGTTTGCATTTTCACCTATGTTTCTGTAATTTTGCATTATCTCCTTATGCAATCATTGGGTATTGTAATAAACGAACTGACATAAAGTTCCATTAAGAGGGGTTATTGCATCCATCTTTCATTTTGGTGACAACTCGCATGAGTTTGTCTGGTTTCCTGTTGTCTCTTTTTAGCTTATTTCTTGCTTAGCTAGACACATCGTTGGTTGTTTCGGTTCACACTTCACATTGGAATTTTATGGTTCTTGATCCTCATTGGTTCAGATCTTTTCCATTTGAAGGCCATGTTTTTATGGTGAATGTTCTAGAATCTTGATGGTACTCATCCTATGGGCAGTTTTAGTTTCAGTTTAGCATTGGCTTCTAGACACAACTTCCAGATTTGTCATCATTATGGGTCCATTCATCTACTGTTGCTTACAGATTCCAGGGTTGTTCCCGTTTGGAGTTTTCGAGTGTTCCGTGGCATCGGGTCTTCTGTTGCTTTATCATGATTCCTTGAGTCAATCAGTGGCTCTCATCCGGTTTTAGTAGTATACAGAAGAATATTTCCTTGCTTGCCTATATCAAGTTCCAGTGTTACTCCACAGTGTTCTTCCAGTGATTCTTCGCAGCAGTTCATCTCACTGAGGGGGGTTTCTCTCTCTTTGCATTTGTACATGAGTACCTAATCTGGCCTTGTTGCCGGGACTCATATTTGCATAATAATCTGCTTCTCCCTAAGTTACACTTATGGGGGGGTGTTGGTGTAATAAATTATTAATTACACTTAGCATAAGTTTACTTAGGCATTATTTAATTCCTAGGTTTATTTATTTTCATCATTATCTTTTGAGCTATCTTGTTGCTCAAGATAAGATTAGGTTTAGGAATCTTTGCTTTTATAAAGCAAATTATCTCTTGTAATTAATTGTCTTTTTCGAATATATCAAATTGCATGTTTTTATGCAATCTCTGCTTTTTCGTTTTCCTCTTCTGTGGAAGGTAATTTTTAGGTTTGCAATCAGATCTTAGCAATTCTAACAGGAAGCTACTCCAAAAGTAGGTCATAAAGGAACTATAGTGACTGCTTTTCATGCTAGAGAAGACAACTACTAGATTGTTGACAACAGATGCTCAAATCATATGATAGGTGATAAGAGTAAGTGTGTTAAACTTAAGAATTTTGAAGGAGGTCTTGTCAAGTTTGGTGATGCTACATCTATTAAGATATGTGGAAAAGGTTCAATAAGTTTTGATGGAAAGCATAATATAGATGATATTCTTTATGTTAAAGGGTTCCAGTATAATATTCTAATTGTAGGATAAATGTGTAGCAACGGATATAATTTTGTGTTTTAGGATGGTGGTTGTGAGATCAGAAAAGGCTCTAAAACTCTGGTTGTTGTTGGAGGGATAGATGGAAATGTTTGTCAACTTAAAGGTGATAATGGTATGTGTTTTATGAATCAAATCAATGAAAGTTATCCATGGCATAGAAGAATGTGTCACATCAATTTTTTTAGCTTAGTTAGAATCAACTTTTCTCAACTTGTGAGAGATCTAACAAAGATTACAAAGCCTATAAATGTTGTCTGTAAGGAATGTAAAATTGGGAAGCAAGCTAGAAAGAGTTTCAAAGTCAAAGAACAATTTACTACTAGTCCTTTGGAGTTGGTGAAAGTAGATCTTTGTGGACCTAATAGAACAAGAAATTTTCAAGGTGACAAGAATTTCATGCTATTATTTGATGATTATGGATGATCCCACAACAATGCTTTACACTTTTTGGCCAAACTTGACATTGAATTGAATTTTTTAACTAAATTCTCACTTTTAGGCACCTATAGCTGCTAAACCATGAGGAATTTGAAGATGATGCAAACTAGTGATTTGTGACATTTTGTTTGTAGATTCTAAATATTTATTTAAAAAAAAATTGGAATCAAATTGAATTTCTTTTTCTATCTCCTTCTAAAACTAGTTTTTAATAGTAAACAACATTTTTAAAGAGTGATGTGTACTTGCTAACACAAAAAAATTTCTATGAAGGATAATTTTTTTTTTTTCATTTAGATTTGTAACTACGATATCTATGGCATGCACTTTGTTTCATAGTATTTTATTCAATAATTTTTTCTTAATTAATTTTTGAAGTCAAACCAATTACAATTTAGACATAGGTTTACATGCTAACGCAACATTTTTTGTATGTATCAAAATCCTTTTTTTTTTGTTGGATCAAGGACATCAATATCAAGGGAATATATATTTTTCAGAATTTTCTTTGATAATATACTATTTTTCCACATGTGTAGAACAAAAAGCTTGATTTTCAATGAAAAACCCACATTCACAAGAAATGCAAAATAAATATAATAATCAAATTAAATATATTTAAATTTATACTTTTTGGGAAGCTTATAATAAATACTACATACTTACAAAATATAAATTTTAAATGAATTCATTTGAATTCCCAAAAGGTAAATAAAAAGTGGTATTTTATCAACATTTTGGTAGGTGTAAAGGAGACTCCATTATAGGTATGGTTTAAAACTAGTGGGGTTCTATCCAAGGCGGTTTGATCTAAGTGGGTTTGATCAAAACCTCTTCAATTATCCTTTAAATGAAACCTTTCAATGCTTAAATCATTATATTTTCTAAATATATGTGATTTCAACAAAAATCAGGATGTTCTAGAAAGTGTAAACCATTATTGTGGCAACTGTTAGCATTTTGTAGCTTCGTAAGCTATTTTCCCTTAAATAAAATCATCTCAAGGCAGGCCGACCTTTTGTTTCATAAACAAAAATTGTATTCTTCTATGTTGACCCTAGAAAGAAAGATAATCCAAATTTGTATATAAAGAGGATGAATTCCTCTCATTTGATCGACAATTCATTCACTCTCCAATTCACATCTTCCAGTAGCAGCAATAGTTCACTTACTAGCAGCAGATCAGAATTTGAAGAAGTGTTATCATTAGTGTATTTAAGGTTTGCTTCAAGGAGAAGCGCCATTTCTTATTGTATGAGACTCGACCTATTTTAGGGCCTAATTTTGTATGTAGTTTTCTACACTTTTCTTCTAGTATATAAGAGAATATTGTTGTTGAGTTTTTCTCCCTCGAGTAGGAGGATTTTCCCAGGGTAATCGCTTTGTTCATTGCCTATGTATTGCATTTTATGCTTGTTTACATTTCTAATCTAAAAAATAACATGGTATCAAAGCGGGTTTAAGAAAGGATCTAATCAGATTTGTCTAAGCATTCTTCATTAAATATCATTCCATCAATAGCGGATTTGGAGCATACCTTAGAAGCAAATCTAAGGTGTTTTTAAGAGCAGTCTTGAAGGTGAATTTTTGTAGATCTAAAAGGTGAATTGTAGTAGAATTAATTGCATATCTTCAAGGGAGTGTTGTTGTAGATTTAAAGATTATCTATTGCAGAATTGAAGGAAATTTTATGCAGACCTTAAAGGGAAAATACCTGTAGACCTATAAGAAAAAATTCTTGAGTAGAATTGTAAAGAGTTTTAGATCTGATTGGAGAAGAGGGTCAAAAATTCATCTACTGCATGGATGGGAAAGCAACTGGTGAAGTTTATTTGAGTGATAGAGTCAAATGATGCTTGTGAACGAATATATACAAATTGTTGCTCTAGTTGGTTGTAGCTAGACTACTCTTGATAGCCATCCAGCATTTGGAAGTCTGGGCGATTATTCAACAAGGATTAAATCAATTAAGGTCTAATCAAACACAACTTTCCTTTGTTGGTTTTTCAAAGGAAATTTTGTTTGGTATTCTGAATGAAGATTGGAGCTGTCTAAAGTAGGCTCTATAGGAATGTTTTTGTGGTATTCAAGGTTATTACAAACCTAGTAATCACTTTGGTGCTCAAAGGTTGTGACTGAATGGTCGCATTGATACCATTCCCTATGTGCATGGACTATGATGGTATCTTGATGAGATTCCTAGTTCTACATTGAATATGTTGGCTGCATAATGTAAAAAATGAGTTGAGAAAATTGTCTTTGTAATCTATAGTGTTGTGATTAGCATTTCCAAGAGAAAAAATTGAGTAAAGACAAAAGAAAGATATATCAGAATCAAAAAAGATAAGTTCCATTATTTCTTCAACTTTTCTATCTAATGATATTTGCTACATGCTTCATTTGTATTAGGGGTAGTTTGATTTCATGAACTATTATTAATCTCTTTAAAATGCAGGATGGATCAAGGAGCAAAAGGATGTTGGATTATTTTAAGATATATTGAAGACCTTATTATTTGAGGTGATGCTTCTTGAAGATTAGTCAGTGAGGAGTAGGAGGATCCTATGGATATGGATTCATCCCTCAATTACACTCCTTCCATTCAAAGGGAGCTAAATTCCAGGAACAAGTTGAGATCATTTCCAGGAAGAGGATTTAAGGCTCTAAAGATCAGTCAATGGAGGTATGGATCAAGAGGGAGTTCAATGTTCAACAAAATGAAGTCCTATGTCTCAAGGAACTAGAGTAACTCACTAAGAAGAAGTGAAGGTGTTAGCTAAGTGGGTTGCAGTGTTGCAAGGCCAGTGCTAAAGTCCTTGGAATACCTCTTCAGCGGTAAAAAATAAAATTGCATAAGATAGTCAATCTAGATTTGACATTGGTAGCTCTGCAAACCTATTCAGAATAGGGTGATCTAGGATGACGTCAAGGAGGATAGTCCTAGACTCTCGCAAGTCAGTAATGCCAAAGGCATGCATTGGAAACTATTCCTCTAAGGAAAGAATTGTAGGTAATCTTGGATGAGGAGGTTAGGAGGTTGATGCAAGTACTTGGAGCTTCAGAGGGAGTCATATCATCATGAAGATTTTTTTTAATGTATATTTCTTTGAGATGAAGAAATATGAGGTGAAATTTGGGTATGTGCAGGATCATCATGGAAAAAATAGGCCCTTAAGTGGCAAAAAATTCAAAAAAATCAAAGTTAGGCAACTTGACGTAAAAATTTGAATAAGTTATCTATATTATTTCAAAAATATGTAAGAATAGAATTGTAGCAAATTGAATGTAGTTTCTAAACTACTAGGTTTATTTAAAAAAAAAAAATCTATTTGGTGAAAATTTAAAATTTCAATGCAGTAGTACTTAAATTTCAAGGAAAATAAGAAGTAGGTGTTTGTCTAACCACCCTAACCACAATAAAATGATTATATTTTAGATATAAGTAGAGGACTCATGTCCCGATGTGATGAATATTTTTTGTAATTTTTTCCAAGTAAATAATTAATTATGATTTTTTTTACAACTTTTAAAAATATAAAAACTCGTCGCCTAACCACCTTAACTTGGTCAAAACTTCATGAAATTCATTTTTTTTAATCCTATAGTATATGAAGCATAGAATGTGACACATGTTTCAGATTCAAAAATGTGATATCATTTGAAAGCTATAGATGTTTTCAATTAGCCTATCAATCAGGACTTTAGTCAATTCAAATAGAAAATGAATAATAATAATTTATTAAATTCAAAGTAAAGCATAATTTATATTGGTAGAAAGATGAGAATCTCCTTTAAAACCATTTTCTTTCATTAATTTTGGGTTAAAAAAGTCATCAGTCACATACCCTACAAATACCCATCATATTGCCACTTTTTGGCCCATCATGATCTTGCACATACCCAGCTCTTATAGTGTATATTTCTCTGAGATGGAGAAATATGAGGTGAAAGCCCTTGTAGTGTATATTTCTCTATGACAGAGAAATATGAGGTGCAAGCCCTTGTTCATCTTTGAGACTAACATGAGACATCATGTTGAGAGACTCCATGACGACAATATCTTGTACATCTCTAAGACTAAGATGAGACGTCATGTTGAGAGACTCCATGACGAGTATATCTTGTACATCTCAAATATTGAGATGTGTTTCTTTCCACAAATGGGAGTAGCCATTTTGGACGTCATGTTGAGAGACTCCATGACGAACCCTTGTACATCTCTGAGATTGAGATGTATTTTCCAGAAATGGGTGTAGCCATTGTGGACATCATGTTGAGAGACCCATGATGAACTCTTGTACATCTCTGAGACTAAGATGTTTTTTTCCACAAATGGGTGTAGTCATTGTGGGCATCATGTTGAGAGACTCAATGATGAGGATATTTGAAAATACCTCCCTAGCTAAGAGGGATTGTTAGCTTTTTGTAGTTTTGGGAGCTATTTTCCCTTAAATAAAATCATCTCAAGGCAGGTCAACCTTTTTTTTCATAAACAAAATTTGTATTCTTCTAGGTTGTCCCTAGAAAGAAAGATCATCCAACTTTGTATATAAAGAGGATGAAGTCCTCTCATTTGATCAACAATTCATTCACTCTCCAATTCACATCTTCCAACAATAGCAGCAGTTTTCCTACTAGCAACAAATCAAACTTTGAAGAAGTGTTATCATTAGTGCATTTAAGGTTTGCTTCAAGGAGAAGTGCTATTTCTCATTGTATGAGACTTGACCTATTTTAGGGCCTAATTTTGTATGCAGTTTTTTGCACTTTTCTTCTAATATATAAGAGAATATTGTTGTTGGTTTTTTCTCCCTTCACTAGGAGGGTTTTCCCAGGGTAATCACTGTGTTCATTGCCTGTGTTGCATTTTCTGCTTGTTTACATTTCTGATCTAAAAACTAACACCAACACCCTTATTCTAGAATGACTTGGGTAACCTTTATCAAAGAAAAATCATAAACTTTAGAAAAATTTAAGGCATTTAAAGCTATGGTTGGGAATGAAATGGTAATGAAAATTAAATTTTTAAGATCTAATAGAGGTGTAGAGTTCACCTCCAATGAATTCAACATCTTTTGTGAAGATCATGGAATAAAGAGACATTTTTTAGCTCATAGGACTCCTTAGCAAAATGGAGTGGTGGAAAGGAAGAATAAGACTATTCAGGAAGTAGCAAGGACAATAATGAAGGAAGAAAATATAACAAATGTGTACTAGAGAGAACCAATTCATATTGTAGTCTACATACTTAACAAAGGAAAAGCAATGACAAACAGTTCAAACACTCTTTATGAGTTGTGGTATGGAAGAAATCCAACTGTCGTGTTTGGAAGAAAATTCTATATCAAAAGAGATGAAGAAAACTTAGTAAATTTTGATGCAAGATTTCATGAAGGTATCTTGCTTAGATATTCTATAAAAAGAAAAGCTTACCGGAGCTACAAAAAGAGGCCAAAAAAAATTGTTGAAAGTGCAAGTTTCAAGGTGGATGAAGATCTACATAAAATTTCAATGCTGATAGATGGATATGAATTAGATGAGTCCTCTTGGAAAGAAGAAGAAAAAGATAATGTTAAGGAAAATGAAGTATAGGTTGAATAGGAAGAATCTTTGAAAAGGATCCCTAAGACCCCTAAGAATGTGTAGAAGAATCATTTTGAATACCATATCATTAGTGACAAAAGCAAATGTGTATTAACAAGAAGAAAGGCTACTATGATAGAAGAACAAGAAAATTTTTGTTTACTTTCCAAATTTGAACCTAAAACAATGATTGAGGCATGCAAAGATGAATTTTGGATCAAGGCTATGGAAGAAGAGTTGATGCACATTGAGAAGAATCAAACTTGGGAACTTTTCCCAAGACTAGTGAACAAGAATGTGATTGGAACTAAGAGGGTATTTTGGAACAAAATAAATCAGAGTGGAGAATTTTTTAGTAACAAGGAAATAATTTTGTGTAAAGGCTACTCACAAGTGGAAGGAATAGATTTTGAGGAGAAATTTTCTCTACTAGCAAGAATGGAAGCTATTAGGATACTTTTGGCTTTTGCAGCACATAAATATTTCAAAGTATATCAAATGGATGTGAAGTTTGCATTCTTGAATGGTGAGTTGGAAGAAGAAGTTTATATTAAACAACCAAAAGACTTTCAGTTGTTAGAAGATCCTAATGCATTGTATATTGAAGAAGACATTATATGGACTCAAGAAATCTCCTAGAGCTTGGTATGCAAGATTGGATAGGTGCTTGTTGCAAAAAAGGGTTCAATAAAGGTATTGTAGATAGCAATATTTATTTGAAGGTTGAAAAAGATCAAATCTTGATTGTGGTTGTGTATGTTGATGATATAATTTTTAGAGAAAATGAAAGTATGTGAAAGAGATTTGCATAATATATGCATAATGAGTTTAAAATGTCTATATTTGGGGAGATGAGTTTCTTCCTTGGGCTTCAAATCAATAAAAAAAAGGTATATTCATTTCACAATAAAAAAATGTCAAGAAAATGATGAAGAAGTTTGGAATGGAAGATTCTAAATCAGTATGCACTCCTATGGTTACTAGTTGCAAGTTGAGAAAGAATGATGAATCATATAAGCCTAATCAAATCAAGTATATATCAATGGTTGGAGGATTGCTATATCTAACTACTACTAGAACATATATCATGCATGTAGTTTATCTTGTGGCTAGATTTCAAGAAGATCCTATAGAATCACATGTGTTAGCAATGAAGAGAATATTCAGATACTTGAAGGGAACTTTGAAAGATGGCTTGTGGTATCCAAGGGCTATTGAATTCTCTTTGAGTTCTTATACAAATGTAGATTGGGTAGGTTGTGTGGATGAAAAAAAAGTACAAGTGGTGGTGTATTATTTCTTGGAACCAGGTTGGTATCTTTGCTAAGAAAGAAGCAGGATTCAGTGTTATTCTCCATTGGAGAGAAAAAATAAATTGTTGCAGCATCATGTTGCACATAGGTTTTGTGGATGAAATAGACCTTGAAGGATATCAAGTTAGTATATGAAGAACCTCTCTATATTTTGTGATAATACAAGTGTTATCAATATTTCAAAGAATTTAGTAATTCATTCAAGGCCAAAGCATACTTCAATCTGATATCACTTTTTGAGAGAAAAGGTTGTAGAGAATGAGGTAAAGTTAGAGTATATACCTACAAAGGATCAGGTTGCAAATATCTTCACAAAGGCTCTTCCTAAGGATATTTTTGAGGATCTCTAGGAGAAGTCAGGGGTTATTGCATAAGAATATGTATCAATCTAATGTATTTCAAGATTCATTCCTTGTTCTAGATTGATGTTGGTGGCTACCTCTCAAGGGGAGTAGGTAACTTGGCATTGTTGGTTGTTGCAGTTGAGGGGAGTAAGTGTTGTCATTGTGTGGCATAAAGGTTTCTTCCTTTGTTAGTTATGTCAAAGGATATGTGTAGTATTTGTTGGTTGGTACAATATGTTATGGGGTAGTGTGTAAGAAGTAAAATGGAAAGGTATCTAGAGGTGGTGTGAAGAAAATAGAGTGTACTAAAAGAAAAGGTAGTTGTAGAGTAGTTAATGCCTTTGGGGGAGAGAAAATATGTATGATTAATGTCAAAGGGGAAGCTAATAGGATACATTTGTCGCACTTTACTATTGATGTCAAAGGGCGAGAGAAGTCTTGTAAAAGAGAAAGTGTTGGAGAGAGTTTATGCTTTTGTAAGGGGGAGCAGTGTGCATTGATGTGTAGTATGTGTTAGTGATCAGAGTTGTTCTTTTTGTTTTATTATGGTTTTTTCTCTGCATTTCTTTGTAGTGCAATTTCTAGTCTTGTGGATCTAAGGGTGTTCTTAAATTGATCATATCTATCTCTAGTCTAAGTTTTTCAAACTTTGGTTCTTCGTGAGGTTGGATTCATGTGTTGCAGTATGAGGAAAGCTAATTGGGTGTACAAAACGAATGTGTTCTTCAAGTGAAAGTTTTTGCAAAGGAATTTGTTGAATTTTAGGGTGTTTGGAATATTCCAAATTATATTTAAGTATTGTGTGTGGTGTTGGAATCAAGCAACACTGAGAGGGGGGGTGAATCAATGTTGTGTAAATTTTAGCTTTATTAACCTAATCATTAAAGTGTTGATAACATTCAATAAAAATAAAGATGCACACACATAAGACAAATAACCACAACACCATAACACAATTTTTTTTGTGTGGAAACCCTGTTAGGGGAAAAACCATGGAGGTTAATCCACAATATAGTTATGAGTATACTCCAAAAATATTACAAATGGGAATGCACTTGCATTCAGGTGCACTGCATAGAGCTCGCTACTCAAAATCAGAAAGGCTTATGCCTTACAAAATTTTGGAATACTTCCAAGGATTTGAACTAATAGAGTAGCATTTACAAATGCCTAATTATAGTTTTAGTTAGGCTCAACAATCAGTTCACGACCTTCTATTTGATTTTGCACTTCGCTCTGCTCTACTTTAATTCGCTTCACAAAAATCCTTAATGCACAAGAGAAATTATGCATAATCACTCTATTGACCTTCTAAATTTTTTAACATACATCAACTCACATTGAACACACACCAAAATGACATAATCAATCACATATATATATCCGCTACCAAGAATTCAATCGCTACAAGTCAACTTCATCAAAATAAGAAATATTCACAAATTGTCAGCTCAAATCATTCATAATAATTAATGCACATCCACAAGAGTTGGCCATGACATAGTGGGGGCCCAAAAAAAAATGTAAGAGAAAAAAATACTTAACCAATAAATCCTCAAATATCCATGACACATTGTATTCACCGAGTCGGCCTTCATACACTGATAAACAAAAAATTGGTTTATCGGACCTTCTAACTTCCACCCAAAATTGATACAAGGCACCAAGATTTATGGATAACACATATTATGCATCGAACAATACTCCATGAGATCCACAACACAAAATATTAACAAAAAATCTTTCTATGAATTGAAGAACACAAAACTACTGGATGCTCTATTCTACCTAAACAAATAACCATTGATCTTCAATCCGTCTGCCGGTATCAGTAAATGATGACATGTGGATCTACTAGCTAACAAGGGTTTCCATTCAATGAAAACACCTAAAAAAATATGCAGTGTCTCTTTCCAACAATCTCCCCCTTTGGCATTGATGGAAACACTTAGTGAAAAATGGCTAAGTATCATATCAGTACCAACAAAAATACACTGCCAACCAAAACTCCAAAAATATCTTTATCCACTGCTCAAAAACTATAACTCCTCCTTAGATAAATATACATTTTTCACTGATCTATTCTCCCCTTTGCCATCAATGGTGAAGATGGGGAATCCACATACCAAACTTCTACAAACAAAAACTTCAAAACTGCATATGTAAGAGCTTTGCTTCAAACAACTTACACACACTTGAAAATGTCTACAAAATTTGTCTTTAATAGGTTTAGACTTGTGTCCCAAAATTTCTTGAGGCTTTCCAGAATATTTATGTGACCATAGATTAAATAGGATTTCACTTCTGTAGACTCAAGGCTCACTAGTTCACTAACCGCCATAGCATCTTGTGCTTCTTTCAAAGCATTCAACATGGTCTCCATTTTTGGACCAATTACTCTTCTAAGTTCACTAGCTCTTGCCACAACTTTGTCATTCTCACACTTCAAGCTCTTTATTTTGTCAAGTAAGGATATAAATTGACCTTCTTGTTCACCAATAGAAACAATTAGCAGATCAAAAGAATCAAAAATAGTTGCTAACTCCTTTTCATAATCCTTAGCCTTCTTCTCATTTTCCTCTGTAAGTTTGAATAGAGACAAACATGATTTGTGAATCTTTCCACCTTTTGATAGGGCACTTTGAACATTTTTCACATAGGTGGCTAACAATTTTTTATCATTAGCTATCAAACCTTTCAACCTATTGAACTTCCTAGCATCAAACTCCTGCAGTTTGACTAGAGTTGACTTCTCAAGTGACTCAAAATGAGTGCTTACCGAATTTATAAGTTTCTTCAACTCATCAGAGGAGGAACCAAATGGATCTTTAACATGTGTAGGCATGATCTTCTCTAGAATATTCGATGCAAGATTCAATAACTCATTGTCCTCAATGTGAGACTTCAAAATTTCTTCACTAGCCTTAGCTTGTGTAAATGATGCGACCTTCATTTTTTGGATTGGGGATAGAGTAGAAAAATGAATGAAGGTGTCTTCCAACTCAAAATAAAATTATTCCTTTTTCTCTTTTAGAAACTTCATCACTGGTTCTGTAGTGTCTCTTGCTTCTACTACAACTCCCTTAACTTCAACCTTCTCTTCCTCAAGCACTGTTTCCTCAACCATATACTTTTTCTTGTCATTTTCTACTTCAACTTCTTCAACCAGTATCTCCTTCTCTTCAATAGATACAAATTTAGGGGATTCAGTCTCCATAGATTCTTCTGAATCATTCACCTCAAGAGGAATCTGAGTGTCCTCTACTGTAACCTCTTCATTTATTGGACCAAATGAAATATCTTCTACATGCTCCTCTTCTAAAACAACATCAATTATGTTCTTCAATAGAACTTTCCTCAAAATACTTTTAGTTTCCTTTTCCACTTCTTTAGTTTTACCCAACATAAGCTTGTTTATCCTTGACTTGCTCTTGAAATCCCTTTTTGCTTCTTTTAGGATTGCTTTCATCTCCTCTACAGACATTACCGGAGTTATATTTGCAAGAACTCGTTCTCTCAACTGTTATTCTTCAGTTCTGGCATTAACACTTCTCATTTTCAAAATGTCATACAATTCTTTAGGCAATTGTGCCATTATCTCAATGAGTGTCATTAAAATTTCTCAAGTATTGTATTGTAATTTCTTCAAGGACTCTTTTACTAGCAGTGTCAAAAGAACCATAAACTTCACATAGAGGATTAAGATTTCCATCCTCAATTATAGCTCTTTCAACTTCCTCTACTATCATACCAGGTTTATTAGACTTCATCTTCTTCTTAGCTTTCTCCTCATCACCAGAGGGCTTGACTGTTGTTGTAGATTTTATTTCTTTGACTTCTTCGTCAAATTTTGTCTCTTCATCTTCTGAAACAGCTTCATACACTCTTGTGCTCTTATCCTTCTTTCTTTTACTAGAGGCCTTAACTTGAGTTTTTGCAGGGGTGGACTTCTTTGCATGACCGGATAGGGGTGCAAAGCTCCTTGTTGATCTAGTACAAGCAAAGGATACTATCAGACTACTAGATTTATATTTAGTAGGCTCTTTCCCTTTTTCACTTTCATCTTGATCTCTTTTTCTTCTTGCTTCTCTTAGGGCTTCTGTAGGTATGCCCATGCTCTCTGCAAAGACTTCCACTTCTTTTCTCACTAGCTGAACTATCATTGGTTTCTTCAATTGCTCATGGACTTGCATGCTCTTCTCTGCATATGTTCCAAACCTTTCTTCAAATGAATCCATAGGTTTACTCAACAAATGTTGAGAATATAGCTCCAAGATACTCTCCTCAACTTCATATCCCATAGGAATAATTCAAACAGTTATTGGTTCTACCGCTTCCATTAAGCACTAATCAATATCCACCATAAAACATATTGTATCCTTATACTTCTCCACAATAGAAGTGGGAATTCTTTCCCTTTCTTGCATTACATTTTGAAATTTCTTGAAGTACCCCCAAATTGTAGTTTTCTTAGTTTGCATATCACCAAGACTAAATAACATGTCTCTAATCTGAATAGCTATAGGCTTGTTGATTTTCCAATGCACTTTCCCAACACCCGAAACTTCATCCATGAAATAAAAGAACAAACACAACAAAAAATTACCATATTTAAAATAATTTTTCTTGTCTTTCTTTATCTTACCAATATTTTCCATTAGCTGACCTTGAAGCAATTCACACAAATCATACTCTGCATTCTCTTTTACCATTTCATAGGTTGCATATATGGCTATACTAGATACAAAATTTTCTCTGCTAGAGTGATATATCTTATATCCAATAACCATGGAAGGAAATTTCACACCCAAATCAATGATATCATCAATTGTCATTGCTCTTTTATCATAAACAAAACTAGTTGCATCAGTTACTATTTGATTCTTCACAGACTTCATAATCGACAATCCACTAGAGGAATTAAATCTTGTAACAACACATATAGCCTCTTTTGTAATCTTGAAGGGTTGATTTAACCACATGAATTCTGCATGAACTCAACTCAAGATGTACCAGACCCATTCGCTTTCATCAAACACAGGAAATTTCACAATTTGCATGAATTTCTTCTCTTCTAGGGTTTTGAATTTGGGCTTGACAGAAAAATCTTCCCCAACAATGTGATTGGAATACAAGTTTAACAACTACGAGCTTCCTAATTATTCAATATTAGCATGAATGTATGCCTTAATATCCTCAATGTGCAAAACACCATATAGAATAGACGAAAATGCACCTAAGGGTTCAATCTCAACAGACTTGAAAGGATGCCATTTAAAATTCATACATGGTTTTTCTTTGACTTCAACTACCAGTGGAGTAGCCATTTTTTACAAATTCATAGGTTTGCAAGATTTTCCAATAAATACCTTTTAGCCAGATTAGGTTTTGAACTTCAAATTTCCTTCACGCTTGAATTCTCACCAATTTTTTTCCAAATTTCACTTCAGATCTATTCAAACTTCTCAAAATGAAAAGTGATAAATCAAGAGTAAAAGTGACCTTTTATCATTCACACACCTAACCTTTTGTTGCAATAAATTATTTTTCTCTGTCTCATCCAAATACCCTGTTTCCATGCACTATAAGAGAACACATTTGTGAACCTTCAATTCTATCTAGATACTTTCTCCAATTGTTCAACAACATCAGTAGATCATTAATGCAATCAATGAACTTATCCAAATTTTGATGTCGATCACTTGTAGTGGGTTTCGAAGGATTTTCTTTACAGTTCCCCCTAGGCTAGAGGCCTTAACCTAATTCCCAGAGGAATTGCCAAAAGCTAATTCTAGTGTTGGCTCATTTCTTGCAACAAAAGGACTCTTTTCCACCCATGTTTTCATCTATTTTCTGATTTGATCTATAGCAACTTTCCCTTTTCCTTTTTCATCATTCTGCATGTTTCTTCTTTGATTTACCAGACCTCTTCTACATAATCTAGTAATATGACCAGTTTTATTGCAATTGTAGCATACCACATGTCTTTGTCCAGACTAGTTGTTCCACTGGATTTCTCTTGATCTGCACTGGTTAGCAATATGGCCAAATCTATTGCATGTATAACATCAACATCTCTATATAAGTTCAACACATTTCTACATTTATTTGACTTATGACCATACTTGTTATAGTTAAAGCATTGACCAGAGAATGATGGACTATTTGAATTCATTCTACTTCTGCATTGAGCTACCATATGACCAAATTTATTACAAACATAACAGATACCATTAAAACTTTGAGCATTAGGTTGTCTTACCAGATACCTTCCAGTGTTGTTCATCTAATTTCCTTGTTTGAATCTTCTTTGTCCAAATTTCCTTTGTCCTGATCCGAAACTTTCTCCTTCTTCCTATCCAAGACCTCGCTTGTCACCATCAATCCTCTAACTCTTAATCAATTCATCAAGCTTGGATGAGATAATATTGAACTTCTCCTTGAATTCATTTGTTGTAGCAAGTTCATCTCTGAGATCAACAATATTCTTTTCAAATTCTTCCTCATTATGTTTGGTTTGTGCTAACTCTAGTTCCATCTAAATGAATCCATTAGTAATTCAACTACATTCTTTATATTTCTATTTTAGGGATTGGGCAAGCTTTTCTTCATTCTTCTTATTGTCTTCAATTTCCTTAGTCATTCTCATCATGATAGATTCCATCTCATGCTTCTAAACTGCATTATCCCTGGTAGGTTTCTCACATTCTTCTATCTTTTCCTTCAGGGTTTGACTTAGTTGTTCATTTTCCATGTGTTTACTATCTTCATGCTTGATCTGATCATAGAGTTCCCTTCTCTTCTCCCTAGAATTGTTGATTATATCTTTCATTAACTCAATGAATCTCTCAACATTCATGAGATTTTTTTGTAATTCCCAGAATTTAGCTTTTGCCTGATCAAGATCATCTAGGGCCACCATAAGTTGTTGTTGAAGACTGCTTGAATCCATTGAAACACTTTCCAAGATCTTCCCCAAGCTTTTAAGCTTCTTATGAGTAACTAACCTCTAATACCAATTGTTGGAATCAAGCAACATTGAGAGGGGGAGTGAATCAGTGTTGTGAAAATTTTAGCTTTATTAACCTGATCATTAAAGTGTTGATAACATTCAATCAAAATAAAGATGGATGCACATAAGACAAATAACTACAACACCATAACTCAAGAATTATTTTACGTGGAAATCTTGTTAGGGAAAAAACCACAGTGGAGGTTAATCCACAATATAGTTCTGAGTATACTTAAAAAAGATTTCAAATGGGAATGCACTTGCATTCAGGCGCACTGCCTAGAGCTCACTGCTCAAAATCAGAAAGGCTTACTATCTTACAAAAGTTTGGAATACTTCCAAGGATTTAAATTGATAGAGTAGCATCTTAAAATTCCTGATTACAGTTCCAGTTAGTCTCAACAATCAATTTAGGACCTTCTGTCTAATTTTGTACTTCGCTTTGCTTTGCTTCAATTCACTTCACAAAAATCCTTAATGCACAAGAGAAACTATGCATAATTTCTCTACTGACCTTCTAGATTTTGTAACATACATCAACTCACATTGAACACACACCAAAATGATATAATCAATCACATGTATATATCCGCTACCAAAAATTCAATCGCTACAAGTCGGCTTCAACAAAATAAGAAATATTCACAAACTATCAGCTCAAATCATTCATAATATTTAATGCACATCCACAAGAGTTAGCCATGACATAGTGGGGACCCAAAACAAACTGCACGAGCACAAAAATACTTAACCAATAACTCCTCAAATATCTATGACACATTGTATTCACCAAGTCGACCTTCATACACTGATAAATAGAAAATTGGTTTACCATACCTTCTAACTTCCACCCAAAATTGATACGAGGCACCAAGATTTATGAATAACACATATTATGCATCAAACAATACTCCCTGAGATCCACAACATAAAATATTAACAAAAAATATGTATATGAATTGAAGAACACAAAACTATTGGATGCTCTGTTCTACCCAAACAAATAACCACTGATCTTCAATCTGTCTACTGCTATGAGTAAATGATGATGTGAAGATCTACTAGAGTTGACAAGGGTTGCCATCAATGACAACACCTGAAAATATATGCAGTGTCTCTTGCCAACATGTGGTCCATAAGTCATCTTTGAATCAAAGTGTATTTAAATTCTTAATGGTGGTTATATAGGTTCGGTCGACCTTGGGTGTTTACACTAATTGCAGATATGCTTCAGTGTTTGTGGAAGCATGGCATATTGTATATATGTTAGGTTTGAGTTTAGGTATGATGTGGTCCGCCTTCTTTACTCTCCACCACAGGAATGTTTTGGTGCCAACCTAAGTTGAATTTGCACATTTGAGGTGCATAACTGACCTTGTAGATTTTTTTCAAGGTTGAGGATGGTATATATGTGTGATGAATTGATGAACGATGTGTGTGTGATTTGAGTATGTGTTGATATGTGAATTTGATCAGATAAAAAAGATCTAAAGTGTGAGCTTAATGTCTATGACTCCAATGCAGTGAGAAAAAGTGTCTACATTTATAGAGTACCTAAAGTTTTTGATAGTAGTGAGTTGGAGGTTATTGATGGTGTGGAAGGTGTAGTGGTGGATATTCTTTGTTTCTTTGGGATAGGTTTCTCATTGTAACATTCTTCTTCCTTCTTTCTATTATGGCAGTGAGCCCTTCTTCTCTTTTGGGAAATGAGCCCTTCGATAAAGAGCCTATTATATTCGGTGTTGCAATTACTTTATATTGTGAGATAAACCTCATCATGGTTTTTCCATTCTTGGGTTTTCCATGTAAATTTGGCATTCTCATGTGCATGAATGTGTTTGCATTACTATTTCTAATGTTTATATTCTATTAATGCATGTTAAGGGTTTAAAGATTAATGTTGACATGAATGTTAATGAGGGTTTAGTGTTTTAATGTCCAACTGATTCACCCACCCCCCCTCTCAGTTGTCTTTTGTCTTCAACAATAGGTGCTACTAATAATTTAATGTGTGCAAGTGTGTAAATTTGGAGAAATAGTTACATGGAGAATTGAGGATCATGTTGTACTTTATTTTCTTTTTGAAATGCTATATCATTTTGAAAACAAGTTAATTACTTTACATATTTCTTTATCTTATTTTACCTTGCACAATAAAGTTATGTTTACTTGCACTCTAATATGGGAAAATATTAAAAAAAAGTGTATATTTCATATGTTTCCCCTATAATTTTATGTCTAAGTTAGTTATGTCTTGATATGCATTAGTCTGGAACTTGGTTTAGGTTATTTACATGTGGAGGTTGATAAAATCCATTAATCACACAATCATCCATC
The DNA here is from genome assembly GCA_007258455.2 of Sequoia sempervirens. NCBI lineage: Eukaryota > Viridiplantae > Streptophyta > Pinopsida > Cupressales > Cupressaceae > Sequoia > Sequoia sempervirens. The sequence continues at coordinate 484,166,072 of VDFB02000015.1, read as the reverse complement.
CATTTTGATACATTCATATGTGTATCCCATATGCCACCCATCTCCACTTCTTAGACATGAACTCTAGTGTTATTCCCTCCAATTTCAAATCTAGTTTACACTATATTTGAGCTAAACCAATTAAAATTTGTGATTTTTATGTGCTAGATTATGTGCTAAATTTCTTGAATGAGTTCTAGTTATCATATTGAAAGAGATTATTTAGGTCATCATCATAACACAACATGAGTACACCAATATATGCATAAATAATCAATATATTGTGAATATTAGCATAAATAAATATGAATAGCTTGCATTAGCATTTCAAAGGATTAAATTTTATATTATTCATATTTCTATCATTATGAAGAGAAAAAATATGGTGATTAAATAAGGTGCAAGGAGAAGCGAAAAACTTCAAAAATTGCATAACAAGCCCCAAAATGTGTTCCTTAACATCACTCCATTCCAACTCATCTGTTGGTGAAGATGAGTAGATGCATGAGAGAATAATGAAAAAACATATCATAAAAATCAATCAAGATCACACCAATGATTATGTCCAATAGTTCAAAATGATCAAGTCACTTTTGAAAGGAAGTTGGGTAAGTGGAAGTATCTTCCTACACCAATCCATGTAGAAGAAAGTTGTCAAAAATTCTTAAACAAGTTTTTAAATGTTACATATTAAGATGCACATACATATCATAAATATGTAAACATTGAAATCATAACACAAAGTTATTGAATAGGACAACTGAGAGGGGGGGTGAATCAGTTGTCACAAATTTTAACCTTTAATTCAATCATTGGAACTAATGCTTAACACTACTTAAATGATTAATCATCAAATGCCAATGTAGAAAATCAAATCCAACACATAAACATAATAACACTAGATTTACGTAGAAAAACCAATGAGGGAAAAACCATGGTGAGGATTAACTCACACTATAGAGAATATCAAAACTAATTACAAAAGGCTCACTTCATGAAACAAGGCTCACTACTTGAGATAAGGCTCACTACTTTAAAAAAGGACTCATTGTTTGGAACAAGGACTCATTGTCCAATAGGGCTACAACCCAGAGGGCTCACTTCCATAGAGATACAAAGAAGACAAAGAAGACTTGTTATAGAGAGACTACAATCCCAATGCAACAAAGGAGTCCACCACGATCACTTGATCAACTTGCATGAATGATAGAGTTCGCCTTCTGCTCACTGCTTCCAATAACTTAGCATTAAGCTTCACAATGATTTGCCACACACATCTCATACACACTTTCTGAATAGCATAAATTTCACATCTACTCTTTCACTTATCTTCCTTCTTTTCTTTTGTATATTTTTCATTACTAGCTCATCCTATATTTATACTATCTCTAACCTTGAAAAAGATACAATGTCAGCCATCCAAACTTCAAATTCAAATTAGGTCAATGCTAAGACATCCTAGGGTGGAATTAGAATGAGGGTGACCCAAAAAAATGCTTCACTAGGACCCAAAATAAATCCAACAGGCTTCATTAACTTTGAAGATAGTGCTTAACATGAGGTTGGCCAAACTAGTGTAAAATACTTAGAACAATTAAGCTCGAAACTTCCAAAAACCAAAAATATCTTCAATGTAATCAAAACATCTTAACTCTAGAACCACAAGTCAAAAGACTTCATCAAAGAGAAATCTAGATCAACAACTTTTCTCCCGGACCTCAACCAAAACACATAAAAACATAGCTCACAAATGGTGAACACAACTCAAATTTCACAACAAACCAATAGCCAAAAATTTGGATATATCAACCTTCAACAACCATGACCAACATATTTGAACCACACAAACATAGGGGCAAATACCGGATCATTATCCTGAGCAACAATTGAATACATGCAAACTTTCTTTAATACAATTTTCTTAATATCCTCAACATATACAACCAACAACAACTAGTAGATAACCAATTGACCAATTGCAATTAATGACAACACCTTCATTCCTTTCTCCATTCTTGCAACAATCTCCTGCTTTTTCATTGATGGCAACACATGATGTAGAAAACCATCAAAAACACCATACCGGTTTTGAATATACTTCTCAATATTTTTACATGCTTTCTCTCCCCCTTTGACATCAATGGTAAAGGAAAAAGATATGTTCATTGAATCTTCCTTTGACATGAAAACAAAATACTCACAATGACAACACTTGAAACTACCTGCTCCCCCTGAGAGGTAGCCACCAAAACATTAGTCCAAAAAGATAGAACCATAAATCTACCAAATTGATGCATCTCCAAATGCATCTTAGTTTATGAAAGGAGGGGAAATAACCCCTAGCTTCTCTTGGAGATACTCAAAAGTATATTTAGGAAGAGCCTTTGTAAATATATCAACGATCTAATCCTTTGTCGAAATACACTCAAGCTTAAATTCATTCTCCATGACCTTCTCTCTCAAGAAATGATATTTGATAGATATATGCTTTAGCCTCGAGTGCATCATAGGATTCTTCAAAATGTTAATTGCACTAGTATTATCACAAAAGATAGAAATGGGATCATTATATAACACTATGATATCTTTCAATGTATGTTTCATCCATAGAACTTGTGTAAAGCAAGATGCATCAACAATATAGTTAGCTTCAACAGTAGACAAAGAGACCAAATATTGCTTTTAACTCAACCATGCCACCAATTAGCATCCAAGAAAGAATGCACCACTACTTGTACTCTTTTTGTCATCTACACATCCAACCCGATTTGCATCTATATAGGCACTAAGTGTAAAGTTAATATCTTTAGGATACCATAATCCATAATCCAGAGTATCATTCAAATATGTGAATATTATTTTAACAAAATCAACATTTTTTTCTTTGGATCTTCTTGAAATCTAGCCACAAGACAGACCGTATACATAATATCCAGTCTAGTAGTAGTCAAATACAATAGTCCACCAATCATAGATCTATATTTGCACTGATCAACCTTAGGTGAATCATCATCTTTACCCAATTTGCAACTAGTCACCATAGGATTACTTACTGGTTTGGAACCATCCATCTTGAACTTCTTCAACATCTCTCTCACATACTTGACTATGAATGAAAATTCCTTTCTTTGTTTGGTTAATCTGTAGCCCAAGAAAGAAATTAATCTCCCCAAACATTGACATTCCAAATTCTTTCTACATCTTTTCATCTAACATCTTGCACATCTTTTCATTTCCTCCAAAGATAATATCATCAACATATACAACTACAATCAATATTTTGTGATTTTCAATCTTAAAGTACAAATTACTATCTATCATACATTTGTTAAATCCTTGCTGAATCAAATACCTCTCTAACCTTTCATACTAGGCTCTAGGAGCTTGCTTCAATACATATAAATCTTTCTTTAATTTTCACACCATATCTGGTTGATCTATTAACTAAAATCTTTCTAGTTGTTGCATGTAAACTTCTTCTTCTAGCTCACCATTCAGAAATGTTGAATTGACATCCATTTTATAGACTTTGAAATTTTTATGAGCATCCAATGCCAAGAACATCCTCATAGCTTCCATTCTTGCTACCGGGGAAAAATTATCCTGAAAATATATGCCTTCTACTTGTGAGTAGCCTTTACACACATGCCTTGTTTTGTTTCTAACAACTTCTCCATTCTCATTCAACTTATTCTGAATACCCATTTTGATCCAATATTTTTATCTACTATTCTTGGGACCAACTCCCAAGTCCAATTCTTCTCAATCATCAAAAGTTATTTCATTGCTTCCTTCCAATGTTTATCTTTACATGCTTCACTTATTTTCTTTGACTCAATCTCAAAGAATAAACACAAATTTACTTCAGCAACAACTTTGCTTCTGGTTAGTATGCCTTTTGTCTTGTCTCCAATAATCTTATTTTCTGAATGATTCCTTTGTAGATATTTTAGTATCCTAGGGGACATCACTAGAGCATCTTCTTCTCTTTCATTCTGTTCATCTTGCTTTTTTTGCACATCTTTATCATGTTCTTCAATATTTTTTCTATTCTTGCACAATCATGTTCATTAGACACATATCCATCAATATCAATAGAATTGTTTATTGTCTCATTAACCTTCACATTCGAGCTCTCTACAATCTTTCTCAGTCTTTTATTGAAACATTTGTATGCCTTTCTTTTGTTAGAGTATCCAAGAAATATGTCTTCATCACTTCTTACATCAAACTTGCCCAAAGTTTCCTCATCTCTTCTGATATACATTTTCTTTTGAATACCTTGAAATATTTAACTATAGGAATTTTTTCGTGCCATAACTCATAGGGAGTCTTTGTACTATTTTCTCTTTCTTAAACTCGATTGAACACATAAACCATAGTATGAATAGCTTCTTTCTAGTAAACTTTTGGTAATTTGGCTTTAGTGATCATTGATCTAGTAGCCTCTTGAATTGTTCTATTTTTCCTTTCAACAACTCCATTCTACTGAGGAGTTCTTAGACCAGATAACTATCTCTTTATTCTTTTCACTTCACAAAACATATTGAACTCATGGGAGGTGAATTCTCCACCTCTTTCAGATCTTAAGCATTTTATCTTCAAATTCACTTCATTTTCAACCATAGCCTTGAATGCCTTGAATCTATCTAATGCATATGATTTCTCTCTAAGAAATGTAACCCGCATATATCTAGAATAATCATCAATTAAAAGCATAAAGTACCTTTCTCCAAGTAGACTTCACACTCTTATAGGACCACAGAGATCTGTATGAAATAAATCCAATAGTCTAGTAGTAGATTGCTCTTTTGATCTATAATGATTTATTTCTTGCTTCCCAAACTGACAATTCCTATAGATAGCATTAACAGGCTTTGTAATACTTGGTAAATATCTCATGGCCTGAAAAACACTAATCCTTTCCAAATTATCAAAATTCATGTGACACATTCTCTTATGCCATAACCAACTATCATTTATTTGAGTCATAAAGCATCATCCATCAACACCCTTAAGTTAATAAATATTCCCTTTAGATTTCCTTCCTATAGCAATCAATGTTCTAGATCTTTTCTGGATCTCACATTTTTCATCCTTAAACACAAGATCATGTCATTTTTTGCACATTTGGCCAAAGCTCAACAAATTATGCCTTAAACCCTTAACATAGTAAACATTGTCAGTACGATGCTTTCCATCAATACTTAATGAACCTATCCCACATATTTTAGCACTAGTATCATCTCCAAACATAACCAATCCTCCATCATATTTCTCAAGTTTAATAAACTTACTCTTATCACTAGTCATGTGATGTGAAAAACCACTATCAACTACCCAAAAATTATTTTCTTGTTTAGCATGTAGGGTAGAGTTAGTTGTACCTTCATTTTTCTCCTTCTCCTTCTCCGGAGGGCTTTCCTTTACCTGCTTTTTTGAATTAGTAGAAGTGGGTTCATCCTTAATCACCAAGAACAAGCATTCATTATCATCTAGATCTTCATATTCTAAATATTCATCTAAAATACTAGCATTCTCATTTGCATAGTAAGCTTTGTTAATCTTATTTCCTTTCTTTTCTTTCTCATATCTTTGTTTATTCCTTTTAGCTCTTTCTGGACACTTTGCAACATAATGACCTTTATCTCCACAACTAAAGCATTTAAAGGGAAACTTACCTTCATACTTACCAGATCCTTTCCTCATTATTCTTACAAAGTTAGCTTCTATTTCATCAAAGTTTTCTTCATTTGGGTCTTCATCTTTTGTAGCTTTAAAGGTAGTCTCTCATTTTCCTCTATTTCTTAGACTCAACTTCCTCATCTCATAAGATGTCAAAAATCCTAACAATAGATCCTTAGTACAAGTCTTATAATCTATAGTCTACTCAATAGCACTCACCTTCTCATTGTAAGCATCAAGAAGCATTCTGAGAATCTTCATTACAATCCTGCTTTCATCTATAGTAGTGCCAAGTGATCGCATTCTAGCCACTACCTCATCCAATATTTGTACATAAGCTTTAACATTTTCATCTTTGGAAATATGTATAAGATCAAACTATGTTTCTAAATTCTACAACGTTTCCTCTTTAAATTTTTCATCACCATCATGCGCTCTTTCTAAAGCACCCTAGACTTCCTTATCTATCTTCAAATTATAAACCTTAATCAACTCGAAATGTACTAGACTATTCTTCAAGATGAACTTCACCCTATTGTTCACTTCATGTGCTATGATCTCATCAGGTGTACTTGGTCCATTAGTAGGAGGATTTTAAGGATTCTTGCAAGATTTCTCCACATCATATCCACAATACTCAAAATATTCTTCCATCAATACTTTCTAGATACCATAATTAGTTCCATCAAACCTCAAATAGTCAAAGACCATTTTGCTAGACATCTCGAACCTTCCTCAATTGGTTAATATCTTCACCAAGGAATTGAGCTTTGATACCAATTGTTGAATAGGAAAACTGAGAGGGGAGGTGAACCAGTTGTCACAGATTTAAACCTTTGATTCAATCACTAGAACTAGTTCTTTACACTGCTTAAATGATTAATCATCAAATTCCAATGCAAAAACTCAAATCCAATACATAAACATAATAACACTAGATTTTTGTGGAAAGCACAATGAGGTAAAAAACCACAGTGAGGATTAACTCACACATAGAGAATATAAAAACTGATTACAAAAGGCTCACTACCTAAAACAAGGGTCATTGCCTGAAACAAGGACTCATTGTCCAATAGGGCTATAACCTAGAGGGATCACTACCACAAAGATACAAAGAAGACTTGTTATAGAGAGACTACAATCCCAATGCAGCAAAGGATTCCACCATAGTCACTTGATTAACTTGCATGAATGATAGAGTTCACCTTTTGCTCACTGCATCTGGTAACTTAGCATCAAACTTCACATTGATCTGCCACACACATCTCACACACACTTTTTGAATAGCATAAAACTCGTGTCTACTCTTTCACTTATCTTCCTTATTTTATTTTGTATATTTTTCATTACTAGCTCATCCTGTATTTATACTATCTCCAACCTTGAAAAAGATAAAACGTCAGCCATGCAAACTTCAAATTCAAATTAGGTCAGTGCCAAAACATCCTAGGGTGGAATTAGAATAAGGGTGACCCAAACACATGCTTCACTGAGACCCAAAATAGATCCAACACACTTCATCAACTTCAAAGATAGCATTTAGCATGAGGTCGCCCAAACCAATGTAAAACACATAGAACAATTAAGCTCAAAACTTCCAGAAACCAAAAATATCTTCAATGCAATCAAAATATCTTAACTCTAGAACTACAAGTCAAAAGACTTCATCAAAGAGAAATTTGGACCAACAACTTTTTCCCAGACCTCAACCAGAACATAGAAAATCATAGTTCACAATTGGTGAACACAACTCAAACTTCACAATGAACTAACATGCAAAAATATGGATATAGCAACCTTCAACAACCATGACCAACATATCTAAACCACACGAACATAGGGTCAAATACCAGATCATTATCTTGAGCAACAACTGAATACTTGTAAAAAATATTTAACACAATTTTCTCAATATCCTCAACATATACAACCAACAACAAATAGTAGATAACTAGTTGACCAGTTGACAACAATGAAAACACCTTCATTTCTTTCTCCATTCTTGCAAAAAAAAAATTACATGGGGAAACCCTTTCGATCAAAAAACCTCACACTCCAAAACACAACTCAATTATATTATTTAGAAACAATAAACAAGTTAGAATATATTTGTAGAGCTATGATCTTGTAGGAGTATTCACACTTCTTAATTCTAGAGTAATTCTGACAGCATAACAATACTTCAGTAAACAATGACATATAACTCCAAAATACAAGTGCTCAATATATAGGAGCTTACAATACATTAATTAGACAATTCTAAAATTGAATGCCAAAGGATAAATATGCAACATGGAAAATGCCAAAAACACCTACACATGCATAATGGTAAGTTTCCAATTGTCACTGCATGAAATACTACAACTACCAATTGTCACTAAACCTACACATGCAAAAGATGCACTTGCTAAAATATAATTATACCTCCAAAGTTCACATTACATGCAAACTCAAAATGAAATAGAAATTTCCTTCGTGCATAACTCCACTTGTAATTGAAAATTTCCAACTTGACTCCTCCTTGAAAATAGAAGCTGAAAGTTGTAACTCACAAGGAAATCATGGGATAGTTATCAAATATATTTCCATATTAAATAATTAAAAATTCTATAGAAAAATCAAAGGTTGAGACACCTTTCTTTCATAACATTCTCCCACTTGTTGAATACTTTGAAGAGTCAATGGAAGTAACAAGATTTAATTGCTAGAGGTTGTTAGGCCCATAGACTCTGAACACCATCTAAACTTCTTTGTGCTCATTTTCTTTGTTAATGCATTTGCAACATTTGTCAGGGTGTCAACCTTCTCCAATTTAACCTTCCCATATTCCACCATATCGCGAATAAATTGAAATTGAACATCAATATGCTTTCTTCTAGCATGGAAAGTAGGATTTTTTGCCAAGAAAATATCACTCTAACTATCAAAATAGACAATAATCTATCCTACATCAAAACCAATATCAAAACAAAAATTCTTAACCCAAATGGCTTCCTTACAAGCATGAGTAGCTATCATGTACTTTTCTTTTGTCATGGACAAAGTGACTATAGCCTGTCACTTACTCATCCAACTAATGGCACCACCAATAATCGTGAATACATATCCACTGGTGGATCTTTTACTATCAATATTTCCTACCCAATCAAAATCCATAAAACCATGAATACAAACTAAATGTTGAGGTCTATTAAGATAACCATGAAAACACAGGGAATACTTGGAAGTACCTTGCAAGTATATGAACACTCTCTTAACTGCATCCCAATGTACCCATCTAAGATTAGCCGTAAATTGATTAAGGACACCCACTTCTTGGGAAATGTTAGGCATCATATAGACCTAGCATACATCAAACTCCCAACAAAAATCACATATGGTACTCTATTCATGTCCTCTATCTTAGTATGATATTTTGGATAATCCTCCATAGAAAGCTTCATCTCCTACATTACTAGAACAACTAACTATCTGCAAGTTGTCATGTTGAATCTCACCAACACTGAGCTCACATAATTTCTTTGGCTTAGCCAAATATTTATATTAGCTCCATCTCTTTTGATCTCCATCCTTAGAATATATCTCACTACACCTAGATCTTTCATCTCAAACTATGCTAACAAAAGACACTTCAAATATAAAATCAAACTTTTACCATTCCCAAAAAACAACATATCATCTACATACAATACAATTATGAGAATGTGACCATTATCAATTTTTTAATAAACACAATGTTCAGATTTAGATCTTAGTGTTGGGAAATTTTTATCATCTCAGAGAAACCTCCAAGAACAGTAGTGCCTTCGGTAACTTTTAATTTTATTAAATTGCCTCAAAGGCACATACAACTGTGCCACAAAGCAAAATAATACACTGTGCATTTCCCACATTAATCCTTCTGAGAGAAGCACATGTAAATTTAGTTTCAACAACAAACATTAGTAGATTCTAACCAAGAAACATGAAACATGAAAGATGAGACATAACACACAGATTTACATGGGGAAAACCCTTTCAGGTAAAAAACCCCACAATCCAAAAGCCCAAATCACCATTGTATTATTCATGCAATAGAATGGTTACAAATGCAACTCAAGCACTAAGCCTTTACGAGATTACATCATGTTTCATTCTGGAGACAAACTGGTAGCAGCTTTGTTCTATTTCCCTTTCTCCCCTTTTTACATTTCCCTGATCAACCTCTTAGTCCATTACAACCTTCACACTGTTACAATATTCTCACACAGTATACAATGTAGATTAACAATGAAAGATCGAAGATCGATCAAGACATTCTATCAAGAGAGATTTCGACAGCATAACCTTGCCTAGATCTTCCTCTCTATTTTCTCATTGTAGAACGTTCAATGTTTATACCATTCGTTCTCAACTGGAAGGAAATAGTTCAACTTCCTTTGTAGGTCAGTTTGTTTTCCTTCTGTTGGACCAACCGTTAACCAGTCTTGGACATCGAATAGACTTCTCCAACTCATTCATGATCCTCCAATGAACATCAACCACATTGGGGGTCAGCCAAGTCAGTGTCCTTCGTTTAGCCAAATAGATTCAAATTCCCACCACCCCGCCACAACCAAGACACAACACCCTCACCGTGTGGTGGTGACTACATTGCACCATCATAGGCTCCTTCAAGTCCTATCATGGTGTGGTGGTGACCACACCGCACCATCGTAGGAGGTCTTCAACACAGCCGCGAGGTGGCGGTAAACTACCAACAATCTCCAAAATAGTCGTGGGTCAACGGTAACACTGCACTACCACTAGCAATCTCCAACATAGCTACAGGTCAGCAGTAACACCACACTACCGCCAGTAGTCTCCAACACAACTGCGGGTCAGCAGTAAAGGCATGAAAGTAACACTTAAGTAATTCAGCTAGACATCTCAGCGATCACACTGACATTGCTCTCTCAAACATTTAGGCTAGTGGGATTAAGGCACACAATTCCAACAATCTCCCACTTGATGAAGATCACACTGGCACCTCTAGAGCACTCATGAACTACTAATATTACAACAAAACTAATAGGTCAAACCCTGCTCTGTTCAAGTCTCTAATCAACAACATTTAGGACACCCAATCAACAAGTTTCCACAGATAACAGTCTACCAGACAATTTGCAACAAAATCAAGTATCCAGTTGTAACTAACTGTCTAACATTGCAACCAATCATATTCTTCCATGAAAGAACATAGATCTCAAACATGCTCTCATGCTCCATCAAGAATTCTGCAACAACATCTAAGATGTCCACCATTCAGGAAACAATCCTTGTCATCTTCCAACATGCCACCTATGGAAGAAAGGTACAAGATAAGGTGAATAAGCACTAGTCCAATGAACACAATCAAAAATATCCCAATGATATCAACAACAAGATAAAACCATCAGCTAGAACAACAATTAGACTGAATGCTTCTATCAAACTAATAAACCCACATGATTGAAAATAGCACCCAAAACAAGTGCTAGATCATCCAATCATCCATACCTCAAATGTATCGAACATTAGTAAACTTATGCCACCAACATAGCCAACCCATGTACTTACTACTACAAGCTCCACGTGTATACAATTCAATGAAGAACAAACATTTTCAGGGACTCACACTGCATGAGTCATGCCAAAAAAACTGAAACAATATCAAAGGGCATAACAAGTCTTCCAAAATGCAACACATAGAAAATGTAACCATGTAGCATCAAGGACTCAACTCCACACTGATATGAAAAACCTACAAATTAATAACCTGCAAGAACAATTCTCACCACCAGTCTTCACAACTCTCCCAAGTTCTTCACACCCAACACAAGAAAGAGATAAATAACCTCCTTGTCATCACCCAAGAACATGAGTGAAAACACATGACCACAAGCTAGTGATCACTATAGCTCTGACCAAACCTCAAACCAATGTAATGTGAAACCAAACATCCAAGAAGACTACCAAGACCAAAAAGAGAACCTTTGTACATCATGTACATGTAGAAAATCCTCCTACATACACCTCTAAATTCCAACTGTGTCAAGTATGATCTCATTCAAAACCCCAAGAGAAAATCCTTAACAACATCCAACCGTTCAATCACCAAGATCAAACATAACATATATATCATGTAATCAACATGGATGTAAGCCTCTCAAAGAAGATCAAACTATTTTGTTTCCCATTTCAAGAAATATTCCCAATGTATCTCCTAAACTCAACATCAATGAATGTAATCACAATGCATAAGTAGATAACCATGCTACCCATCTCTCACAATGAATCCTTCAGAATCATCTATATAGCAGTTCAAGATCCATATCCATGAAAGAAAGCATAAAAAACCTAAGAGAAACAATGGGAAATACCTCTCAAGTGATAAACTACCGAGTATACCAAGAGTGGGGAAAGAGAATGCTCCTCCAAGATAACCAATTCATCATGAATTCTCCAAGAGAAATCTCCTCATAGGTCTTTGTTGAACTCATGTCCAACCAAGGTGAAGACTCCTCAGACTTTCTATTGAAAACTCAACAAGAGTAACCATCAACAAGACTTCTCTCAAGATAAATACAACCTCACCTTATTCTTCATGTATCCATGAGCACTTGCAAATGATCATCTCATGCTAAACTCCAAATTCCTTGCTGCACTACCATGAAGTTCTCAAGCATATGACCAATGCACCCAAAAAAAAAAGAATTACCAGACCACTGTTAAAGCTCCAATCATCTAAAACATGAAATTATCATGAAAAAATGATCTTACCATCCCCCTTGGGAGATACCATGCTCCAAGTGAACATACTATGGTCTCAAGTGCAATGCACAATGTCAAAACTCAAGTGCATAAGAAAGAGTATACCATGACTTAAAGCAAACAAACTCAAAACCAACATCACCTGTAAAGCACCACCAACACCTCAACCCAAAGACTCCAAGAATCCTCCATGGTTCTGAGATGTTGTACATCTTCAAATAGTGTCCATGGAAATGTGAAAGAACCCTTCTATAGCAACAGGATCTAAGAGCTCCTCCTAGTAACATCTGCAATGCTAGAGAAGACCATCCATAACCAAGTGATGAATCCACAGTCATTGCTAAAGCTCCCACTGAACTATGACAACCGAGCTCTCAAGCATCACAACCCAACATTTGCTAATCTAAAAATTCTTCAAGTCCACACATCAACATGTCCATCAAGTGGCACCAAGATCTCCAAAACAAGTAGAGATTACCACCACTGTCAAAAGCTTACACAAAGTAGTGTATCCAAGCTATCCATGACATCATTATACAACATGCTGCAAGTCCCCATAACAGACTATTTAGGTACTCAACACCATCCATACTCTCATCTCAAAGCAACCACATCAATGCACAAGTGACCTCATACAAGGCTAGCTAACAAGTCTGCACAAACACTGCATCAACCTCATGGATATAGACAGTCCACTTCTAAGTTATCTCACTACAACCAATGGGTAGCTAAACCACCAACCGCATAACTCAAAGATCAATCCCATTGAACATGCAAACCCATCATCACACTAGAAATACCAACACTGATATCTCAAACAGAATAACCACACAGACAACATGACTCAAACACCAGATCAAGTCCAAATTTTATTTTCCAATCATTTCCACAACTTGAGCACCATAGTCTAGGAACCCAACAAGCAACACCACATGAAATACTGAGTGAGTAATCACTTACCAACACTCCCATTCAGAGAAGACATCACATCTCCTCATACCAAGCACAAAGCACGCATGTAGAATTGCAACTATCTCATCCAACAATGCCCCAAAAGCTAGGGTCTAGAAAATAATTTAACAACTCCACAAAACCACAAGTTTCTTATCTTGACCATGTCAAACTTGCAAAACCATTGTGTTCAAGAACACCCATGCACACCCATATCCACTTCACACCTAGATGACTCAAAATTTTGAAACATAAACACCATAACAGTTATACCAGAATAAAGGATTATCATGAATATGCATAACCATAGATTCTTTAAATGGAAATATATAAAACCATCAAATCCAAAGATCATGAATTTGAGCGATGCAAGTACAACACATCCTTAAAAGGAAACAATAGTTCAGGAACTCCAGGACCATATCAAGCCAACTCCAAAACCGCCAACATGCACATGCATCCAAGAAAAAGATAGGCTATTTCAAAAGCTTTCAAATCATCCAATGATTAACTTCATAGCCTTCATGCATTTGAGGTTAACAAACAACAATGCCTTCCAACACTAGGAAACACCACCTAGCATAAGCACTCTCTTCCATGGCTGATAAACAACCCAAGCTTCTCTATATCACCAAGGAGCCTCTCACATAGACACCCAATATGAAAGCTTTACTGCAACACAACCACAAAGCAAAAAAATTCCACCTCATACATTAAGGTTATACCATTTCCAACTAGGAGACATAGATCACAACAATTCAACATGACCAACTCCTTTTTCTCCATCTTCACCATCCTTCAAGCTATGTGCTTTCTATGAATACCACAAGACTTCCACTCACCAAAGGATCAATACATCAACTGATTCCTCTAGATTTCCTCAAGCCTGACAGACTAAGAAATCTTCATAGGAGAAATACCCAGAACTAGCAACCAAAAGAAGGCTATGATACCACTTGTAGGGAAATTTTGATCATCTCGGAGAAACCTCCAAGAACAGTAGTGCCTTCAGTAACTTTTAATTTCATTAAATTTGCTCAAAGACATGTACAACTATGCCACAAAGCGGAATCAGACATAGTGCATTTCCCACATTAATCCTTCTGAGAGAAGCACATGTAAATTTAGTTTCAACAACAAACATTAAAAAATTCTAACCAAGAAACATGAAACATGAAAGATGAGACAAAACACACAAATTTATGTGGGGAAAACCCTTTCGAGTAAAAAATTCCACACTCTAAAAGCCAAGATCACCATTGTATTATTCATGCAACAAAACAGTTACAAACACAACTCAAGCACTAAGCCTTTATAGAGATTACATCATGTTTCATTCTGGAGACAAACTAGTAGTAGCTTTGTTCTATTTCCCTTTCTCCCCTTTTTACATTTCCCTTATTAACCTCTCAGTCCATTACAACCTTTGCACTGTTACAATACTCTCACATAGTATACAATGTAGATTAATAATGAAAGATCAATCAAGGCATTCATTTAGGAGAGATTTTGGCAACATAACCTTACCTAGATCTTCCTCTCTATTTTCTTATTGCAGAATGTTCAATGTTTATACCATTCGTTCTCAACTAACAGGAAACAATTCAACTTCCTTTGTAGATCAGTTTGTTTTCCTTCTGTTGGATGAACCGTTAACCAATCTTGGACATTGAACAAAATTATCCAACTCATTCATGATCCTCCAATGAACATCAACCACATCGGTGGTTAGCCAAGTCAGCATCCTCCGTTCAGCCAAATAGATTCAAATGCCCATTGCCCTACCACAACCAAGACACAACACCCTCACAGTGTGGTGGTGACTACACTGCACCACTGTAGGCTCCTTCAAGTCCTATTGTGGTGTGGTGGTGACTACACCGCACCACCATAGGAGGTCTTCAACACAGCCACAGGGTGGCGGTAATACCACACTACCGCTAGTAGTCTCCAACACAGTCGTGGGTCAGCAGTAACACCACACTACCGCTAGCAATCTTGAACATAGCCATGGGTCAGTGGTAACAACGCACTACCACCAACAGTCTCCAACATAGTCATAGGTTAGTGGTAAAGGAATGAAAGTAACACTTAAGCAATTTGGCCAGACATCTCAACGGTCACACTGACATTGCTCTCTTAGAGGTTTAGGCTAGTGGGATTGAGGCACACAATTCCAACACTAAAAAATCCCAAACTCAACACAAAGGTGCCAAATTTATAGTACCACATCTTAGGAGATTACTTAAGATCATACAAAGACTTTTTCAACTTGCATATTAAATTTTCTTTACCTTTAACCATGAAATTCTATGGTTGTGACATATAAATTTCTTCCTCCAAGTCACCATGAAGGAATGTTGTCTTCACATCTATCTATTCCACTTCTAGGTCATATACTATTGCAAGTGATAATAAGAATCAAATATATGTCAGCTTCACAACAAGAGAGAAAATATCACAATAGTCAATTCCATCTGCCTGAGAATACCCCTTAGTGACCAACCATGCCTTATGCTTCTCAACACTACCATTTTGACCAGATTTTCTCTTGAACACCCATTTACATCCAAAAAGTTTCCATCCATCAAGGAAAGGTACCAGATCCCATGTATCATTTTTCTTCAATGTGGCCATTTCTTCATCATTGTCTTTCATCCAAGAATTTGCATCATGCATACCCATAGCCTCTCTAATAGTCCTAAGCTCATCAATGTTAGAAATCAAAGAAAAAATGTAACTAGCAATAATGAATAACCAAACCTTTCAAGTGAATATCCAAACCTATCAGGTTGTTTCCTATCTCTAGTAGACCTCTTGAATTGTTGAGGTCGAGGTTCTTCTTCATAAATTTTTTTAAATCTTCTCTAATTCTCCTCATCATTAGGTTCAACAAAAGTATATAGTTCATTCATTGGAGTAAGTATAATTTGAACTGCCTCCTTTTGTTTCTCCTCTTTCTTTGGTTGCAACTCAATTTTGGAAGGTTCCATCTCTATGAATATCACACTTATGTTGTAGAGAACCTTTTCGACCATTGGATTCCAAAGCTTGTACCCCTTCTCATCAACACCATAGCCAATGAAGATACATTTAACTTCCTTGTTCTCCAACTTAGACCTCTTCTCAATCGAAACATGAGCATAAGCTTCACAACTAAACACTCTAAGATGTCTCATTGAGGGATTTTTACCATATCATGCCTCAATGGGTGTTTTTACAACAAGAATCGATGTAGGAGATTTGTTGATCAAATAACATGCAATGGCTACCACTTTAGACCAAAAATTCTACTCAAGGCCAACACCACTAAGCATACTCCTAGCTCTCTCCATCGACATCATGTTCATCCTCTCTACAACTCCATTTTGTTGTGGGGTGTATGGAGTTGTCTTATGTCTCTCAATCTTGTGCTCTATATAAAAATTTAAGAACTCTACCGAACAAAACCCATTGCCATTGTCAGTCCTCAAGCATTTAATCTTTCTACTATTTTGATTTTCTACCATAGATTTAAACTCCTTAAACTGACTAAAGACTCTAGCTTTACTTCTGAGAAAATAAATGAATGTCCTATTGTAATAATCTACGAAAGAAACAAAATATACATATTTTGACAATAAAGGAACATTCACAAGACCAAACACATTTGCATGAACATATTCCAAAACCCCAAAATACTTATGAGAACTAGAGTAAAAAGAAACACGGTGTTGTTTTCCATAAAAAAATGTTCACAAAATTAAAACTCGAGATTATAATCATCAAGGCCATCAACAACGCTCTTATTTTTCATGTCTCTAAGACCCTTCTCACTAATGTGACCAAGTTGTTGGTCCCATAGCATTGTCTTCTCCATAAGAAGCTTAATTTCCATGGAATGAGCACCCTTAGGCACCCAAAATGCACAACCATCAGATGTAGCTGCAATAGAATCTTTCTCTACATGATCTCATGGTGAGGATGAATGATCACAAGATCTCATATTTAGTGTATCAAAAAAACTATTGCACTAAACCATGCATGCATCTAGCTTGTATAAGGTTCCAATAGCCAACACCATAGCTCCTCTTGTCATATTACATCCTCCACTCAAGAAAACAACTTGTACTCCCACATCATTCAATTTACTCATAGAAAGTAGGTTTCATGCCAAACTTGGGATGTGCAAGACACCATCAATCCCCTTCACTCTTCCATTAGGAAATATGCTTTTGACTCTTCCACAACCAACAATCTTTAGGTGAGATTCATCACCCAGATACACTTTCCCACCATCATACTCATACTTTGAAAACCAACCTTTGTGAGAGGTCATGTGGATAGAAGCACCTGAGTCTATCAACCACACATCTTCCAATGCATGGGTTGCCAAGGTTGTAACAAATGCACCTGTATCATCCTGAGAGGATTTTTCAATTTTGAAATAAAAAAAAATCTTCTTCCCTTTCTTCTTCTCTTCCTTGTGTTCTTTTTTGAAATGACTAGTATTACCATAGTTCCAACACTTTTCCAAGTGGACTTTCCAAGAGGCTTAGATCTCCCCAAAAATTTGACTTTGATTTCTTATCCTTCTTCTTTCCTTTCTCCTTTGATCTACCACGAACAACAAGGGCCTCAACCATCTCGAAAGACTTTCTCCACATATCCTCAGATAAAAATGAAGAAACCACCTCATCCATATTGAAAATGGTGATTATACTTCCAATAGCCATTACTAGGTGGTCCCACGAGTCTAGCAACAAACATAATAGGAGAATACAATGATCTTGTTCATCAATTTTATCTCCAATGAAACCTAGTTGAGCTATCAGCATGTTGAATGCGTTCAGGTGATCTACCATGGATCCTCCATCTTCCATCTTCAAAGAGTATAGTTTCTTTCTTAGGAACAACTTGTTTATTGGGGATTTAGCCTGATAAGCAACTCTAAGTTTCTAAAAACAAAGGTCTTTAGTAGTTTTCTCTTCATGGACATTTAGGAGGATGGAATTAGCCAAACAAAGTCTAAACAAACCCTTGGCTTTCCTATCCATAAGATCCCAATCTACCTAGGTTGTTGTAGCTAGTTTGGTTTCAGATATTGCAACCCGCAAATCTTTGTCTATGAGCATATCCTCCATTTTCATTTTCAAAAGTTTAAATTTTCCACCTCGAATCTTTTGAATGTTCTTGCCATCTTTTGTCTACAACCAGGTCACAAAACACACTTATGCAAAATCCCATTAAAAAAAGATCAACTAAAAAAACCCTTCAAAGCCAATAACAGAATCAAAGTTGGCCAGGATTTGATACCAACTGAAAGCAAGATAGTTAAGAGGAAGTAACTTCCTACAACTATCTAAGAAGGAGAGAGTTGAAAAAATTTCTTAAACACCTTTAAATGTTACAAACTAAAATGCACATACATATCATAAATAGATAAACATTAAAATCATACTACAAAATTTTAAAGCCCGACTTAAAGAGCACACACTAAAGTCTTGGTCAAAAATATTTTTATTTTTTTGTTTTCTCTTTGCTCGTCCATCTACTGCTATGTCGTTTATAACTGTCACATCACACTTTTCTTTATCGCTAGTTCATTTTTACTTTTGACACTTTCCATCTTTTTTTTTTGAAACTTCCACATACTTGGATAAGAAGTAGGCATTATTATGTAATGGAGAAAAAACTATATGTTTAAAGGTAAAAAAAATAAAAATTATAACTTTTAATATATTATTTTTGTTTTTTAATATTTATATCTTGTGTTTATTTTTATTATAATTTTATATTTATTTAAAAATATAAAAAATATAAATTTATTAAATAATTTTTATTTTAAAATTTTAAATTGTTATATTTATTTTTAAAAAATAAATTATATTAATTTAGTATATTTATTTTTTATTTTTTATTTTATCTTAATTTGAATTCTAATTGTAATCTTAATTTTAACTTAGGGTTAGGGTTAGGGTTCGAATTAAGCCAACCATCAAGCATAAAGAGTGTTTGGAAGGAGTTGATGGTCTTGGTTAGGTTTAAAGAGCACACAATAAGCTCTGATTTGGTCAAAAGTCTTTTAGTTTTCCATTTTTTCATCCACTACACTTATGCCATTTAAAATTGTCATATCAAACTTTTCCTCTATAAATGACTTTTTATTGTTGGGCACTTTCTTTTTCTTTTTTCTTTTCTTTTTTGACACTTCTCACTTGCATTGGCCCATACTTCCATGCATAACAAACAATGTTAGTCTATAAAGTTTTATTAAGATTTTTTTAATATGAAAAGATAAAAGTTGTATATACCTAGTGGAGAAAAATTATATATAATTTAAAAGTAAAATTTTATTTCTATAAATTAAAATATATTATTTTTACATTTATTTTATTTTATATTTATTTAAAAGCATAAAGTTATATTTAAAAGTGTAAAATATAGCTTTATGAAATAATATTTTTATTCAAAATTTAATATTAAATAAATTTTAAATTTGAAAATTATTATATATTATTTTTTAAAACAAATTATATTAATTGTAGCTATAATCTCAATTCTAATTTAGGGTCAAGGTTAAAATTAAAGATACAACTAACATATATATCTTTTAAAATCTATATAAAATATGTTAAGAGATATCTTTTAAGTAGTTAATTGAGTGATTTATTGTATATTTTTATATTGAATATACAACTTTGTTGAGAAATAACTTTTTTTAAATGTTGTTTCTTCCCATTCTTTAATCTATCAACATAGGCCATAATAATGATAGGCTTAAAGAGCACATACTAAACTCTAAATTTCTACATGGGTTAAAAGTCTAATTTCTTATTTCTATTTTTTGTTTTATCATGTCACTCTCACAATTAAGTTTTAACTTTTTTAACATCAGTATCAAAATTTGATGTGGTTGTAGCTTGCTCATTAGTAGGAGTACTACATGGAGAGGGTTTTTGGGAGGATAGGATCAACATATAAAAGGCATGCACTTCCATGGTGGGAGAGAAATATACAAATTAATATTGGAATCAATAGATAAAGCAAGTGATGAAAGGGATATCTTTATATTTTAAACTATATTCATTTATTTTTTAATTTTGGTTTTTTTAAATTTTAGTTTTCTCAATAAATTAAATATAAATATTTTAAAATATTTACATTAGATTTTTAATTATAATATATTAATTATTTATATATTACTAATATTTAGACTTAATTTTAAATGTAATTATATCATAATATTTTTAAATTTATTATAATGTATTTAAATTTAACATATACTGTTTTTTTTAAGGATTTATTAATATATATATATTATCAAATTATTTTTTTCAATTCTTCTTGCCAAATTTCATCCAAATTTAATTGTTGTCAAACATGAATACAAACTCAAACCTAACCTTATGGCATAGGTTTTAATCTTAGAAATTAGAGTTGTTAAACAAAGCAAGGAATTTTGGATGTGAATTATTTTTATTGCTCTTTTATCATTGTAGATTATACAAGATAAAATTTAATTAAAAGTATCACTCAATATTCTTAGAACAATATGAGTTAGGTTTTGGGACTTGCATAGCAGTGTTGTATAACATATGAATCTGAACACTAAATCAAGTTAATTAGATTGTATTATTTTTTATATACACTAAACCTAATTTTAGCAATCTCTTTACATGATGGTGAAATTTCTTTGTGGGATATATCTTACACGTGCTAGGGTTTTGTTCTTATGATTCATCTTTGCATATTATAGTTTTAAATCTAATATATACCATTGTATACCTCTTATTTTAGAAACAATTGTGATTTGGATCCACCTTTGTTGTGTTTCATTGTTCATTTTTTTTGTTAGAGTTTGGAATTCCATTGCTTACCTTCTCTTTAATATATGTACCTTCCATCATAATTGTGCTTCATTATTAGATCATTTTTCATAATTCTCATGGACCCTTACCTTTAGGTAAAGTATTCATTTGTGTATTACTAATTTTGATGTACTCTTATGTTTATTACATCCAATACTTTCATCCTTTATGTTCTCATATCTTTCTATCTTTTGAATGGGTGTGTATTTTTTATAATAATATTATTTTATCATGTATGTGATTTTCCTCTTCATAGGATTATCTCATAGCTATGATATTCACCTTGACTGTACCCTTTTTTACTAGTGATAGCAATTCTCACACACATTTTGATGTTTTAACTTTCAATGTAGTTCTTTAGTCCATAATGATGATATCATGTATCTTCTTCCTACATATCATGAAAGCCCAATTTCTATAACTTTAGACTCATCTACCTTATAAGATACATTTTATGAGAGGTCTAGTGATTTTTCTTCAAGTGATGTTGTTATAGCTAGATGATGGCACACTTTTCTGATCACAAAGTAAATCAAACTCACAGAGATTTCAAACCCAAGAAAACCCTTATAGATTTATAGGAAGTTTAGGATTTAACATTGAAACAATAGACTAGAAATTTTCACAAACAATGACAAGAAGAACAAAATCACAGTGTTCCATTCATACTATACACAATACACAACACAACATAATTGGCCTCAATGATCGGTCTGAATACATTCCCCTCTTGACACAATTCAACCTCCCTATTTTTCTCCAATCGGCCAATGTCACTGACATTTCAATATCCTTCTACCATTGATTTCCACTCAAACACGAATCCTTCTCTTTTAGCATCAAACCCTATTTTTTGCAGCCACCTCTCTCCAAATACTCATTGACCTTCCCAACTACCAATCCATCAACAGTTACCACACCAAATTTGATAACTATCAATTTTCCAAGAAGATTCAACAATGAAACTTTACAACACATTGGGAAGAAAATTACACTAAGAAAAAACTAAATCTACCAAATTGAAGGAAATAAATAAAACCAAAATTGAAATGAGAGTGATGTCTTGCATTAGACTCCCCAGGAAGAAAATTTTCATGAGCTCTTGCTCATGAGGTCTACAATAGATTGGCCCAACTAAGAGAGTTCAGATTCAGTGAGCCAAAAAGCATCCTCCACTGGATGATCGCTCCACTTCACCAGATAGTTGAAGTATTCATGTCTACATGTTTTCTTCCATAGTTGCGTATCTAGAATGCATTCGATGTCTTACAGAGAAGATGAAGTACCTCATTTTTTCTTAGCATTTGAAGACTTTGCCTCTATTACACCATCCTCAAAATTTCCCATATAAGGATACATATTTGCTACATTAAATATAGGTGAAATGCTAAGGTCTGAAGGAAGAGATATTTCATATGCATTATCTAAAAATCTTCGAAGAACCTTACAGGGTCTAGTCTTTTTCATTTCTAGCTTGTTGTGCTCTCCTTTAGGATATCTTTCCTTTCAAAGGTGAGCCAATACAAGGTATCCAATCTCAAAATGTATCTCCCTTCGCTTTTTATCAGTGTGTTGTTTATATTATTGATTATGTCCTATATTTTTTTTGACCTCTTCATGGAGATCATGGATGAGTTTAGCAAAATATTCACCTACTACACTTTGTCTTTCCATACTAACAAGGTCTCTCAACTCATACACCCTCTTGGTATACACCCCCTTGGATGCATACCATAAACCACATAGAATGGACTAAATCTAGTACTTCGATTAGGAGAATCATTAATTGCAAACTTAGCTTGAGCTAAAGCTAGATCGCAATTACCTAGCATTTTTCTAGCAATACACCTCAACATGTTTCCAAGACTTCGATTAATAACCTTGATCTTCCCATTCGTTTGGGGGTGGTATGCAGAACTAAAAGTCGGGTTAGTGCCCAATTTCTTCCATAGGGTCCTCCAAAAATGACCCAAAAATTTAGTATCCCTATCAGAGATGATACTTTTAGGAATCTTGTGTAATCTCACTACCTCTTTGAAATTTTTTTTTGCAATGTTAGTGGCATCACTAGTTTTCTTACAAGGTATAAAATGCACCATTTTGGAAAACCTATCGACCACAACAAAAATTGAATCATTTCCCCTTTGTGTATGAGGAAAACCCAACACAAAGTCCATACTCATTGAATCCCAAGGCCTAGTTGGAATTGGAAGTGGATGATATAATTGAACATTCTAGCTTCTCCCTTTAGCATGTTGAAAAACACTACATCTTTCAACATATCTCCTCATATCCACTTGCATCTTTGGCCAAAAATAATGAGTTTTCAACTACAAATAAGTCTTATCCTATCCAATGTGACTAGCAAGACTACCACAATGCTTTTCCTTCAAAAAATTGTCTCTCATCGATCCTTTAGGAATGCATAATTTATTCCCTTTAAACAAAAAACCTTCTTGAATCATATAATCGACCCATGGCTCTCTATTCCTGAAAATAGGATCGTTGCAAGCTTCAAATGCTTCCTTAAAATCTGCATCCTCTACATACAAATCCTTTAAACTTTCAAAGCCCACACTATTAGTTTATATTTCACATAAAAAAATATTTCTACTCAAAGCATCAACAACCTTATTCATTTTCCACTTTTATGTTTTGAAATAAAATTAAAACTTTGGAGATACTCAACCCACTTGGCATACCTTTGATTCAATTTGTGTTGGCTATTGATAAACTGCAAAGCATGGTCATCCATGTGTACAATGAATTCTTTAGGCAGTAAATAATGTCTCCATTTCTTTAAGGACTGAACCAAAGCATAAAACTCTAAATCATAAGAATAATACTTCCTTTTTGCATCATTTAGTTTCTCGCTAAAGTATACTACTAGTTTACATTATTGACTTAGGACAGCCCCAATAGCCAACCCACTAGCATCACACTTTACTTGAAACACTTTCTCAAAATCAAGCAAAGCAAGAATGGGTTGTTCACTCACCATTTGCTTCAGAAATTTAAAACTCTCTTTAGCCTTCCTATTCCATTCAAATGGCCTCTTATTCCCCTTTATAGTCTCAAGAATAAGTGCTACCACATGACTAAAACTTCTAATAAATTTTCTATAAAAACTTGCGAGCCCATGAAAGCTCCTTACCTCCATTATACTTTTAGGAACTATTGTCCAATCAAGGATGGCTTGTACCTTCTCTTTGTCCATCTTCAATCCCTCCTTTGACACCACAAAGCCCAAATAAACCAGCTTAATTTTCATAAATACACACTTTTTCAAATTTATCTATAACTTATCCTCATGTATCCTCTTCAATACTTGCCTCAAATGCTCTAGATGTTCTTCCTTAGACTCGCTAAACACCAAAATTTCATCCAAGTATACAATCAAAAATTTACCAAGGAATGGTTTCAAAACCTCATTCATGAGTCGCATAAAAGTGCTAGGTGCTTAGACAATCCAAAAGGCATAACAAGCCATTCATACAAACCATCACTAGTCTTAAAGGCTATCTTCCATTCATCCCTTGGTTGGATTTTTATTTGGTGGTAGCCACTCTTCAAGTCTACTTTAGAAAAATACATGGAGCCACTTATACAATCCATTAAATCTTCAATTCTAGGAATAGGAAACCTATATCTTATAGTAATTTTGTTAATAGCCCTTCAATCAGTACACATACTCCATTCCCCTCCTTTCTTTAGCACTAGTACTGTGGGAACAACACAAGGACTTAGGCTTTCCCTTATCAAACCATCCTTCAAAATTTCCTCCACTTCCTTCCTTATTTCCTCATTTTCCATAGGTGTCAACCTATAAGCAGCCTTGTTAGGAGGGCTAGCCCCTAGAATCAAATCCATCTAGTGGTTGATGCTCCTCACAGGAGGTAACCCACTAGGAAAATTAGATGCTAAAATATCTAAATATTCATTCAAAATATCTTACACTTCAAAAGGAAAATCATCAAACTTTGTAGTAGTAAATACACTCCTAGGTTTAAGAACCAAAGCATATCCTATTTCCTCATTCTTCAAGTCATGTAGAAACTCCTTACCACTAACCATCATTATCTTACTACTACTACTACTACTACTACTGATGTATTCTTTAGGATCCCTTATAGGTATCAAGGTATGTTTCACTCCATCTTTCTCAATAGTATATGTGTTTTCCCTTCCATTATGCACTGCTTTCCTGTCAAATTGCCATAGTCTACCAAGCAATACATGGAAACACATCCATAGGCATCACATCACAAAGAATGCTATCTTTATAATTACCAATCTAAAAAAATAAACATAGGCCTACTTATTTACTAATTATTTATGTCCTTTTTGCAACCAGGATACCTTATAAGGAGATGGATGCTTAATTATTTTAAGATCTAACTTTTCTACCATATTTGTTGCAAAAATATTATTTGTACTACCACTATCAATGATTAGTTTGCAACATTTACCTTTGGACTTACACTTGGTTTTGAATAAGGCTCTCCTTTGCACCATTTCTTGGCTTTCCTTTTGAGGCTTCAATAATACCCTCTTCAGCAATAATGATTCACCTGATTTTGGTTCCTCTTTGTGGTGAACAAGAGACCCCACTCTTTCTTGGTCAGCATGAACAATTTGATTACTTCTTTCAAACTTGGAATGCCCCCCTTGAGATAGTTCAAAGCATTCCTAACTCTTGTGTCCATATTGGTTGCACTTAAAGCATTTTCTAGCGAACCCTCTACCTCTACCTTGAGAACCACCTCTGCCATAAGATTTTCCCCCTTTGTTTTGAAAGCCTCCTCTATCATTGTTGGTTGCTCCACTAGAACTTCCAGCCTCTTCTCCTTGATGATGTTGCTACCCTCTACTAGTTTGCTACCACCTTCCTCTAAAACCTCTTCCTCTCTTCTTCTCTTGCTGACTTTGTTTCCTTTGCAACTTCTCCTTTTCCTTTAAGGAAAGTTGATAAGCCTCTTCCAAGATTATAGGGGACACAAGACTTAATTCATCTTGTAGACTATATTTTAGACTAGTCATATATCTAAGAATTTTCTCCACATCTTCCTCACTATGCCTTGATCTAATCACAAAATAATAGAATTCATCTATATAATCTTTCATAGACATGTCTTTTTGTTTCAAATTATGTAATATTTTTAAGAGATTAGTTTGATAATCTCTTGGAAAGAACTTAGCCTTCAACTTTTCCACCATTTGATCCAAGGAGTTAATTTTTTCTTATTCCTTCTTCTCCTCTCAATTTGGAAAAAGTCCCACCACATAGCAGTGTGGCCCTTCAATCTAGTGTAAGAAAAAATCACTCTCCTTTCTTTTGCTACACCCTCATATTCAAAATACTTATCTAAATAATTGATCCAATCAACTAGATCTTCACCATTGATACTTCTCGAATATGTAGGAACTTATATTTTGGGTTTGGAACCCACATTCATGACAATCCTCAAAATTCTTTCCTCAAAAAATTATTGGTTTCCTTGTCCTCCCTCACTGTCATCTCATGGTTGTTCTTCCTCCTCATCATGAATTGCAACTTCATTAGGGGTCCCTCTTCTTTGTGCCCTTTCCAAGGAATCCATTATGGCTATCAAATACTGCAACAATTATTCACCACGTTCCCTTCTACCTCTTCCTTCGTCTCCTCCTCTACCCATTCTCCTTGGAGGCATTTTATTTACTCACCAATACAAAATCACTTTTAGGCTTTGATACCACTTGATGGCATGCCTTGCTAATCATAGAGTAAATCAAACTCATATAGATTTCAAACCCAAACGAACCCTTATAGATTTGTAGGAAGTTTAGGATTTAACATTGAAACAATAGACTAGAACTTTTCACAAACAATGACAAGAAGAACAAAATCATAGTGTTCCATTCATACTACAGGCAATACAAAGCACAACATAATTGGACTCAATGATTGGCTTGGACTACATTCCCCTATTGACACAATTTGACCTTATTTTTCTCTAGTTGGCCCATGTCACTAACATTTCAATGTCTTCCTTCTTCTTTCGTCAGTCGCCACTCAAACATGAATCTTTCTCTTTCAGCACTGAACCCTATTTTCTACAGCCACCTCTCTCCAAATACTCGTCAACCTTCCCAACTACCGATCCATCAACAGTTACCACACCAAGTTTGCTAACTGTTGGTTTTCCAAGAAGATTTGACAATGAAACTTTACAACACATTAAGAAGCAAATTACACTAAGACAAAACTAAAGATCTACCAAATTGAAGGAAAGAAATAAAACCAAAATTGAAATGAGAGTGATGCCCTACATCACTAGAGAGGATATTCTTTCTACCCCTCATGATTTTTATCATCTCATATCTATGGATTTTCTTCTATTTATCTCTAATGCTACATATTTCTTTCAAGATCCTTGTGTTGTTCTTGTTGATTTGGGAACACCTATCTATGATTTGACTATGCTATTGATCTATGCTTTATTATCTTTCTACTCCTACTACTAGTGATGTATTTAGATGATAATTCTTATTTATTTTTATGATGTAATTAATGAATCATGTATTATTGATGCACCTATTGATGTCAATGATATTTTAATATGTGATGATAATAAAATTCATATTTCTATCACATGTATTATTTGCTATGCTATGATTTATATAATGCTTTAGCCTTAAATTATATTACACATCTATGGTTTCTAATTCATGCAACATAATTCTACTAGAGAACTAATAATGATGTTGTCTCCTTATATTTTTTTATGTTATATAATGAGGATCCCCATGATGTTTATTTGGTTAATGATGATCTTTGACATGAATCTTTATTGTATATGTGATGAACTGTGACGTTCTCTTCTTAACAAATGAAAGTTGATGATACAGTCATGTTGAAAATGTTGTTTCACATCATGTTGGTGATCCATGCATTCAATGCTTTAATGATTCTAGATATGGTTATAATCTAGACGTGTATGTTAGTTTTAAAATAACTATTACCAAACTAGTTAACTTTAAGCCTATCTAGGAGTGTCCTATTCACACTAGTCTTAAGCTTGTTTAGAGGGACATCTAACTTTTTGTCTCACTTCATGTGGACTCACCAAGAGTCCTAACAATTTTCCATGGAGTCTTGCATGTGTTTCACACCTACCTTCTCACTTCCTTATAATTGTCTTTATTTACAAGGCTATTTTTTATATTTTACAAGTTGCATGTTGCATATTTTTTTACGAAAGTGTTGTTTGGTTTTGTAAGGTATCTTCACTACTTCAACATAGTCTCAGAGCCTCCTTGCAAACCACTTCTTAAATTGGTTGTAATTTGAAAAGCTACTACAACATTCATCTAAGGATATAAAGCTACTCCTATAGGGAAGTTCACATAGAATAACATAGTTTCTCATAGATTCCTTAAAGGTATTTTAAAGAAAGACATCATTACACATCTTTGTATACTCAAGATCACAATTTGAACCAAGATGTAGATGTTTACATTGTCTACCATATAAAATTTACACCTCAAAGAACATTTTTTTCCTAGTCAAGATTGACCTCAAGAAACTAGAGGTAGATCCATATAAAATTTATGTTTTTATTCGAATACAACAAGCATATTATGTTCAATGTTATTTTATAGACTTTAGTTAGTTGATTCTATGCATTTTAAGGAATCATATTCTAGCGTCAAATTATGAGATAAGAAAAAATATCTTTTATATTTAGATACATGATCTACTCTCATTTATTCACATTTTCAAAAACAATCACACACTGTAGCTTAATCAAGTGAGACACTATGAAACTTCCTCTAGGGTATGCCAAATACAAAGTAAGTCATGCCAATAAAAAACATAAATATATTAATTTCCTTAGGAGGAGGCTTTAAAATTTATTGCATCAACTCTTCCCAAGATGCTCAAAGCATGGAAAAATATCCCTGGAACAACTTAGGGAAGATGTTTTATAGTTCCATATTATGTAAGGAAAAGATAACTTAGAGAACAAAGATCGATATTGAACCCTATATAGTGGTTAGTGTGTTTATTTGATCTTTGGTCAAACTCAAAAAAATTGTCAATTGTCTATCTAAGTTACATATTAACATTGAATTTTTTTAAGAACACTTTAGTGATACTATCAAATGAACTCATTGATCCTTGAGGAAGTGGAAAGAACCACTAAATATCACGATACTTTAAAAAATGTGAAAATATATTTAATTAAATTTTTTGACACATCTTATTGCATATGGCTTAAGATGTGTAAATATCAATAAAATATTAATATTGTGAAGTAAAAATGAAAATAGTCTAGTTTTAAAATTAATATAAAATTATTTGATAAATTTTAATAAATATCTAAATATTATTAGAATTGAATAATTCATATTTGTGCTTTCTTTTCCAAATAAACCATTAAGTGATAAAAATTATAATGAAAAAAAAAATTATATATAAAGAATTCAAAAGACAAAAAATAATGAAATGGATGCAAAAATAGTTAATTTCATCTACATGCTTAAAATGAATAGTTTTATCTAAACGGTTTTACAAAGGAAATTGAGTTAGACTATAATTTATTAAGAGTAAAAAAATTATTGTGCTATGTTAAGAGATTACATCATGAATGAAAAGGTAGTGGCATATGGTAGGGAAAAACTTATACTGTCATTGTAAAAAATAATTAGACAAGATCTTGTTGGATTCCAGAGTAATTAGACAAGATCTTAGTTGCATTATGTTGCCATTAGTAAATTTTATTGGTGTCAACCTCTAGTGTTGCTTTGATAAGATTTTGTTTATGGATGTATAGTTATGTTGAAGTTGGTTTGATGGTGATGAGGAAGTGTTAAAGGTGATGAGTTTGTGTCTCTAGTTCTTGTTTTCCAAGTTCTTTTGAGAAAATTTGAATAAAAGAAGAGATAGTGTGTTGAAGAGGTGTTCTATATTACAAAGTAGTGTTCTAGTTTTTCTCCACAGTTATTCTATGATAAAGATCTACTTGTGCAGTTCATATATGTTGGTAAGAAGTGTTTAGAGGTGTTATATCCATAATTTATTGGTTTGGATCGTTGTGCAGAGAAATTCGTGCCCACTAGTGTGTGAACTCTATGTTGCAGTAGTGTCTAGGAGAAATGGTTTTACTCCACATTTCTCTGTAGTTTGGTTTCTAGTCTTGCAAATTTAGAAGTATGCTAATATTTATTATATCTATCTCTATTTGAATTTTTTTGTGGTTTGGTGCTCTGCAAGTTGGTTTCTTAAATTACAATGTATGAAAGATTGTCTGAGTGTACTGGGTGTGTACATTCTTTAGGTGAAATTTATTGCTAAGTAGTTTGTTAGATTTCAAGGTTTTAGTGGAATATTCTAGATTATGTTTGAGTGTTGTGTATGGTCCATGACTCATCTTTGAATCAAAGGAAGCATGTACTTAAAAGATTAATGGTGTTTACATGGGTTTGATTGACCTTAGGTGTTTACATTAATTGTGGAATAGATGCTTTAGTATTTGTGGAAGCATGGTGTGTCATGTATTTTTGTATTTGGGTCCAAGTTAAGGTGTGTTGTGGTCCAACTTCATTTTTTTCTACCACAGGAATGTTTATGTGCCAACCTAATTTGAATTTGCACAGTTGAGGTACATAAGTTGACCTTGGAGAATGTTTTCAAGGTTTAAGAAGGTATAAATAAGTGTTGAGTTGATGAAGAATTGTGTGATGAAGTGTGTGATACAAATTGTAGAGTTGTGAAGTGTGAATTTCTGAAGTGCAATGTGAACTTCAATGTGCTAGACTATTGGAAGTAGTGAGCAGAAGGTGTCTACAATCTTCAGTAAGGCTATGAATGTGTTGGTGATGATGCGGTGTAATTTTCTATTGTATTGAGATAGATTTTTTACTATAACACTCTTCTTTCTTATTTTTTGTAATTTGGTAGTGAGCCTATTGTATTTAGTGTTATTATTCCTTTATATTGTGAGCTAATCCTCACAGTGGTTTTTCCCTTCTTAGGTTTTCCATATAAATCTGTCGTTCTATTGTGCACGGTGTTGATGTGTTTTAGTTTCTATTATTTGCTTTCATGCTAAATTAGTTTAACATATTGATGGTTAATTAAGTTGATGTGAATCTGAATGTTTATGAGGGTTTTAAAGTTTTAATGTACAATTGATTCACCCCCCCTCTCAATTGTCTTGTGCATTCAACAATTGGTATTAGAGAAAGGTTCCTTGGAAGAAAGCTTAACCACTTGAGGTAGATATAGGATGGTGCACAAGGAGGTTCCTCTATTTGATGGAACAAATTATGTATTTTGGAAGACCAAGATGGAAGGTTTTCTTATTTCACTAAGGTTTGAGATTTAGAAGTTTGTTGAATTTACATATACTATGTACCTACGAATGGTCCAAGCATTGCTAATGAAATCAAGGCTTATGACAACAATGGGAAAGTAAGGTATGCTCTTTTGAGTGGTCTTTCTAATATTGAACTTGTGAAAGTTATGAGTCTTAAAATAACTAATGAGATCTAGAAAATTTTGAAAAGTGTTTATGAAGGAGATGGAAAGGTCAAGCAATATAAAATGTAGAATCTAAAGATCAAGCTTGAAACCTTGTAGATTTCAGAGGATGAAGATATTACTAGCTACATGCAAAAAGTGGATGAATTTTTCAATTCCATCAAAGGTCTTGGTGGGACTCTTGATGATGATGAGGTGGTAAAGAAGGTACTAATAACTTTGACCAAATTCTATAGTCATAAGGTTTCTGCTATTGAAGAATTTCAAATTCTAAATAGCTATTCTAGAGATCAGTTTCTTGGTGCATTCACTACTTTTGAATTAAGATATTTTGGTTTAAGTGATTCAAAGAAAGAGACTACTTTTAAAGTTGACAAAATAGAAAAGAAAGAGGAATTTGATCTAGATGAATTTGATGAGTTTGAAGCAAAATTTGTGATGAAATTGAAAAGGGCACTAGAAAATGCAGAGGTACAAGCTAATTTTTAAATTCTTTAACTATGGAAAGATTGGTCATTATGCTTCAAGATGTCCTGCTAGAATTTCAAAAGATAAGTATAAGGAGATTAAAGGTAAGTCAATTAAGAAAAGTTACTATGTTAGAAAAGATGCTTGTATATCTGATGATGAATCTAACTACCCTAATGATGAAGATGATGAATTCTTGTTCATGGTTTTAAATGCTAGAACTAATTTTGCTAACTTTGTGAGATGCATGAAGGATAGTACTCTGAAGACAAAAGCAATGGTAATTGCTCTTCAAGCTAGGGAAGTGAAGAACAACTAGATCATTGATAATGTATGCTCAAATCACATGACAGGTGATAAGAGTAAGTTTGTTAAGCTTGAAAATTTTGAAGGTGGTTTAGTCAAGTTTGGTGATGATACATCTGCTAAGATATGTGGAAAAGGTTCAATAATTTTTATGGAAAGCATAATAAAGATGATGTTCTATATGTTAAAGGTCCATGGAATAATCTTTTGAGTGTGGGATAGATGTGTTGAAAATGATATAATCTTGTGTTTTAGGATGATGGTTGTGAGACAAAAAAGGCTCTAGAATTGTGGTTGTTATTGGAAGAATAGATGGTAATGTTTATCAGCTTAAAGGTACAAATGGTATGTGTTTTATGACTCAGGTTAATGAAAGTTGGCTATGAAATAGAAGAATGTGTCACATTAATTTTGATAGTCTAGTGAGGATGAGTTCAATTTAAGTTGTGAGAGATCTAGAAAAGATTACAAAGCTTATCAATGTTGTTTATATGAATGTTAGATTGGGAAGCAAGCTAGAAGGAATTCAAATTCAAAGAACAATATTTTATTGGTCATTTGGAATTGGTGCATTCAGATCTTTGTGGACCTATAGCAACAAGAGGTTTTCAAGGTGACAAGTATTTCATGTTGTTATTTGATGATTATTCCATAATGACTTGGGTTACTTTTCTTAAAGAAAAATTAGAAGCTCTAAATAAGTTTAAAACATTCAAAACTATGGTTGAGAATGAAATGGATATGAAAATCAAATGTTTGAGGTCTGATAGAGGTGGATAGTTCATCTCCAATGAGTAACACTTTTTGTGAAGATCAAGGGATAAAGAGGTATTTGTCAGCTCCTAGGTCTCCTTAGCAAAATGGAGTGCTTGAAAGGAAGAATATGACTATTTAGGAAGCTACAAGAACTATGATGAAAGAAGCATATCTATCAGAAGTTTACTAGAGAGAAGCACTTCATACTATAGTCTACATACTTAACAAAGTATAAGGAAGAGCAAACAATTCAAAGACTCCCTATGAGTTATGGTATGGAAGGATTCCTACTGTAAAATATTTTAGAGTGTTTTGAAGCAAATGTTATATCAGGAGAGATGAAGAAAGCTTAGGAAAGTTTGATGCAAGATTTGATGAAATAGAAATTTCCTTCATGCACAACTCCACTTGTAATTGCAACTTTCCAACTTGACTCCTCGAAAATAGAAACTACAAGTTGTAACTCACAAGAAAATCATGGCATAATTATCAAATATAATTTTCATATTAAATAATTAAACATGCTATGAAAAAATTAAAGGTTGAGACACCTTCTTTTTCCCAACAATTTCTCTATAATCATCTATATACATCAATAACATCTTATCCAATTTTATACTAATATATATCAACATATTAATCAACTTACTATAAAAATAAATACACCTTTCTTCCTCTGTTATCTTGTCGATTTATACTTTTACATACATTGTATGTATGAATAAACTATTGATAATATTTTATTTTTAATTTATTTTATTGAAATAACATATTTTTAACTAAATTAACATTACATTTAGTAATAAAACAAAATAATTATGCATCTTAAAGGTTTACATTCGAACTTACAAATTTATAGGATCCCATTATAAGATCTATAAATTATTTATAATATTTTAAACATTGTTTACTTTTTAAAAGAGGGTTTTACATGAATAATTGAATAAAAATTATTGAGTGCATTTTCTTATATTATTTGTTTAGAATGTTAAAGTGTTATTTTATATAAATTATAATTCTTAAAATTTAAACAAATTTAAAAAACTCAATTCATATTAATTAGATTGATAGTCATCCTACTTTAATATAATGTGTATTCATATCATGATTTACAAAGGGAATTTTATTGATTGATTTTCAAACATGTTAATTACGGTTTAATTTATGATTGAAGTTGAATAGTTTGCAAAATAGTTTATAATATAAAAGTTTTGTTAAGTACAAAAGTCTAAAGTTCTCAAAGAATAAGGCTAAAATTGTACCCCAAACAAATTAAAATAAATGGACACCTCTCAAAGCTTGACTCTTAATTGAAAGAACTAATCATTTTTTACCAAATGTCATAATATACTTTAAAAAAATAACACTTTAAAACTTAATCTTCTCTACTATAAATGTTGTTCATTAACATTTACAAAAACCTTAAATTTTAATCATTAATATGACTATAATTTTTTAATAAATAAATGCTTAATATTTATCTCTTTAATTCATTGAAAAACAGTTAAAATTGAAATGATAAATAGAAGATTATTACATTCATCTGTGTATTATTCTTTATTCACCTTCATTACTTTTTTATGTATATTTAAAAAATAAAAATAAAAAAAATAAAACCAGATGAAATGAAATTATACCTAAAAGCAAAACTTTAATAAAAAACCAAAACAAGTACAAACATAGTCAAACCAATTAATTCCAAGTTTAAAAAACAACATTTGTCACGATGATTATTTACCCAAAATAGAAAGCTAGGTATTCGGACCCTAAATGATTATTAATTATAAATTTTAATTATGGGCAAATAATTCACATTAATTGCAGGCCGATCTCATGATTAGCAAGCAAACAATAGAAATAGACAAAAAATATTTATAAATGAAAGAATTAAAAAATTGCTCCCCGTGAAGAAAAACGTACTAATTCTTGAAAGATACTCTACAATTGTTTATTATTATAATATATTAGTAAATCAATATTTATTATTTTGTGGGTTTGTGGAAGCATTTGTCGTATAGATTAAAGATGCCTAACGTCAATTTCTATTTTCCCAACTATTTAATGTGGTCATGATTGGAACTTCATACATTGGTTGTTATGCATTACAATGTTACAACCATTGAGGACCACAAGGGTATCTTTATTATTTTTTAAATTTTATTTTATCAATGGTATTCATGGAAAAGGAAAAATGAATGAAAATATTGGAGCTTTGGAATATTCCCTTTCCCCTGTGTTGCTTTAATGGTTTGCAATGCTCCTTGCCCACATCTTGCAATCATGAAGCCCTGTGCAATGATGGATGTTGCCTTCAAATTTGATGTCAAATGAAGGAATACGACAATATGCTAGACCTTAGCATATTATTTTTTGAAAAAGTAAAATGAAATTATATTTGAAAATATTTATGTAAAGTAAAAATTTTAACATAAAAAGTTTGCATGGGTAATGAAGTTGGTTTGGGTTATGGGTTTGCTTTCCATTGGTTTCGGGTTTGACTCCGCTTTTAGATTTACCTGGTTGTAATTGGCTTGCGCGCTGTTGGGTCCCCCACAGTGGACTAGTCTTGTCTCTACTCGCCCCTTGAACGTTAGGTTAGATCGTGGGAATACCCTTGTCATTAAAAATAAATAAAAATTAAATATAAAAATATCAAATTGTTAAACTTTTAAGTTGTCAAATGAGTAAAGAACATGGTCTTTATTCCTTACCTATGGAAAAATTAGGTGATATTGTTTTTTAACCATAACCCTATCGTTTTCATAGCCCACTTTAGGAATGATATTGGGGTTTCTAAGTATAATATGCCTAAACATTGGGAATAAAGGAAGACTTGACAACAACATGTGTAAAGTCAAGGGAGCTTTACATATGTCATCTCACAACCCAATAAAAAACTTCTATCAAAGCATGGTTGGATAAGTATACTCAATATGGGTTTGTAGCTTTTAATCTTTATTTTTCATAAAAAATAGCTAATGGTTTAGTAATTTTATTTAAAAATAATAGTTTAAAAAATAAGTCAAAGTTTCAAGTATATATTTTTTAGTTAATGGTTAATATATTTAGATAAATAGCTAAACATTTGTAGAGTATTGTAGAAGAAAAAAATATATTTATATTTATATTTTTTATTGTATATTATTTTATGTGGATGTTGTAAAGGTATAGTATTATATTTTAAGTTGGCTCTTTTACTATAGTAGTTAATCTTAAATCAAAACTTCTTACTATAATACATTAAATATATCACATCAAATTAATATTGATATGTTTTTTTAGGAATTTTACCTCCTTGGACTAGACTACATTTGTAGTTGGATTCCTTAGATAGAATCATGTGTGTGATTTAGTCCTCTAGTTTCAATTTTTAAATATCCTACTTTTGATGATGGCAAATATGAAATATAACCATTATCTATTAGTGTTTGTGCCAAAAAATTTGATTGTGTCTAGGGCTTGTAGTTAAAGCTATCATTTTAGGTCAATTTAATATCAAAATATAATGATAGAATTACACATTCAAAAATTAATAGATTCAATTTGTGGTAGTCTCAGGCTAAGTTTGTTGGTGTGAAAAATTTTCTTGTATCGAGCTAATTCCTAGCAAGGGGAGTTATTCACATATTAAGTTTACTTAGGTTCTAGGTGATCTTCTGTAAATCTTAGTTGTCTAGATAAGATCATATCCTATCTTCTATTTTTAACTTTTTTGTCAAGTTATGTTGTCTCATAACATAGGAATAAGACACATGCCATTATCTTGTCAAATCCTATCTCTCATGTTGTCTTTATAAGAAAGGCCTCTCATGTACAAATTTAATACAACTGCAATCTTCAATATTGCATATTGGCTATATTATCTGGCATTCATTATTTCAAATTTATGCTCGTGCTTTTCTCTCTTGTAAAAGGTTATTTTTGGTTTTGCAAGTGATCTTGGAGGCTTGAGTCCTTGAGTGACTCTAACAAAGTTTACTTAGTCAAGGTCTACTCGGTCATAAACATTCTCATTTTTTATCTATTTCAATCTTGTTAAATCTACCATGGATCTTGACTACCATCTATTAGATATTTTAACCTTTAGTGCAATTGGTTGATAGACTAGGATTAAGGAAACTTGAGATTATGTACTCAAAAAGTATTCAAAAACACTTACCAAATATATCTAGCAATAGGTATAGAGTTAATTGTAATAGTAGGCCTACACAAGATTACATAGGACACAAATATTTATGTGGGAAAAACTTTCAAGAGAGAACCCACTTGCAAAAGATGTTCATATTTATATTATTCATAATCAAAATAGGTTCAATACAACATGATAATTATAAATTCTTAATATACAACATGTCTTATGTAATCAATTTAACTTTTTCACGCTAATAATATAAAAAATATATTGTCTATCAAACTATCTAGCCCTAGAAAATTCACAAACATTGATATATATCTAGATTTATTAATGGGAAAAACCAACTCTCTAACCATAAAATTAAGTATTAGAGTATAAAAAGGGTAATTCAATTATAATATGATCATAGATGATGTTAACATACCACAAATAACACCAAGAGTGATGTCACCATGAGCTCTCACCTAGTACACTTTTTCATTAGGTTTTGTGCACTATAAATCAATAGCTACAACCTTTACATTGTTAGTACATATACATGTCTCCAATATAGACACCATTATTAGCTTTTCACTTGTGGTATCTTATACAAATATCAATTCACTTATAATTTCTTTTGTACCTTCTTCCATATTTCTAACATCATCCTACTCATAGATTATGTTGCATAATCCCTTACTTTTTATAAGTGCTCATACATCACTAATCATTCTTCAAAAATCACTATACTTATATGAGGTTGCTATTTTATTATTTATATGCCTCTTGGTTTCTATCACAACACCCCACATGTAAACAACTCATGTATGTTGCATCGTAACTTATAGCCATAGCATCACAACATGATTGTTCACACAATGTTATATTTTAATAACTAAAACTCATTGTATTTTAGTTGAATGTGTTCTATAAAAAACTCTTCCTACAATGACTCTCGTAAGTGAACATCACCAAAGTCCCAATCTTCTCTCACTTGATATTTACTATAAGAGAGAATGGTATTCCAACCCAAGAGATTAAGATCATGCTTAGGAATGGGATAATCCCATTTCATCCCTATGACACATGAATTTTCTATTACTTACATGTTTTGTCACAAAATCTACATAATTTACTTAAGTATACATTTTGTATAACTATAATTTCCTCCT
Source organism: Sequoia sempervirens (assembly GCA_007258455.2). Classification (NCBI taxonomy): domain Eukaryota; kingdom Viridiplantae; phylum Streptophyta; class Pinopsida; order Cupressales; family Cupressaceae; genus Sequoia; species Sequoia sempervirens. The sequence goes on along the minus strand of VDFB02000015.1, from coordinate 484,127,495 downwards.
CTTAACTATCTCCCTCAAAATACAATAATGCACATCAATATTCTTTGTTTTAGCATGGTTAACAAAATTCTTGGCCAAATAAATTACACTCTATGAATCATAGTTCACCACTCTTTGACTCAAGTAAAACCAATATGGTTTCTCAATATCTCTAGTTATATCACTTCCTTACAAGCATGTGTTCCAACCATATACTCTACTTTAGTAGTTGACAAGGCAATTGTATGTTGTCTCTTTCTCTTCCAACTCATTGCTACACTAAAAAAAATAAACACATATATACTTGTATACCTCTAGAACTGTCAAGATCTCTAGCCCAATCCAATTTAGAAAAACCATGTACAATCGACTCTCTTCGCATAACATTAATACTATGATAAGTAAATTGGTAATCTATTGTTCCCTTCAAGTGCTTGAAATTCTCTTAATATGTGTCTAATAATATTTATATAGGTTTTCCATGAACTTGCTTAGAACTCCCATGACTTGGGTAATGCCTAGTATTAAAATTATTGTCACATACATGAGCCTTCCCATTTCACTTGAATTAGGAACCTTCTTCATCTCTACCAAATCATTCAATGATTTAGGATATTATTCCATACTTGGCTTTGTGTCAACTACTAGGGATGAATTCATTAGTTTACTATCCTATCTACTAAACCTCTACAAAAACACTCCAAGAAATTTTCTATGGTTTAGCCACAATTTCTTGTTGGTCCTATCCCTACATATTTTCATATCTATTACACATATAGTAGCTCCTAAGTCTTTCATGTCAAACTTACTAGAAAAATGGGTTTTAAGTTCCCAAGTTAATGCTTTATTTTCTCTAATGGTAAACATATCATTAACATATAAAATACTAATTAGAATCCCAACCATTAACCTATTTGTAATATACACTTGTAATAATCAACATCACTTCTTCTAATACCTAATTATAGGATGTGTGTTAAAATTTTGATTTCATATGAATATTTCCTCCTCTGATTCTCTATACAATAATTTTGTCTTAACATCTATTTTCTCAATTTTAAAATCAAGTACTATAGTAATAGATAAAAAAAATCCTAATAGAACTTAACTTAGCAACAAGGGAACATATTTCACTAAAGTATATTCCCTTATCTTAAGAATAACACCTTTCCACCAATTTCACCTTTTACTACTCAAGTGATCTATCTTCTTTAAAATTCTTCTTTAACATCTTCTCACAATAAATAGGTTTCCTACCCTTAGGTAGATCAATTGAATTCCAAGTATTACATTGCTTCATTAACATGATCTCCTTATCCATGAAATTCTTTCAATACTTTTTTATTTGTAAGTGGGATCCTTCTCATGTATGATTTGGTTCATTATTAGTGTAATTAAGAGAAAATACACAACAAATATCTAGTGGACTATGCATATCAAGTGATCTCTAATATACTATAGACCTTATCATAACTACCATCAAAGAATTTACTATCACATATACATCATTTTATTCTTCATAGCACTATTATATGTTCTTGCCTCTTCTTCTCCAAAAATAGAATGTTCACTATGTTGTTCATTTTTATATGAATCTTGTTTCTCTAATTTTTATTTCAAAATGCACCTTCTCCCTCTCATTCTCCTTTGTTTGTTCTTCCTTGGAAAAATCTCTAATTTCCCTAAACATAGTATACCTTGAGTAGAGAACCTTCAAGGTTTTTATATTGTAAACATTGTATCCTATGGAATCCTCACCATAAATGATAAGATGATTTTTTCCTTAAAATCCAAGGAAAATACCTTTCCTTAGGCACTTAAACAAATCCCTCAAAGAAAAACACAAACAAATATGTCATCACTAGTTCCTTACCAATACACATTTCATATGGTATCTTATTTTGTGGCGTGGAAATAGGAGACATGTTTTTCAAGTAGCATGTAGTGCTAAATACATCAACCCAAAGATATTGTCTTAGAATAGCTCTAGTCAACATACTTTTGGCTTGATTAATAAATTTTTTATTCAATATTTTAGCCACTCTATTCTACCATAGTGTGTATGGGGTATTCCTTTTCTTCACAATTCCAACATGCTTATTGAATAGTTCAAATTCCTTAGATAATAATTCACCTCCATTATTTTTTACAAGCACCTTTATTTCCTAATCAATGTGATTCTTAACAAGATCCTTAAACTCCTTAAACTTGAGAAACGTAGGTTATATTTATTTCTAACAAAATATACTCAAATATACCTACAATGATCATTAGTGAATGGAAAGTAGTATAAATACTTATCAATGGATGGGATATCTGTACGACAAAATACATAATTATGTATCACTTTCAAAAATCCTTAGTGCTTCTAGAGTTTTTCCCCACTCTATTCTATTTACCCTACACATCATGATCACAAAAAACAATATACTAATAAAATAGTCAACAAAACCTTACACCATATCTTTATTTACCAATATTTTTAGACCTCGTTCTCTTTAGTGGCCCAACCTTAAATTTTATAACAACCTTAATTTACATGTAATATTAGTACACTTGGATATAATTGATGCATCTAGCATATATAGAGTACCATGTTGCACTCTCTTTGCAAGAACCAAATAATATCTTGCTAATTGGAAATCATTTCCATCAAATGTGACATGAATTCCTAATTCATCCATTTTAGATATAGACATCATATGTCTAGCAAAACCTAGTATATGTAGTACATCTAAGAATGTCCTACTCTACCATCCATGAAGGAAAATTTTACCTTTCCTTGACTAACTATATTTGAATATTGGTTATCATCAACTAAAACCTACCCTTTCTCTTGGTATATATAGAGTGTTACTCCCTTTGATGTGTCTTATGAAAATAAGAACTTGAGTCAATCAACTAGGAATAGTCAACAATAATGTTAGAAAAAATAATCCATTCATACTATACTCATCATTGTAAAAGGACTTATCAAAGTAATCACCTTTCTTCTTAGGCTTACATTGCTTCTTAATGTGACCCTTAGTTCAATAATTATAGAATACTACTTTAGACTTACATGGAGATTTAGACTCATCATTACCCTAAGACTTATTATATTTGGTCTTCTTCTTACCTTTCTTCTCCTTGGATCTACCTCTTACCACAATCACGAAAGAAGAACTATAATCCATGGAGATTTTCCTAATTTCTTCATTTACCAAAATACTAATTACAATTTCTATTTTTAATGACAACATTCTTACTTTAATATATATTACAATGTTTTCCCGTGAACTTGTAAGGAATATGATAGCATAATACAATTTCCCCCTTCATCCATATTGAAACCTATTAACCATAATAAAATTAAAATCATATTAATTTTTTCCATCGATTAGTTACAAGGCCTCCCTTCCCCATTTTCAAAGAATATAAATTCTTTTTCAAAACAAGTTTTTTAACTATACTATTAGAATGATTTAATGTACCTATCTTCTTCCACAATAAATTTTTTATCTACTTATTAGACATTCATTAGCATGGAATCTAATCGACATAATTGAATTGTACTTATTTATTTCTTATATATTTTTACTTAGTCTTCATTAGACACACTTGAGTTTTTGGCCAAAAAAGAAATCATAATCCACTAATATGTTACCACCAAAAGATCATCTATCACCAACTTCCACTATTCAAAAATTTCCCATTAAATTTCTAAATTTTTTACCTCAACATGCTATCCATAGATTATATATTTTCTATCTTCTCATAAAATATTTAAATGTATTCACTTCTAGAAAGTTAGACATGAACTATAATATACCAATTATTGTAGGGTTATACCACACATGCTAGGGATTGCACTCCAATAATGTAGTAACCATCCAAATAAAAACCTTGTTCTCTTGTACCAAATGTTGGGGATACTAACCCTTTTTATGGTCAAACAAGGACTGACGTGAAGGTAAATTAAGATTATGTATTCAAAAATAGTCAACAACACTTATAAGACCCATTTAACAATAGGTATAGAAGTAAATAGAATAATACATATAAATAAGACCGAATAATAATGTGGGAAACCATTTCAAGAGAAAACCCACCAAAAATAGATATTCAAATTTATATTATTTAAAATCAAAATAAATTTAACACAACAATTTTTTTTCTCAATCTACAACATACACAATTTCTTGTCTATCAAGGTGTCTAACTTTGGTGGATTTAAATAAATTGACACACACACATATGTATATGTATATGTATATGTATGCACATGTATGTATGCATGTATGTGTATAGGTGTGAATTTGCACCCCTCACAAATTTCTATTTTACACCCTCTACTTTAGGAAAATCAAGCCTGACTAAGAAATTCCACACAACCTATCTACAATTCATCCACTTGGCACTTGTCCTTTGTGTCGATGGGGGAATTTCTGTTGGGAATGCTCATGCAGAGCGTAGACGTCTACGTGGTGCATTGCCATCCCTGATAGATTCCTACCTTTGGAATCCACAGAGACGTTATGTTCTCCATTGGCGATGAAGCGTAACACCTCTATGCCTTCCTACCAACCCGATAACTGCTCTTTCCCTCCTAAATCCTCCTCAAATGCATATCTTTCAAATTCATTCCTTCTTTTGGACAATTCTACACGCTAATTTGATCTTTCCTCACAATTCTTGAGATTCTACACAACTTCTCTATGTCGTGCTGCATTTTTTCCACCATTAGAGTTGTGACTTGGTGTCTTGTGAGACTGCTTCTTCATTTTTGCGGAAACATAGACCTTACCAAGCTTGTATTCTCCTCTACGTGCTTAAGGGCACCTTGATTGAGAAGGTGATATTGTTCAATTTCTCTATTTCCATAGCATTATCACTTGATTTACATAGCATAGTGTTATTGTTATTGTTCAGTATATGTTCTATCACTATCTTTGTCATATTTTCTATCTCATGGCTTTTTTGGCTGTTTGTGGAGGTGGAAACATCAAAGAAGGGGTTTGACTGCAGCAAACCCCTATACAACCCCAACATTTCTCCTCTCTTGGTTGTGTATAGGTATGCATTCAAGTGGAGCTTGTTGGCGAGGTAGAATTCTTGTGAGTTGATCTAAATCACCTTCACTTTTATCATCTTCTATATCACTTTTCTAGTTATCTTGTTTATTTTGTTTATTATCATCTCACTTAGTGCTTTAAACCTCAACTGCTAAGTAGTTAGTAGGTTTTTTGTGACTTTTACTGTTCTTTCATACTTTCTGGACGTACGAATGCCAGCGACCTAGAGAGACTCTAGTGCATCACGCTATCATCCTTGACTCACACTATTTTCCTTGATTAGAGAGTTGTCTAAGATACAGTTTGGGTTCCAAAAACTTGCTCATTTAGCCCCATCAAATCTCTTGGGTTAGTAGAGTCACAGTAGCACTTGAGAGTGCTCTTCATTCTCTATCCTTGACCTAAAATCTCTTATCCAACTTGAGGTAGATTAAGGTAGCCCTTTTCTCTCGACTCTTTGTGACCTAGATCCTTGGTGTGGTCAGTCCCCCTCTTCTACAATATGTATATGTATATGTATATAAATGTATGTATGTATATATTTATGTATTCATAAAACAACCAACCATCTAACCATCCAACCAACATGTGGAATACCAATTCATGAAGCTATAATTTGATCATGTATGGTTTCAACATGCCATAAATAACATCTAGTGTGATGTTGAGTTATCCCAAGCTTTCACCTAAGACATTAATGGAAAAAATAGACAAAATTTGTGATAAAAATGTGATACGAAGAATGCCATTTTATAATTCTACATGTATAAGGTGGTAAGACATAGTGAAAGCACTTTCTACTCTTACCAATACACTAAAAATTATGAAAAATGTAAAATACTAGCTACACCATAGCCTCAAGCGTCATGACTAACTCAAGAAATGAGATCTAGAGGAAGGTTGGGGTCCCTATACCAAATGGAAATCCTTAGACAACAATTATTGAACCACCCTTAGGAAATCTTGGAAAGAAAGAAGATAGATACAAGTCCACACTAATTTGGGCTTCAAAGGAAAATCTACATTGTTTAAAAATTTAGAGTTTGAGTTGCATGCTCCTACACTAACTCAAATCTTGATACCTTAAATACATCTAACAACTTGCATAGAATAATTATATTTATGGGTTTAGATCATAAGACCTTAGAATTCATAGTCTAAACCATAAACAACAACCAAACAAGCCCTTTCAGACCTTAGAGTCTAACCTACACTGGACACCTTGGGATTCAATTCAAGTGAACCAATTATTTGAGATAATTTTACCCCTACCAAAAATAAAATATTAAACATGTTGAGATTTTAAGTTCTAGTGCTCAAGCTTTGGATTCTAATTTGTGAAGTATGTACCTCTAAATTTAAGGCCTGATCAATAATTTTAATATGAGAAACCCAACCTAATCTAAACTTTAACCTCTAAATAATTCCATCTTAGGCTTTTGAAATTAGATCTCAATAAGAAGTCTACATTTCATATAGAAGATAACCCATCTATTGAATGTCAAATGTCGAGTATCAAATGGACTATAAATTGGTCTTCAAACTTTGGAATTTGGGAAATGAATTATATTTTTTGAAAATGCTAAGCGAAGCCTAAACCTAATGGACATATATCTTGGCCTTTGAAGGTTTACTAGAAAAGTGCATTATGGACTTTAGAGTCAAAACTATAAATTACAACTCAATCAATTTCCTAATGCAAGTATAAAACCCTTCAAGAAGAAAATTTAGAGGTTGAAGTGCAATCCCTATTCCATTTCATAATTTGAGGTCTAAAGTGCATTGTGTAACACCTAAAATTCAAGCCAAGTTTAGTCATTTTCATGTCTTTAACTCAAAATTTGGGGTTCAAGTCACATCCTATAACTCTAACTATTTTAAAAATAATTCACAAGGTAGGGAAAACTTGATATTTCAACTATATTTCAACAAGGCATAACTCCCCCATTTTGCATTTTGTTTAAAAATGGCCTAGACCGAGTACTTAGGAACATGTGGAGGCTAACATTAACCAGAAATAAATTTCTGAAATGTCTTAGAAGGTGGTCCAATCCCTTTCAAAATAGAATCCATTTTTTCAAGAACATGCCATACAAGAAAATGGCAAGTTCACATGGGAATGGATAAATAGATGATAGAACACTACCAAACATCATAACAACATTCAAACTTATAAAAGGGGTATGAGTTCCTAATAGGACCATGATAAGATTGTGTCTAAGAAATAAGAAAAGTATGCTTATGAATCACATTTCCTAATGTAAATGAACATGATATATAGACCATTATGATAGTTATACCAAATCTAAATTTGGGTTCAAACACACTATAATAAATATTAAATTTTAGCAGCTCAAAGGGTGAAAATTAGTACAACACACCATTATATACTAACAACATATAAATTTTACAAATAAGGTCATTAAATTTCCTAACTTAATATATTTATAAAAGTCAATAAAACATCATAATAATAAATAATGGATGGCCAAATTCCTTACATGCTTCCCAATATGCTTGAAGAATCCACAAGCTTCCCTAGTGATGGTTTAATGAAACCCAACCATATGAAAACCAACCATGTGGAACCCTTAGGGATACCTTTCTAAACTGGGAGACAACCAATTTGAGTGTTTCAAAACACTCATAACTACACACAAGGTTAGACAAACATTGAACACTACCACACTTATAGAGACTCATCAAGAAAGAATCAAGATGAACTACAACCACTATTCAAAGAATACACCTACCAAATACCTTATGAAAATATCACACTAAGTAACATACTTGAGGAGAACACCCAACACCATAAAGAAAGAACTTGAAATAAAATACAAGAAAAAAGATGCATATACCTTTGAAATCAAGAAAAGAAAACAAACTACACATAAACCAAGAGATCACAAGGTCAAATTAATTGTTCAACTCAATATATAAAATATAAAGAGGGTTGAGTTTGCATGTATCATCCAAACCACATATGTGGATTCCAAACACATGCCTAGAGAAGACCAACCTTTAATTATAGCATACATAGGCTAATCACATCAATACATGGGTCACAAATCATTTACATATGAGGACCTACTAGCACCACCCATGTATACACCTATAGAGGAGGAGATTTGTTGCTCCCAAGTCTCTAGGACAAAGAAGAGTCTATGAGATGAAAATGGTCTTCAACTACCTCAATGAACAAAGCTCAAGTGATAGAATAAAATGATGAGAGTTCCAAAAATAGAAAGAGTAGGTCACAAAGGTCTTTTGGACATACTAACGAGCTTTCAGCCTAGGATGTTAGTGTGCCCCAAGGAATATAGTGTAGCATGTGCATGTCCCAATGGTGTGCTAGCATCTCGTATACACCAAAAATTGAGACTATCACAAAAATTAATAAAACGACTACTAACAATCTGATTGCTAAGAACTCTTGAAATGCAAGAAAATAATAGAGTATAAATAACTAAAATAAGGTAAAGTAAACTAAGTAAAATGTAGATTAAATAAAATGTAGATAATGAAATGAATGAAGAGAAGGAAAACACTTACAACCGACCAAGAAATGAATCCTTTGGAAAATAAATGTATTCAATACCTACACACATAAGACCAAGAGAAAATGTTGGGCTATTCAGGGGCTTGCCTTAGTCAAACCCCTATTTCAGTGTTTCCACCTCCACAAACAACCAGATAGACAAATAGATGGACAAATAAATAGACAAGAAGATAAAATGCATAGACGAGGCATGTGAGAAATCTCAAGATGCTCAAATACATAAGACAAGAAATATATATTACCTACAAGGCTTGATGAAGCCAAAGAGGGAGAGAGAAAGAGATAGTTGCAAGAGCAAAGAGAGTTGTAGAGAACATTGTGAGAGCTTGAGATAAAGAGAGTTTTGTGTAAGCTTGAGAGAAGAAGAGAAAAGAGAGAATCTACAAGAGAGAAAAGACCAAGAAGAAGACCAAATGAATTGAAAAGATGGATTTTAAAGAGAGAATAGGAGGGAAAAGAAGGTTCTTGAGCCATTACAAGGAATCTTGAGCTGTTTCCATTGACCAAGGTAGATTAAAAGTGGTTAAATGCTCAAATATGATCGTTTAAACATTGAAATGTTGCAGGATGCTAGTGCAGTGCACAAATGTTTGCATGCTGCGCTAGTGTCCAAAGAAATCATTCTAAAAAATAGTAGGAACAAGGAAAACACAAGGTTTAACAAAAAGCTGGCATATGAAGGTAGCTACTGAAAAGGGGTCTTGAGCATCCTGAGGGGAAAAAGGCTGATGAAAGGGTTGAAATGAGCCTACACAAATACTAAGGGAGTGGATACTAAAGTAGATGCAAAAGTGTAGGTGAAATTTCCATGGGGTACAATTTTACAAGACTACAACACCCATTAAACCTATCACACATATTAATTTTTATGTAAATACACATGATGATTTTAAAAATTCCAATATTGCATGCACAAGTTGAATCATAATATCACCCATGAGAAAACCATAAATGAGGTGGACATGACACACTTTAATCAAAGAACCATGAAATCACATGCACACATTCAATATGCAAACTAGATGGATAAAAAATGAAAATAAATTTAACCAAGAAAGGTATATCTTAGAGGACATGCCTTCCTCAATTGTAATACTAATACTATTCACACCTATCTCATGAAATATTTCTAATAAAGGCATAAATAAGGGATATTTGCTCATCAACCAATGCATGAACATATGAATAAAGACACATAAAGGTGTGTGAAATGGAATGTGATGCACCCTTAATCTTAGAGTATACATAGGGTTATGAGTAGTCAACTTGTTGCTACCTTAATTCTTAATTAAGTAATATTATCATTATTATATTATTATTTAGTTATTTATGTCAACCTATGTCTTATATGTGGTCGTCTAATTCAGCTTGGGTGATATCTTAGGCATAAACTTAGGGTATATATAAAGAGCTAGTGAGTCTTATTTTATCATCATATTGTGAATTATGTTCTTATTATAGATATTTGGAGGTTCTCTCCCTTGAAGTGGCTTGCTATTCTCAACTATTATCAAGTATTTATAAAATATTTCACATTATATTCATCTTTTGTGCAAGTTATTTTATTACATAATGAGGTATAAACAAGGCACACACATACAATCTATTTTAATATCAAAGCATGAGCAATCCCTTCTCACAACCTTAATGATCCAATAAGAATTGACCAAAATTTTAAACATAAAATATTGATAATCCATCATACCATTTTAAATCCCAGGACCTCAACAAAACAATTTTGAATTCGCAAACACATTTCATAGATATTTTGGTAGAATTATGGAAAGAATTCAAAATTTCCAAGAAATTCAAGCAACCAACAAGGGACAACCCAAAAAATATTAATATAGGGTTCTTCTCATGACATAAAATCTATGTAATATTACCATATCCTCTACCTATTATGGGCTTGGATATAATGCAAAAACAAAGAAAAAATCATGCAAAGGAGGGTGAAGGTAAGACCCTTACCTTCAACTATACACACTACAAAAGAGAAGAGGTAGTGTTTTATGGATGAAACCTCCTTGTAATGTTGTACCAAATCTTCTAACCATGTACAATCCACAAGGATAGTGTAGTGAAAACCCTCACACATGAATGGAAAATGATGGGAAATAAATGAAGAGAAGGCACAAAGGGAAGAAGAATGCAAGAACTCGAATTATCATGTCCAAAATCTCCCAACTAGGAGCCACTATTTCAATGCCTAACAAGTTGTACAAGGAAAATAATATGAAAATACTTTGCAACAAGGTTGCCATGCTAAAACCAATTGCCCTCCCTAAATTTTTTGTCTAAAATGGGCTATTTTCTTATATTTTATTCCATATCCCTTCTTTCTTTTCCCTAAGCTAACAATACATTTTCTTTTAATTGAATATTTCAAACTTTAAACATATATGCATGATTAATTTTCTTCGAAACTTAGGTGATGTATACAATATATGTAAATATACATATTAGGTGTAACATGTGATGAAGAGCTTTTCTAACTAAAGAATATATTCCATTATTTCATGCAATGAAATTAAAATAAATTTTAGAAACATAAAATTACAATTTAAATCAATTACTAGAATAAAATTCATTTCCCATCATAGAATAGACCCACAAAAATTATTTAAATAAATTTAATCATAGAAGTTAGATAAAAGTTACATGTAGATACAATTATAGGTTTCCATAGTACTCAAGGATCTAAAATCAAAATTTAAGCTCATAGGGTCACACGAGGTGCATCTTATAGCTATTATTTAAGTGAGATTAGAAAGATAACACCTAACACATTCTTCCAAATCAATTTTCTCTAATTAAACACTATTATGGAAATCTATGCTTGCAAACTCAAGGAAAACATCATGTATACTTGTATAGTAAAATAACTAAAGTATAACATACATATAGCCATAAATGAGATATTATCAAAATCCACATCTAAATAAAAAATATTTAGCACACAAACATGGTTTGGATATACTAGAATATAATAGCTAATCGTAGTGTTGAACTCAATGAGCATGGGAAAGGTCACATCATATTAAAAGATAGTGAATCTAAAGTATGGTTAAGTTCAAGCATATACCAATCCACACCTACATATATATCCTACACACTCAAGTAGAGCATCAAATCCAACAATGAAGATCATAGTTGAAGTAAAAAATATCGTCTAAAGTATGTATAACCTAGCAAGGTACATCCATCCTATAGCTACATCATATCACAATTGTCTTATTATAACCTTTAACCCAAACATAAAACAACTAGGTAAATGTAAGAGTTAGCGCTTAGGGGGGACATGAACTATAGATGTCACCACATGAATAATAATCCAATACACATTACTAGTCATGCACATTATGAATAAATAGCTATAACCTTTATTCTATTGGTACATACACACATGTCTCTACTATAGCTACCACTAATATATTCAATTTTAAATAATTATGGTACCTTGTATTATCTTTCAAAACATCATCCTTCCCTCAAATTGTGCTACATGATCTCTAGTTCTATTGCAAGCGCTCCTATATAACCAATCATGCTCTTATAAAAATAAATTCATATTCACTTGTGAGTTGTCCTAGATGACTTGTGATTGCTATCACAACACTCCCACATGTAAATAAATCATATATACTACACCATAACTAATTTCCATAGCACCACCACATGTTAGTTCACATAAATATTATATCACAATACCTAAAACTCACCACATTTCACAAAAATATGCTTTGCAAACAAAAAAAAATCCTATAAGGAATCTTTATAGTTGAATATAAGCCAAGGACCAACATCATCAACAAAGTCAAGCACATTTCATTTTGTACATAAAAGACACCAAACATTGCTTTGATTAGAATGAACATTTCTCAAAAGTAGGTATAGGCATTGGTGAACAAATTTTACTAGTCAATAATCTAAAAGTCTATAGTGGATATAAGTGTACCAAAGAAAGGAATCAATCATATGAACCAAAAATGAGATATAGTACCAAACAAGTTAAAGAACATATAGTTAATTTTTCAAAGGTCTTTGAACACAAATTAAATAGTAGTTATAATTTATAATTTTTTTCAAGTCATCATATCACCTCAAAGAAACCAACATAGAAAATAGGACGAATCCCAAGAAATATATATCTCTTCTCTATTATTCTAATCAATATTTATCTTAGATTACTTAGTTTCTTAGTTTAATTAGAAATTTTAGTTCTCATTCAAATTGATTTAGGATCTAATATATATTATTTTAATATCATCTAAATTAATTGCAGGGTTAATTTATTTCCATACATTTTGGTGAACCCACTTGATCAGATGCCACTTAGATTTTTCATCTAGTCATCCTTTTATTTTTCAAACTTTAGATTTGATTATTTTTTTCCTAATATTTTTCAAATTTAATTTCTTCTTATGTATACATTACATTACTTATGGATTAGCCCTTAATTTATTATCACTTTAGATCCATCCTTGTGTGGATTTTCATTTTCATGTCTTAGTCATGGATTGTCATCAAGCCAAGTTAGGAATAATTGTCATCCATTCAAAATCATCAAGGATTTAAATGTATTTTCAAAATTTATGGCATGTGATCCTTCCATTCTTGATTATCTCATATTATTTTACCACAATGATGGTGGTTCATATCCCATGAATGCAATGGTCCAAATTATATATATTTTTCATCCATATAGAACTTATCATTACTTTTCCTTGTATTTTGATATTTTGTATATTCTTCCTATGAACTATTTTGAAGCTTTCTTCCTCATTGGCCTCTATATTTTTTATATATTCTTTTCACAACTAAAAACCATATAGCCTTGGATTCCTATCTATTCTAAAAACCCTTGGCATACTAAAAAAATTTGTTAACCCTTTCTTCTTTTCATACACCAAAAGCACATCACACATTGTAGAAGTCTTTAGAGTTCTTATTATCCAACACCTTTGCACATAGGGTGATAGACACCTCCCAAATTTCTAGTCTTTTTTGTTGAGGTTAAACTAGATCACTCAAGGGAGTAATTGAAGTATTATCCTACATAGGTAATACAGTTTGTCTTGTCCTTTGTACATATTTTTTCCCCAATACATCTTTAACTTGGGATAATATCTCTATAATCTATAATCCTAGTGACAATAAAATGAGTAATACACACGAATTATATACATTTCAAAGAATGGAATGACAAGGTTGTTATGGCTCTAATACACTCTCCACCATGAAAGGACAATCACTACTACACTAGATAAAAACTACAAGAATTCTTATATTTCAAGTCCAAATGTTGTGTTTCATGACCTTGATCTCCAATCTATTTGTACAATTGTGATCACTCTTCATAGGTTGACACCTTGACATTTCCTACTTTCCTATTTAAAGCCTACTCGTGATCTTCTAAACCTTATTTTCCTAGTCTTCTTTTGTATTAATCTACCTTCTTTAGCTTCAATTAGTGAATTAGGGACTTTTTTCTTAACCTTCATTGTAATTTCAATAGCTTAACTAATATTTTGGATAAAACCTAGATTTGTTGTTGTTTAGTTAGCATAATAATTCATTTACTATATTTCATATTTTGTTAAATCTTAAATGAAGTAAATATGTATACTAGTTTAAACAATACATGTAGTATTTTATATTCTTCTATGCAACTTGAACTAAATTTTTAGGACTATTCACCTTTAAACTAAAATAGCAAGCTCATGTGCAAAAAGATAATTTATGATTCAACCTTATGCTCAATAGTATTGGTAATAATAGTAGTGCTCATGAAAACATCATTGTCACTAGATTGGGCATTTGAGGATTCAAACAAGGACTTGTCCTTAAAGGAAATTGAAGATGGCGTTGAGATCTTAGCATTCAAAGAACTCTCACAAACCTAATGGTCAAATGCCATTAATAGAATATTAAGTTAGGTATAAAATTAGAAAAAAGTACATAGTAATATATATGAGCCATTTATATAAAAAACTCAACAACAAAAAATATTGAACATTCAATTACAAAAGTATACAAAGACATATTATGCATAGATAATTTGAAGGAATGAAAGAAATTATTACATCCTTCACTTTCAAAATTTAGAAATTATTCGGTTGTGTTTCCATTCTATCTATATTTTTTTGTGACCTAATGTATTATATTTCTTTTATATAAATTAATACAAAAATTATACATTATTGTTTTTTTTTATATTGCTATCACGATTCAACCATGTAGTTTTACGAGTCAAACTCATTGACCCATGTTTCATGAGTAGTGGTTCACAAGAACCCATCTCTCATGATAATGAATGATCCACTTAGCACTCATTGCATCTAGGTGATGCTCACAGAGGTGAAGCAATGGGCCTTCTCGGGAGATCACCCATCCCAGTACTACTCCATCTCAAGTGTGCTTATTCGTCAAAGATACATAAAATTGAACAAATATTTTTTTTGTTTTAAATAATTATTACATCACTCACTTTTAAAATTTATTAATTCTAATATAGAACCTTATTCATAAATTAAAAAAGAAATCCAGCTAGCCTTTACCATTAGGAGGTGGAAGGAAGATTAGTAGTTTATAACAACCAAGAAAGCCAACTACTCCATGAATAGTATAGGTAGCATAGGCAAAAAGATATTTATTTAACTAAGAAATGGTTGCTTGGAAACATGGACTTCCGGTTTTAGTGGCAATGAGAATCATAGTCACAAACTGGAAATTAAAAAATGGGTGTCTTTCTGTTTAAAAAAATATGTCAATGCCAACAAAAGATATAAAGCAACATGTAAATTGATTTGTGGGTCACGGGGATGAATAATGAATGAGCTTGAAATGTGCAGCAAGTTGTTATAAATGCAAAGTGTAATTAAGACACTTGTGCCACAAGGTCATCAAATGAAAAATATGTGTAAATGATTATCACCAGGAAAAATAGTAATCTAATGAAACCTCATAGACTTTGAAGTGATAAAGAGATGTGATTTTATCTTGGAATCTCATATGTGGAAGAGAATGAATATAAGCACATGCAAGATAATTGACTAGACTTGTGAAACTAAAGTAGGATACCGACATTTCATATTTAGTATGGTTGAAATCACAGAAGTGAAACTATGGGTAAGGATTCAATCAAATTGGGATATATGTTTTCAGTACAGAGCAAAAAGATAATGGTAAAAAACCCAAGGTCCCATCAGATTTCTATCCTTGCACCCTAAATAGGCCCTATGATCAGGCTCTATTAGGCAATAACCAGCCTTTAATACTAATTTATAACATGGGTGCACTCCACTTTTACAAGTGGGTGGCATGAGAAACATTAACAGTGTTGATATTTACAAGTGGGTGGCATGAGAAGCATTAACACTGTTGAAAATATTAATATGGGTGGGTGTAAAGGTAGGGGTAATGTGGGTCATGCATGCATGTGCAACCATGTGGCATGTCGCTAGAGAAGGGCCCACTTTCCACTTACCCACAAATTGATTGTTTTTTAATACCATTATCTTTATTAATGTTCTCCATATTTCCTTCACCTATGCTTTCATCATGTATGACATATTGCTGAATGTCAGGCCATGTTTGCAGGCCTAGGAAAGAAATTTATGTCTGTACTTTCTGCCATTTTCATTTTATATGGCTCAGCCAAAACCATCACCCTTCTCAATATAGATTTTAGGCACAGTATATGTAAACTAAAGAGGCAATATCAGGTATATATATAAGTATATGTGTATACGTACCCATATAAGCTGAGGTCTCTTGCAAATATATTTCATCAGTTTTTCATTTGTATATGGCTGAATCACTTGTGTGGGTTTCATGGAGTCTCCTAAGAGTACAACCATGATCTAGATTTGTGTTTGTTTTGATGATTATGTTTGTTTCTTCTGTGGTATTGGGATTGCAGTTTTGCAGATTCTGTGTGACCTTGAGGAGGATTTTAAGGTCTTGCTTCTAGGTTAAGACACAGAAGGATCAAACAAAATCAGTTTAGGTTAAGTCCAGTCCTGCAGCAATACATCATTATGCCAGTTGTTTTCTTTGATTAGCTTGTACCAGAGTGCAGCAATCTGGGATTTCTCTGTTTGGGTAACCGTATACCTGTTTTTTAGATATCTCAGGCACTTTGTCAGAAGAAATGAATATCCCACCAAGTTCTTTCAGGCAGAAATACATGGCAAGGCTGCTGAGGGCACTGGGTAGCATTGATAGAATTAGTAACAACAAAGAGTTGAGCTTACTGAAGAGGAGAAAGAGAATCAAGCTTGCAGCAGACATATCACTGGCCCTCACATCCAATGGGAGTCTCTGGAGCCATGCTTTGATATCAAAAGTATCTAAGCTTAACAAGGATAAGTCCCTCTTGCAGAGGATTATAGGTAAGAGGACTGTAAGAGACATGAAATTGAAAAAAGATGAGAACATTCAATGCTGCTCTGGTACCCACATGCAGAAGCTAATGGCTAGCAGGAGGAGAGCAATGAAAAGATCATCCATGAAGAGAAGGAATATGATGAAGGCCATGGCTGATGTAAAGACATATCCAATGAAGGAGAGGCCTTCTCCCTATCAACTTGCAAGGAGTCTGGTATCCCAGAGAACCAAGCTGCTCAAGAGACTTATTCCTGGTGGGGAATCCATGGACAGTTGCTGTCTATTGAGAGAAGCAGCAGACTATATCATCTCCCTCAGAACTCAGGTAGAAGTCATGCAATCCCTTGCAAATAATGGTAGTCAGCAATCTAGACAAACTCTCTAATGATATACTCATCACATACAGTATATATACTCTTTGTGTATTGATTGTTAGAGATTGAATTCAATATCAAGCCTATGTCTGCTCTAAGGATGCCCTGAAATACTCAAGTTTAGGACTAGAATCCATGGAATCCTATGCCCTGCATGGAAAATCTGGTCCAAAGGAAAAAAATCCATTGTCTGCAATGCTACAACGGTACCATCTTCTTTTCTGTCCCCATGTTTTTGCCAACTTCTCCAGGTGTTTTCCTCAATAATTACTGTTATAGTACCAGCTTCTACTGTTTGTAATTATCAGATCCACTATGCTGCAAAGCCAGAGATCTATTCTGACTTGCTTTCATCAACAATGTGAAAAATGTAAGTCGCTTATCTTCCTTACTCCCACGGCAATATGTGAGAACAGTATTTTATTTGTTTCCTTTCAAATAATGCAGATCGTATGTGTATATATATTACCCATATTATTTTTAAGCAGAGCTCTCATGATATTCAGAATTCCTTCTGTTGGCTTCTCCACCATGTTTATAACCATCTATAGCCAAACTGGGTTATTGAACCTTAGTAAAAGTTCTATATTTTGCTTCCTTGGAAGATTGTCTATATCATTGTCTGGTTTTGCACTGTATTTCTGAAAGTTTTATCCTAATTTTTATCTAAGATTTCATGAAGTAGCCTGTGATTTCTTTTTCCAGTGGTGTAGATCCTTTTACAATTTCAAAAGAAATGTTTAAAATGTTTGTAACATAAAATTTCATTTAGGGTCAATACGTACACAGTCTATCTGACTGTCTGTTTATCCAAATCTATCCCTATTTATCTTTTTTATTGGTTTTGATCTCTTATTTCATATTCTTCAGTTCTCTGAAAGACTTGTGTTTGTCAATGTTGCATTGTTCCAACCAGTTTGCAAAATTTTATCCCAAGTTCATGTCAACTAGAATTTGATTAACAGCAATTCTCCAGCAATCATAAATAAAAAATTTGTTTTAAAAAGATAAATATATTAATTAGGAATTTTAAAGAATTATATAAAGATTTATAAATAGTAACCACTGTTATTAAAAGGGAAAAATTTAAGGAGGTTTTTCACAAATTTATCATTAAATTCAGAAATCTAAATCAATAAAATATACAATATTGAGGAACAGCAAAGTAGAAAGATCAAACCAAATCATTTTAAAAAAATCAAAGAAACTACCAAGATTAAATAGAAGACAAAAACACCCAATATATTAGAATAGAATTTTCCTTAAACAAAACCTAGAAAACAACAATTTTCACCCAATATATTAGAATAGAATTTTCCTTAAACAAAACCTAGAAAACAACAATTTTTTTTAGGCCAGTTTCATCATATCCATGGCTTTCACTCCAAAACATACATATTTAATCATTTCTAAGTTGTCTCAATGTATCAATGTTATTTTAGTTCTCTAAGATGTTCTTAATTTAAGTTTCTATTTGTTTGGTTAAACGTAAATAAAAAGCTGTATAAACGCTTCAAACCATTATGTCTAATCATTTTGCTTTCTTATGGTAAGATATCAAAATCCTTAATGTTTATTAAATTAGGCTTATTAAATATATGTGCATAAATTACATATAAATTAATTTATATTAAGAATTAATTGAAAAGAGTAAAAACACAATAAATATTGGAAATTAAATGAGAAGGATTTGGTATTTAGCTTTAGGAATTATGGTGAAGAATAAAATATTGATTTTGTATAGATTCCACTTATTGATGGTACAAAAATTATTGCTCACAATGTGAGGAATGTCCAAAGTTCTAAATAATCATAAAACTTGCAAGTCAAATTCATGGTTTATATGATCAATATCGTGCTTCATAGAAATGATTTGACATATATGATTGTCTTGTAGCCCATTGGAACTATCTAGCTAAGTATGGACTACTAAAAGCTATGTTGCTCATATCTTAGATTTGTGCTAATGTGTAAGGACTAGTGGTATTGAAAAATACCTTGAGGAGGTTGCCAAATTGCAAGGGTCAAATTCTACTAGGTCAACTCCCTTGATTAGGTTGAATTTTAAGATTGTCATTGAATATTGA
Source organism: Sequoia sempervirens (assembly GCA_007258455.2). Taxonomy (NCBI): domain Eukaryota; kingdom Viridiplantae; phylum Streptophyta; class Pinopsida; order Cupressales; family Cupressaceae; genus Sequoia; species Sequoia sempervirens. Next base: position 484,108,051 of record VDFB02000015.1, on the reverse strand, counting down.
AGATAACACTTTCACAAATGCAAGTGTCCTAGATGATTTTAATGCAAATTACAGTTCCTTTTAATGCTCAAAATTGACATGTTCCTAGGATGGTTCTCCTTGAAATTGATCTTCCCATTTATGAATTGAATGTACATTAGATGCCTTTAAATACTAAAACAACAATAAATAATGTAAATGCATACCAAGTTGGCTCACAATAGCTAGTGAAATAAGTGGAACTCAATAAAAAATGAATTAAAATTTTGAAATTCAAAGGCCAATCTTGTTTGGCATGAGGTCAAACCTGAGTTCCATGAAATTGACTTAGGACAAGGAGGTGCAAATCTCAAGGTAGGAAATAAATATATGGATGTGAGTGCAAGGATAGACACAATAAATGATTGATAATGGTGAATGTATAGTAGAGTGCAAAAAATGATTTAAGATAAGATTGAATGTATGAATGTATGTGTAAATAGAAATAGGTGAAAGATAAGGGAATGAATCCAACTTTGTACAAGAGTGTACCATTTGTTGATTGGTAGTGCATAGAAATGGGGAATGAAACGGGAGTCCAAAGTGACCACTTTTTTTCTTGAAATCAGCAAAATTTGAAGTTAGATGAGGAATTTGAGATACTTACACTTAAAGTTTGAAGATGTGATGAAAACAAGAAGTAGTATTCTAAATCTATTTTCTAAACTATTAAGACTTTAAACAATTGTTAATATTAAGCAGGTCAAGCATTGAGTGCACACAAAAATGTTACTATTTTTATCCCTGAAATGTAATATAGTGTTCCATGTGTGCCACACTTTTTTCTATGTTTTTTTTTTTAATAAAAAACTAATTGGTAGAAAATAGCTAAGAGCTAGTGCTGCAAGTTATATATTGTTATTATTATTTTTTTGTATGATTTTTTGAAGTGGTGCATACTGAAAATTGTATCATTAAGTGTGTATGTCATATACCTTTAAATAAATATAATAAAAAAATATAACTTTACCATGCATAGAATAAATCATAGAACAACCTTATATTTTTTCAAATTTAGATAAATAGACCATTTTTAAAGCAATACATATGTATTTGAGGAATACAAAGACATGGCTAAAAGTAAATCATAACAAGCATCTCAATTTGTTCAAATATATAAAAAATATATATGATTAGAAAGTTAGAAGTAGACCAATATTTTGATGATGACTTTATGTAATTTCAATTTAAACCATGTAAATCTAACAAGGATGAAGTTCAGCATTGCTTTTTTTTTTGTAAACACATATTTAGGTATTGAATTGCCAATTCAACTCTCAAGTTTAAAAACTCAAATTTGCTCCAAGTCTAATAGAGGGATTTAATTGGTTTAAAAGGTCAACTATCTTTATTATAAGATAATCAAATTATTACTCATACACACTTTTTAAAATGCACACCTGCTATACTTTAAATTGCATGTTTAGTCACTTTTTACTCCCCCATCTTGATACACATATTCGAATATGTAATTGTATAGACATTTCATCAAAATACACTCAAAATTAAACAAAAGTTGTAATGAATATATATATTTCACCTCCCACTTTTATACAAGATAATATCACATCTCCTATCATAACTTTAATTTTTCTTCTTCAATGACATAAAGATTTGTCTCCATTTATATATTTTCTCAATTATTTAAATTAATAGATTACATGATTTGTATATGCTTTTAATCTCTCAGAAATGATATTTATTTTTATACATCTTAAAAAGGTGTTTGCCCTCAAATGTATAACAGCCAAGTTGTCTTCATCTTTTTCCAATGCTTTAACCAATGCCTAATTTTATTTTATTAATAAAAGATTGTTTAAGCATAATTATATAATATAACAATCATGACAAGTGACAAATTACTGTATTCTGTATATACCTGCCTCTCAGATGATGAAAAGTGTAAAGAAAAACAAATTTAGATGGGTTGTAAAAGTTTTCAACTGTCAGTTCAAAGTGTAGTCATGTAAACAGATGGCAAGTTGTGGTGTTGGCTTTGCAAAAGGAAATGATCTTGCAACCTCTCACTTTGAACTCAAATAGTTTACTGATTCAGTTGTGCATGCACATGTAAATATGAATGATTTTTGATCAATTATTTCAATTAAATTCAAATTATCATAGTTTGAGGATTCGATTTGGTGCGGACTGGGCAGCTCAAAATAGGATTCGGACTTGGGACTCCTGACTGGACAAAAAAATTGGCTAGGACTCGGCAAAGAAAAAACCGTAGTTTTACAAAAAAATAAAACAAAAATTAATGCAGTTAGAGAACATAAGAACCTAATTTGATTATCAATTCGTCATAATTCAAATATTACACATGTTATATGATCTTCAAACACTGAATATTTGAAATTTCATCATTCATACTCATAGTTTCAAACTTTCAAATGAAAAAAATGGAAAAAAAAACAAATTTTAAACTACTGCTGATTGTTTCTAGACGATGCCAAGAGTCCTAAGATGAAAATATTGATTTTTTATTCTTTCTCAAGGCTTGGGTGATTCCTCTAAGGTTGGTACAGTTTGTGAGTAATTATCTGGTAGGGATTTTCAAGTAATGTATGAGTCCAGTGTCTGTTTTTAATGGTTAAGATTGTAGGATAGGTTTAAAATCTTTGGGTTTACCAGAAGCACAGAAAATACAATGAATCTTAAAATCTCAAATAACAACAAAAACTAAAATCTAAAGAAAAGTATTCAGTGCACCATCACACAACCAAAATTTATTGTTTTTATTGTGGTTGGGTCTTGTGGTTATGTGAAGGGTCAGCCCAGATAGTTAGGTAAGATTCAGAAAGCTTGCTTTCTAAGTCAATTTGAAACTTGGACAGACTAAATGATTTTGACCTAAGAAACGTCAGCTGTTGGAAAAGACAGGATTGATAGTCCAAACATTTCGACCAAATATGTGTCTAAAGGTTGCTTACTTGTCGGCATAGTAATCTATAATGTAAATGTAGGATTACCAAGATGCAAAGAATCAGTAAAACTATGTTACCTTAATTTTGTTAAGTTGGGTAATGTAAATATTTGTTCAAGGGCAATATAAATGAATAGTACTTACAGTAAGGTGGGAAGATTGTGACATATAAAGATCTCCCTATCTCTTAGTAGGAGGAAAAAATGATTGAAAGTAAAATATTTGGTTCTTTAATAATATTTATTTTGTTTGTCTAAGTTTTATAATTTTTTATAGTGTATTTTAATCAAATGATTTGAATTTATGATCTTTTGTTTTCAAGAAAATGGTTTTGTCAAAAATTATATTGTTTTATACATACGAAAGTGAGATTGGTTCTCAAGACTATTTTTACAATAAATTTAGAGAGGTAATAATTTTATAGACAGGTGAGATATAGAATTAATAATACAAATGTAGAAATAGAGAACATATGTATGCATGTACAAGGGATAAATAAACTACATTCAATATAATATTTGCTATAATCTGATTTTTATTTATTGGAATAGTATAATGTTTACTATAACTTTATTTTTTCAATATGATATGTTTACCTTGTATGATCTAATCTTACAAGAAACTAGAGAAAACGTACAAAAAAGTTGATTAGTTGCATGTGGTTACCTCTATTATAGAGAAAAAGTACAAACAAGTTGATTGGCTACATTTGGTTACCTCTATTATAGAGAAAAAGTACAATTAAGTTGATTAGTTATATTTGGTTACCTCTAGTATTACTATGGATAACATAAAATTTATTTTACAATATGAAAAAATTGAAATAAGTAGACTTAAAATAAGAGTGATTTGAAATAAGTAGTGCTTACGGTTTAGAGTGATTAAGATTGTGACATAAATTAAAAAATCTAGAGGTCTTAAACAATCAAGATATTGTGTTTTAATATTAGTCCAAATAAAATGGTTTGTTGATTAACAATATTCATGCATGCACCCACAATTAGTCAATAAGGAGGTCAAAAAGAGAGAAGAAGGTTACATGTGTGACAAGTCATCATGCTTTTTATTCTAATTAACATAGAATGTGCAAACTATATGTGTCAAAAGTGAAAAAGAGTGAGTTGACTATTTACATAAGGATGAAAAAGTTGTTATTTTTTCTATTCATTGCATGTGAATTATATTTTTTTTGAACACTATGAGTCCTAGATTCTATTTTTCAACTTTGAAAACTTAGTGAAATAATGATCTCTATTCCACATTAATGAATCTACAATTGAAATCATAGACTTTACTTCCCAATGGATAACGATTACTTGTCATCATGTACCATTTTATAGTCTATAGTCTTGTGTCATGAATAATTTTCTTGGATCCTATATTGTTGATGTTTCATATATAATGATTCAATGTAATTTTAAATTTTTTTCTTTTATTTAAGGAGGAAGAACATTAGTTAGTGTAGAATGTGTAGAATATTTGTTTGAGGGTAAAAAATTAACATTTTAACTATTTACATGATGATAAAAATTATGTTTTTAAAATTGTATTTCTATCCTCAATGAAGATAATACACCCAAATTTTTACTTTTAAGGGTCAAAGATTCAGATTTTCAACAAAAAAACCTTGCTGAAGCAAGATCTCTCTTCTACATTAATAAGTTTACCTCTAGGACCATAAAATCTATTGTCCAATGAATAAGGCACTAGTTTTGTCATCTTGTATCATTTTATAGTCTATGGTCTTGTGTCATGAATAATTTTCTTGGATCTTATATTTTGTTGTTTCGTATAATGATTTAATGTGACATTGACATTTTCTCTCAATAAATGAGGGAGAAGGTGAGACATGCTTCAATGAACTATTTTTTTTTAAATAAAAAATGACAACCAAATGATACTTTTCTAAAAAAAAAGGGGTAGAGTGGTGAGTGATAATCTAGAGAATCAATTAGTTTCCTAAAAAGGTAGGCCTAACAACACTCTTTGACCTTCATTTTACATGGGTTCACAATAATTTCACTTTTAACATTTACATAAGATTGTCTAATTAATTTTATATATTAAATATTATTAAATATTACAAATGTAAGAACATAAATAATGTAATGAGGAAGGAGTGTAAAGTGCAATAGGTTCAATGGGTCCCATATCAATTTAATATTTAAACTTGTTTAGTTTATAATGTATCAATCCATATATAAGGCACACATTTATTTTAACTATAAGAATGCTGTATTATGATTTTTTTATTTATTTAAATGTTTGATTTTAAAGATAGTTGAAGGTTAGGTTAGAGTTTGAATTAGTTATTAAAAATTTCAAGAGAATTAATGTAATAATTAAATAGAAATATAATTTCAAAATATTATTGTCTTTTACTAGAAGACTATCTATAATTTTTTTAATGTAGATAATTTATTTTTTTGATAAAATAATGAAGGATATATAGAGGACCTCAGTATTGAAATAAATGATAAATATCAAAACAAAATATTGCTACATATGAGAGATATAACACTTATAATTAAAGAATGAAAAATGTTGCATAAGCCATAAAAAGTTAAACCAAAAACTACGTTCCACCACTTTGTAAACATAACCAACCAAAGGACCAACACATAGTTTTCTAAATCATTCTCCACCTCTTCCAACCATCTTGTTGCACTTAATTTTTGTCTACTACTTCTTGCACCTAGGAGACATGCTTATTTCCTACCTAACATTTGCAAGAGATAACAAGAATGTGAAAAGTGAACCACTTAATATATCTCACAGTACTGTTTAGAGTACCATGGATAAAAGGTTGAATAAATATAGGATCATGAAATCACCACTTAGCTCCAATCACTCCCTAAAATGGTGAACATATAGGAAAAATAAAACTCTATCTATATTTCTATAGTAGACCCTAAGAACCTAAATTTCTCTCTATATCTAATCCAAATCATTTGAAAACTCATCCCTCATAAAAAAATTGGGGTCAACCTTGCTCGCTCTCCTTCCATAGTTATAAAACTACTCCTTGCCACTCGGTTTATGTCCAGCACCATCATCCTTGCAACTTAATTTGGATAAAAAGACTTAATAAAAAAAATATGAGCCTCACCATTTGGTAGGTAGAGTGAAAATTTATCTATAAAATCTTATCTTAATTCCACCTTTAGCAAAAAACTATACCTAGGATTCATTTCTCTCCACACAAACTTTACAAAATCTAACATTATTAGGTTCTTGTAAAAAATATTCATTATAATTCCCTATACATGATACCTTGTGGAATTATCAACCCTCCTCTATTCAAAAGGAATGAGCCCTCCATACTTATGTTTCTTAGAAAACTAAGCAATACCTACTCTAATGCATAGAGAAAGACCTCAAACTAGAAGCAAACATAATTCTTCAATCTCTACAATATATAATAAGGTTACTATTTCCAACATGTTGTGTAATGAGAATACATCATTCCAAACCCAGTGATACATTAGCATAGTTCAATAACCTTATATAAGAATGACATCATGTGCATGTGTAGAAAATTGGCACCTTTAGTTAAAAAAAATTATTTCAGTGTCCAGTTTGGCCAAAAATTGTAAACCACTATTGTGGGATCACCCGTTAATTACCTAGCCAATTAAAGGTACTCTCTTAGAGAATATCACCCTACATCTTCCAAACCATATTCACCTTCACTAATAAAATAATTAGTAGGGAACTCAAGTTATATTGTATCCCTTGAACTTGAAGCTAGTCTTTTACCTCTAAGTGGTTTTGAAATAAAATTTCATTCAAAACAACCCAATAGCTTGGGCAATGGCTATATATAGTTATTAAAGAAAAATGTAGCATATACTTTCATTTGATAAATAATTCATTTCTCTATTGATATTCTTGGGGAAATGGACATAACTAATATCATCAATGAAAATATTCATATTTGATGCCTCTTTAACAGACCTATTAAACTTTCATCTTGTATTGAAATTCTTAATCAATGTGTTTACTAATATCATAAAATATCCTTTCATCATCAAATTCCTCATATTTAACATTTTAGAAACACCTAAACCTATTGAAAAAGCTTCCCATTCTACTTCATTATTAAAGAAAATGCATAAAAATATGGTTCACTATATTTCATTTTTCCTAATGAGTCATGAAGTAGAAATCCTCCTTTAGCAAACCCTATATTTCTTTGGTCACTCAATCAAGATTTAATTTAAATTAATCTTTGAGAGGGTGAGTCCACATGAAAATCATATTCCTCCTTGGATACGACTTTTACTTCAAATGACTACTACATACATTGTGACCCCCTATCCCTTGAATATGAGTTGATGTGGGAAATTTCACTTTTTATTTCTTCAATAGAATGAAATTAAGTCTCAATGTATGAAAATAAAATTATTTCATAATGGATGTGATATATTTGTCATTATGAAATAAGTTGAGTGCTATGTGTAAATGATATTAGATTATTTCCTTATGTTTTTTGGTTATATATATATATATATATATATATATATATATATATATATATTTCTTCATATCTTGATCGAATTTGTGTTGGTAGGATTTGGATGGTATTATTTATATCATCCACATAGAGTAAAAATTAAAAAAATATACATTACAATTATTGATGATCTTATTTATTACCATCACATACATATTGATTACCCATTTCCATGTATGAGTGAGGAGAAAAATATACCTAATTCATGCTTCCCTCTTGAGTTATCTAGATGGCCATTTAATTCTAATCCACTTTGAAATCCTTTATACCCTTTTCCTTTCAATTTTTATTTTGGTTTTTCATTACTTTTAAGTAAAACTATATAAACCTAGAAAAAAATTCACCATGGAGGGAGTAAAGAGAAATCAACCATTTCATACCAGTCATCTTCACATATTTATTCCACCATTTTCTCACTATGCATCAAGTGGTGAGTCATTGAAACAATTTAAATGAGTGTGATTACCAATTTTTTTAAAAAATTATTACAATAGAAGAAGGTTCCTTATATTTCTACATTTTCATTATTGAAACTAGCTCAATGAATAAATATGCTCATTGTTCTTGAAAAAATATTAAATTATCCATTCATGATGATGTATCTATGATTATTCTCATTGAAATTGTTTCTATACATGCTACCAATGGACTTAAACACTTTAATGTTGAATCTACTTTAATTTATAATATCTTAGAGAACATGTTTTTATCTAGGTTTGGATATGCTAAAATGTACATGTATGATTGATGAACGTTTATTCTAATTAAAAAATAAAGAAAAATATATAAGAGATTCTAGAGCATGCTTCAATATATTACCAAATACAATTCATTATCACTGCTTAACTGAATCCTTAAAATTGACATTCCTTATTATTGCTTTGCTACTTAAAGTTAGACTTATTTTGGAGAGAAGCAAAGGATTTGATATTGGGGTTGTATATTAATAACCAATCGATATAGATGATGGTATTATTTATCCAGGAAAAATGAAAAAGAAAATACAAAGTATCTAGTGAATATTCTAGAGTGAATAATCATAAAATTCATTTGTGAAAATCATAGTTTTAAAATAGTAAATGTTCATTTTTCATGATAAAATTTTAAAAAGTAAATGAACAGTATTATAAGTTTTACACTATTATTTAATTTTATTATTGTCGATAGAAGAAAAAACATCTAATTTGCAAATAAATTTTTCAATAAAAATTTATTATATTCTATTTATAAAAATTAATACTTAGATACTTCACAAAACTTATAACAATTCTCTCTTATCATTCACTTTACATAGATATACCCATTAGATAAAATTTGATCATATCTCAAATTACTCTTCATCCTCATGCTCATCCATAAATCACTCTTCAACCTCATTCTCATCCATGTATGAATTTTTCAACAACTGAAAAAATTTGAAGAATACCAACTTGATGCATTATATCTATCTTTTCATTTATCCTTAAAATGAATTATTTTATAAGGGATATTAAAAAATATTGAAGGATTTTTTTTTAATTATTTATAAGGTAGTTACAAGCATGGTGAAGTATGTTTCTTTGAATGTTGGCATGTGTTTTACATGTAGTGATAAAAATCAAATTGATTTGATGAATTTTATTCTGCATTCATTCATATATATTTTTCTTTATAAAATTTATCAAAAAAAAAAAGAAAGACTAAGTTTTATGAAGCTCAAGATGTGACATAAGTATAGTACAATGGGGATAAAAGAGGGTCAAAAATAGGTTTTTTTTTCTTCAAATTAGTGAAACATGAACTTTAATAAGTAATTAGATATGCCTATACTCATATGGATGTTATAAGAATAAAAATTATAGTCCAAATAAAATGGTTTGTTGAAATTAACAATATTCATACATGCACCCACAATTAGTCAATAAGGAGTTCAAAAAGAGAAAAGAAGGTTACATGTGTGACAAGTCATCATGCTTTTTATTCTAATTAACATAGAATGCACAAATTATATGAGTCAAAGTGAAAAAGAGTGAGTTGACTATTTACATAAGGGTGAAAAAGTTGTCTATAATTTTTTTTTCTATTCATTGCATGTAAATTATATTTTTTTGAACACTATGAGTCCTAGATTCTATTTTTCAACTTTGAAAAGTTAGAGAAATAATAATCTCTATTCCACATTAATGAATCTACAATTGAAGTCATAGACTTTACTTCTTAGTGGATAAGGATTACTTGTCATCATGTACCATTTTATAGTCTATAGTCTTGTGTCATGAATAATTTTCTTGGATCCTATATTTTTGTTGTTTCATATATAATGGTTCAATGTAATTTTAAATTTAGAATATTTGTTTGAGGGTAAAAAATTAACATTTTAACTATTTACATCATGGTAAAAATTATGTTTTTAAAATTGTATTTCTATCCTCAATGAAGATAATACACCCAAATTTTTACTTTTAAGGGTCAAAGATTCAAATTTTTAACAATTTTTTTTTGTTAAAACAAGATCTCTCTTCTACATTAATAAGTTTACCTCTAGGACCATAAAATCTATTGTCCAATAAATACGACACTAGTTTTGTCATCTTGTATCATTTTATAATCTATGGTCTTGTGTCATGAATAATTTTTTTGGATCTTATATTGTGTTGTTCCATATAATGATTTAATGTGACATTGACATTTTCTCTCAATAAATGAGGGAGAAGGTGAGACATTCTTTAGTGAACTTTTTTTTTTTTTTTGAAATAAAAAAATGAGAACCAAATGATACTTTTGTAAAAAAAATGAGGGTAGAGTGGTGAGTGATAATCTAGAGAATCAATTAGTTTCCTAAAAAAATTAGGCCTAACAACACTCCTGACCTTCATTTTACATGGGTTCACAATAATTTCAATTTTAACATTTACGTAAGATTGTCTAATTAATTTTATATATTAAATATTATTAAATATTACAAATGTAAGAACATAAATAATGTAATAAGGAAGGAGTGTAAAGTTTAATAGGTTCAATGGGTCCCATATCAATTTAATATTTAAACTTGTTTAGTTTATAATGTATTAATCCGTATATAAGGCACACATTTATTTTAACCATAAGAATGTTGTATTATGATTTTATTTTTTATTTTTATTTATTTTTGTGTTTAAAGATAGTTGAAGGTTAGGTTAGAGTTTGAATTAGTTATTAAAATTTTCAAGAGAATTAATGTAATAATAAAATAGAAATATAATTTCAAAATATTATTATCTTTTACTAGAAGACTATCGATAATTTTTTTAATGTAGATAATTTATTTTTTATATAAAATAATGAAGGATCTATAGGGGACTCTAGTATTGAAATAAAAGATAAACATCAAAACAAAATATTGCTACATAGGAGAGATATAACACTTATAATTAAAGAATGAAAAATATTGCATAAGCCATAAAAAGTAGAACCAAAAACTACCTTCCACCACTTTGTAAACATAACCAACCAAAGGACCAAAATATAGTTTTATAAACCATTCCTCACCTCTTCCAACCATCTTGTTGCACTTAATTTTTGTCTACTACTTCTTGCACCTAGGAGACATGCTTATTGCCTACCTAGCATTTGCAAGAGATAGCAAGAATGTGAAAAGTGAACCACTTAATATATCTCACATTGATGTTTAGAGTACCATGGATAGAAGGTTGACTAAATATGGGATCATGAAATCACTACTTAGCTCCAATCACTCTCTATAATGGTGAACATATAAGAAAAATAAAACTCTATCTATATTTCTATAGTAGACCCTAAGAACCTAAATTTTTCTCTACATCTAATCCAAATCATTTGGAAACTCATTCCTCATAAAAAAATTGGGGTCAAGCTTGCTCCCTCCCCTTCCATAGTTAGAAAACTAGTCCTTGCCACTTGGTTTATGTCCAACACCATCATCCTTGCAACCTAGTTTGGATAAAAAGGCTTAAACGACAAAATATGAGCTTCACCATTTGGTAGGTAGAGTGAAAATTTATCTATAAAATCTTATCTTAATTCCACCTTTAGTAGAAAACTATACCTAGGATTCATTTCTCTCCACAAAAACTTTACAAAATCTAACATTATTAGGTTTTTGTAAAAAATAATCATAATAATTCCCTATACATGATACCTTGTGGAATTATCAACCCTCCTCTATTCATAAGGAATGAACCCTCCATACTTATGTTTCTTAGAAAACTAACCGATACCTACTCCAATGCATAGAGAAAGACCTCAAACAAGAAGCAAATATAATTCTTCAATCTCTACAATATATAATAAGGCTACTATTTCCAACATGTTGTGTAATGAGAATACATCATGCAAAACTCAGTCATATATCGACATAGTTCAATAACCTTATATAATACTTTGCATGTGTAGAAAATTGCCACCTTCCATATCATGATATCTTGATAACCAATACTAAATAGTAATAACAATTCAATCATAGTTAATTACCTAGCCAATTAAAGGTACCATTGTAGGGAATATCACCCCACATCTTCCAAACCATATTCACCTTCACTAATAAAATAATTAGTAGTTATATTGTATCCCTTGAACTTGAAGCTAGTCTTTTACCTCTAAGTGGTTTTGAAATAAAATTTCATTCAAAACAACCCAATAGCTTGGCCAATGGCTATATATAGTTATTAAAGAAAAATGTAGCATACCTTCATTTGATAAATAATTCATTTCTCTATTGATATTCTTGGGGAAATGTAAAAAACTAATAACATTAATGAAAATATTCATATTTTATGCCTCTTTAACAAACCTATTAAACTTCCAACTTGTATTGAAATTCTTAATCAATGTGTTTACTAATATCATACAATATCCTTTCATCATCAAATTCTTCATATTTAACATTTTAGAAACACCTAAACCTATTAGAAAAGCTTCCGATTCTACTTCATTATTAAAGAAAATGAGTAAAAAAATGGTCCACTATATTTCGTTTTTCCTAATGAGTCATGAAGTAGAAATCCTCCTTTAGCAAACCCTATATTTCTTTGGTCACTCAATCAAGATTTAATTTAAATTAATCTTTGAGAGGGCGAGTGTACATGAAAATCATATTTCTCCTTTGATACTACTTTTACTTCAAATGAATACTACCTAAATTGTGACCCTCTATCCCTTGAATATGAGTTGATGTGGACAATTTCACTTTTTATTTCTCCAATAGAATGAAATTAAGTCTCAATGTATGAAAATGCAATTATTTCAATAATGGATGTGATATATTTGTCATTATGAAATAAGTTGAGTGCTATGTGTAAATTAGTTAGATTATGTCCTTGTGTTTTTTGGTTATATATATTTTTTCTTCATATCTTGATTGAATTTGTATTGAATTTGTATTGGTAGGATTTGGATGGTATTGTTTATATCATCCACATAGAGATAAAATTAAAAAATTATACATTATAATTATTGATGATCTTATCTATTACCATCATATGCATATTGATTACCCATTTCCATGTATGAGTGAGGAGAAAAATATACCTAATCCATGCTTCCCTCTTGAGTTATGTAGATGGCCATTTAATTCTCATCCATTTTGAAATCCTCTATACCCTTTTCCTTTCAATTTTTATTTTCTTTTTTCATTACTTTTTAGGTAAAACTATAGAAACCTAGAAAAAAATCCACCATAGAGGGAGTAGAGAGAAATCAACCATTTCATGGTCATCTTCACATATTTATTCCATCATTTTCTCACTATGCATCAAGTGGTGAACATTTGAAACAATTTAAATAAGTGATTACCAATTTTTTTTAAAACTTATTGCAATAGAAGAAGGTTCCTTATATTTTTTACTTTTTATATTAAATTTAAGTTTCTTGGAAAAATATTAAATTATTCATTCATGATGATGTACCTATGATTATTCTCATTGAAATTGTTTCTAGACATGCTACCAATGGACTTAAACACTTTAATGTTGAATCTACTTTAATTTATAATATCTTAGAGAACATGTTTTGATCTAGGTTTGGATATGCTAAAATGTACATGTATGATTGATGAAACATTTATTCTAATTCAAAAATAAAGAAAAATATATAAGAGATTTTATAGCATGTTTCAATATATTTCCAAATACAATTCATTATCATTGCTTAATTGAATCCTTAAAATTGGCATTCCTTTTTATTGCTTTGCTATTTAAAGTTAGACTTATTTTGGAGAGAAGCAAAGGATTTGATATTGAGGTTGTAAATTAATAAGCAATCGATAGAGATGATGATATTATTTATCCATGAAAAATGAAAAAAAAGATACAAAGTATATAGTGAATATTCTAGAGCGGATAATCATAAAATTCATTTGTGAAAATCATAGTTTTTAAATAGTAAATCTTCATTTTCCATGATAAAATTTTAAAAAAGTAAATGAATAATATTATAAGTTTTACACTATTATTTAATTTTACTATTATCGATAGAAGAAAAAACATCTAATTTACGAATAAATTTTGCAATAAAAATTTATTATATTCTATTTATAAAATTAATACTTAGATACTTCACAAAAATTATAACAATTCTCTCTTATCATTCACTTTACATAGATATACCCGTTAGATAAAATTTGATCATATGTCAAATCACTCCTCATCCTCATTCTCATCAATAAATCACTCTTCAACCTCATTCTCATCTTTGTATGAGTTTTTCAACAACTGAATTTTTTTGAAGAAGGCCACCTTGATGCATTATATCTATCTTTTCATTTATCCCTAAAATGAATTATTTTATAAGGAATATTCAAAAATATTGAAGGATTTTTTTAAAATTATTTCTAAGGTAGTTACAAGCATGGTGAAGTATGTTTCTTTGACTGTTGGAATGTGTTTTATATTCTGATGAATTGTATTGATTTTGATGAATTGTATTATGCAATCATTTATATATATTTTTCTTTATTTGTTTATAAAAAAAAAAAATTAAGTCTAAGTTTTATGAAGCTAAATATGTGACATAAGTATAGTACAATGGGGGATAAAAGAGGGTCAAAACTAGTTATTTTTTTCTTCAAATTAGTGAAACATGAACTTTAATAATTAATTGGATATGCCTATACTCATATGGATGTTATAAGAATAAAAAATATAGTCTTTTGAATATATTTTAAAATAATGATATTTTTTAAAAAATAGTATTATTAAGAGGGTCAAACATTAAGTGAGCACAAAAGTGTTTTGATTTTTATTACTAAAAAATAAGATAGTATTTGGTGTACATTGATACACCACCCACAATCTCTCACCATTTTTTTGCTTCATTGAGTATTTTCAAAATCAATTGATGGATAGATAGTTAAGAGCATCTAGTAAATGTTATATATATATATGGGTGATCCCACAATAGTGGTTTACAATTTTTGGCCAAACTGGACACTAAAATTATTATTTTTAACTAAATCTTCACATTCTGGCACCTATAGCAGCTAAACCGTGAGGAATTTGAAGATGATGCAAACTAGAGTCTCGTTACATTTTGTCTGTAGATTCTAAAAATGTTTTTTGCAAAATTTTTGGAGTCAAATTGCACTTTTTTTCCATCTCCCACGAAAACTAGTTTTTTTCAGAAAACAACATTTTAAAAAAGTGACGCACACCGTACATAACGCTACTTTTTTTCCATTAAGGATTAAATTCTAATTCTTTCAAATTTAGATTTGTAACTCTGATATCTTAGAGTGCTTCCACTTGGTTAGATAGGTTTTTATTGAATATTTTTTCTTCGATCAAGTTTCAAAGTCAAACCAATTACAATTCAGACATAACGCGACCGTATAATGTGTAACTTCTTTTGTATATATCAAAATTCAAATTTTTTTTGTTGGATCAAGGACTTCAATATATGGTGCACTCATAATTTTCAATTTTTTTTTGATAATCTGCTATTTTTCCACATGTGCAGAATAGAGACCTTCATTTTCGATGAAAAACCTAGGTTTAATAAAACTAAAAAAATAAATACATAATTAAACCAAAACATATTAAAATTATATTCATTGAATAGCTCATTCTAAGGACTACTTGATTCCAGTTACTCCTCCATTTTCATCCTCAACCTGAGCTTCGAAGCATAAAAAATTAGGTTTTCAAAGTGCCTGAGGGGGAGAATGAGGGCAAAGGGGGAATCACTCTCACCCCTATGGGTTTGCTTGAACCCCCTTCCCAAAAGGGGTTTTCAATATTTTTTTTTCTGTGCATGCATTAATTTGGTTCCCTCAAACCCTAGTTTGACTAAACGCTTTTTTGGTTCGTTCGAACCCCCAAAATCAAAATTTTTTCCATGGGATCATTTTTTGTGTATTTTCCTTCCTCCATCAAATTGTAAACCACTATTGTGGCTTCATCCATATATATATATATATGTTTTTGATTAGAGGTAAAAAATGGGTTTTGAAGGGGCCCAAAACCCTTTACAAAAGAGAGCAGTTGAAACTAAAGAAAACTACATAAAGTATATATCAGCCCATATGTAGGGAACCAACAACAAAACATCAGCCAAAATGGAGAACCCCAAACAACAACACTACATGTTCTTCAAGACATTAGCAGCCTCCAAATCCCTCGCCATAGCCTTCTGACCATCATCCAAGACATCAGATAGTTTTTTGCCAAGAACCCCAACTTGGGCCTTGGTCTTGTTTCTCGTTCTAGCCCTAGGCCCATCTGTATTCACCTCATTAATCAAAAAATTATTCTTATCCCCACCCTTATCAATAGAAACCTCTTCCTCCATCAACTTGCCACCAACACCAATCTCTTCAACATGGAAAATATCCTTGCGATTCTTGGCACTAACAAAAGGATAGGTAATTTACCAACAAACTCAAATTTAACCACAAATTTAGTCCCCTCCCCACCCTTGATCATGTTAACACAAATTCTCTCTAGTTGATCCTTTAGTGTGAGAATTCTACCTTCTAGATTTTGCTTCATCTTAAGTGTTTATGTGGATCCCTAATTCTGCATTTGCTCAAAACACACATTAGTATTTCCATTTGAAACAAAACAAAATAAGAACATCCTTATGAAATAATGAAACATGTTAATCATGCAATAAAAGGAATCAAGGAAACTAAAAAAAGCATATAAAAAAACATGATCCAACTTTATCTCATAGTGGATAGGTGCTTCTATGGAAATAAGCCCTTTCCCAATCCTTTGCTAAGCTCCATGATGAAGATGATTTGAGTATGATGTGGAATGCTAAGCTATGGATTCAAATGACAATGATATGGAGAAAGATCTAAAGATTGTGGAGGATTTGTTGAAGGATGAAGCCTCTATTTAAAGATTCTCAAGTTGAAATAATGCTTATGAGAGAGCAATGTGGGATAAAGATTTGGCCAATGAGATGGAGCCACTTTTCATCTTGTGATAGGATGAGGAATGAGCACATTTTGGTCAATGTGCCAAAGAGGGGGAGATTCAAATTTGAAATTGTGAATTAAATGCTAACTTTGACCTTTGCAAGGGACATGTAAGAGACATGTAAGACCTATTAAATGCCTTGTTGGATGTACATTTCAACTTTCTTTTGAATTCAAATTTGAGGGAATATTCCATTTTTATGCCAAGTTGAAAGAAAATGATGAATTTATAAATGAATAAAAATGATTTATTGGTGCAAGTGGGAAAAGCTAGAGGATGTGATGGGTGGTTAGGTTAGGTTAATCAGGATTATATTAGCTTAGGTGATGATTAGTTGATTTTGACCCACTTGACTTAAATATTTTGATTTATTTAATTCAAGAGGGAGAAATATGAATTTTGAGACTTAATTAAATAAAGTTTGGTTTATTTAATTAAAAGGTTGATGTTTGATTTATTTAATTTAAATGAACAACCATAGGAATGAAATTAATGAGTTTAATTTACCTGATGAATGGACCTAATTAGATGCATGATGCTAATTTTGCATGTCTACATTTTGCCCCTCTTTGAAGCAATGTACTTGCTGCATTGGTTCAAAGAATAAACTTGCCGTGATCAAAATTCAAAAAAAATCTAATTTTTTCGGTTGCCCCAGTGGAAAGAAGTACAAAAGTACATTTCCCCCTCGAGAGATCGAGTGAAAAGATTCTATTTGAGGGTCGATCTCGCAATAAATAGGTTCAAAATGGATGGTTATGGATGATGATGCAAATGAGATGGTTTTAAGATGCTTAGAATAACAAATTTATATTATCTTAAACAACTTAAATGATGATATGATGTGAGATGGATGAGATGAATGATGTGATATGCTATGATTATGCAAATGTATAATTTTATGAGATGCTTAGACTAACAAATCTATATTATGATGATGATTATGCATGTGAGATGATATGCAGAATACTGATGGTTTGTGGATGCAGGATGGATGCAATGGTGATGTTATGTTAGCACAGAGAGAACAAAGAAGAAATGAGATGATGACAAGAGGATCCAACAAGTCCATGATCTAACAAGACTTTATTAGAGATGGTGATGATGATAGATGATGATGATTTTCTTATCAAGGATTGGGATTTTAAAAGGGCTACTTACCTTATGTTTGATAATACACATAGATACGATGCATCAAGGTATAAAGAACCAGGATGGCATTGTACCTATTGCGATGGAATTTGACTCAACAAACATATAGGAGTATTCTTGTTCACACTTGACATACAAAAACCTTGCTAGGATGTACCTAACAAAGCAAGTATTCACCAAGTTATTTTACAAGAACATCCAACAAGCACAACAGACAAAAGGATAATGATCATTGCCCCATTCCTATCTCTCTAAATCCTTCGTTCAGATATCATCGAGAGGTCCTTGGAATAAGCACAATAAGATAAATAAAAAAGAAGAGATCAAGTACGCAAACAAGCCAATGTTCTTCATACCTTCAACCAAAGGGATTTGTTTTGATAGGATAATAATCCAAGGTGATATCCAAAATGATGCCCATTGTCGAAACGATATATCCTAGGACATGCATTGTATAGGATGATGATGGTTTGATAAGTTGTTTGATAGGCTATTGATATAAGCTTGATTGACATGTTTGAAAGTGATCAAGAGTTTGATTTTTCATTTAACAGTTTGTTGCTTCGATTTTGATTTTGTGTTTGAAGTTTGCTTTTGCTGATTGTTGTGGTTGTTTCTATTTATGTTGCCAAAGGATGAAGGTGATGATCAGTTTATTATGGACGATTGATTATTTCGAGTGAAAGCGAGATGAGATGGATGGATTTTTTCAAATATTTGGATGTTTTTGACATTTTTGGAGTGTTTTGAGGCTATTTTTTGGTATTTTCAAGATTTTACAAATGTTTTGATTTTTGATTTTTTTGAATGTTTTGGGGTTTTCTGAGATTTTATGAATGTTTTTGGATTTTGATGTCTCGAGGGTTGATCGAAGATTATCCTTGCCTACATTTAAGCTCAGAGACGATGTAGTTCAGATTCCAATGTTTTTTTTTTTGAATGTTTTTGGATTTTTGATATTTTTGAATGTTTTTAGATTTTTTGCATGATTTGGATATGGACATGTGTGACGATATCAGTTCTCTATTTGGGATTTTGTTGAAGAACAAGCTAAGGTTGATTGATCGAATCGATGGATTGATGATGATGATAACATTGTTGAGGATACACAACAATGTAAGGATTGAATTGATTAGGATTGATTAGGATTGATGATGATAACATTGTTGAGGATGCACACTAATGCCACGATTGATTGATTAGGATGTACAACAATGCAAGGATTGATTGATTGGGATTGATGATGATAACATTGTTGAGGATGCACAACAATGCAAGGATAGTGTTAAGCAACACAAGGATATCCCGAGATGATGATTTTTTGATTGGATTTGATTGATCATGATTGATGAAGCTTGATTTGCATCAAAAGTTGTTTGAATGATTTGATGTGACTTTTGACATGAAAATTAGATGCGACTGATAGTGATTATTTGGATTGATGCTTGATGAAAGATAAATACTGATAAGTAATGTCTTCTCATCAAAATATGCCATGGGCTAGTGATTTGGAATTTTACTCACAAGTGGTGGACCAATTTTATTTCACATTTTCCAATGTTTGAATCACCACATAAGTTGGAGGATATAGATCAATATTTATTCCCAAAGAAAGATGTAAATATCTACCCCCAGTGTCTAGCAATGTATGAAATGTGATGGGTGGATGCTCGGATAAGTGTATGGATAGATGGCTATGGTAAGCACGCAAAGGATTCCAAAGATTATCTTGTGATAAGATAAGGTGTTTAGATAAATAATGATCATTGGATAATGTTTCATGGCTCAAATAATGTTGGATAGGATAGGATCAATGAAAATGACCTATGCCAAGATGTTTACCATAAGCAAGAATAAAGTGTGCACCAAACTTTGTCAAGATCAAGATGACTCGAACTATGGATGCAGATGGATGAAAATGTATTGCATAAATGGTTAATGCATGAATGGATTTATTATGGATGAGATGGATGGAATGCTCAATTTATTATGGATGGGATGAGATGCTTTCACCTGAACTGGCGCACATAGATGCTCGATTCTGCACATGACACCTATTTTCCAGGTTTTCATCATGGTCTTTCCCAAAGTGCCATCGTAGTGGTTTTCACTAGAGGACGATTTTTTATCTTTACTATTTTCAATCATTTTTTCTAATTTTTTTGGATTTCATATTTTTTTAATTTTTCTGATAGATTTTAGGCTCATGCTAAAGCACAAGGTGTTGCTGATGTAGATGCCCCTGTCATGATGTGCCATTGATATCCTGCTTGAAGAAGTTGCTTTGCTAAGATACGTGCACTTGAATGCAACTTTTGAGATTTCTGATCTGCTTCATTGATACTGGGGTTAACTCTGTCTCTGTGCACACATCGTGATAGAGTACCTTTTGAATCCTTATGATGAAGGGTCACTGCCAATACATGGTCAATGCGAGAATTGGATATCATGTGTGGAGGCATGGATGGAGTGTGTTTAGGGATAAGAGATGGATTGGTTGATAGTTTGGAACCTTTGACTCTCCAAACTTAGGAAGATGAGAAATGATGGGTGGATACAAAAGTGTGCGTGGAATTAGGACCAACTGCTTGATACACTTTGTACGTCGCTTGAAAAGCTTGCTTTTTCTTTTGTGGACATCTTTGATGGATACTTTTCCCTTTTTTAATTTTTCCCCATAGTTTCTTTGATTGATGGAGTTTGATAGGGATGATCTTTCTTTGTATTCTTTGGTATCCATTTGTATTTGATTTGTCCATTATGCTTTCTAGCTTCTTTTTCTTTGATAACATTCTTCATACTTTGATTCAATTATTTCTTTTGACGTTGGTCCCAATTCATGGATGGGGTGACGGGTGGATGAAGATTAGTGACGTGGTTGGTTGTAGTATTGGCATCGGTTTCACCATAAGGATTCTCCATGCTCCCTATGTTGATGCTTGCATTAGATAAAGTTGCCCCCAGTATGGTGGAAGTAGTACCTTCATGCTTTGATTTCGTTTGTTCCGAGAGCTTTTGTTTAGAATGCATTCTTTGATAACTGACCACTACAGATGATGTTATTTCAATTGGATGCTCTACTGACTCTGAAATATCTTGTTCCGTCTGACCTACTTCCTTGAGTGGATAATGTTGGATGTCTTCATACATGATGTATTCAGTCTAGATTTTGGATATATATGATCCCGATGTTGACAACTCTATTTGGTTGTAGGAATCAATAACCTGCTCTTTTTGTGTAATAATATTAGGAGTAAAGGAATCTTGTTCTGAATGAAGATCATCTACGTGTACATCCACAAAAAGCATCTCATGGGTAGATGGAGGAGTATATGCTACATGGATATGATCATCTTGCATAAATAGGAGAATGTCCATTAGATTATTGTAGTATCTTGAAGATACAAATTCTTGATCTTGAATGATTTTGAAGTTGCTCTCGACATGCTTTGGATCAAGTTCTTGACATGGGTTAGTTTTAAAGGATGGATTGCTTACAAAGGGTTCTTGGATGTCGTCTTTAGGCATGGGGAATGGCTTAATATCCTCTTGATCTTTGAGTGGACTTGGATCAAGTGTCAAGTTGAGGATTCCTTCAGTATCTATAACCATGAGGTCAAAGGGGGTCAACATGTCTTGGAAAGGACCATTGCTAGACCTTGGTGAAAGATTTTGATCATACTTTGGAATGAACTCTTGAGATATGTACTCTAACTCATCAGGTGATGTAGATACATTTTCATCATGATCATTGGTCAATGAATTGTGCATTATGTCAATAGGATCAAATAATCCTAACACTCCTCGAAATAGATAACTAAAAAGTGGCTCTTGATGTATGGTGAGTTGATCATCCGAGGGTGTAGACACATCTTCAATATGCTCCTTAATTGAGAGATCTTGAACATTGTTTTCAACAATTGTGGTGGAGAGATTGTGAATGTCTTCAACCATAGAGTCAAGTGATGTTGATATTTCTTGAATTGGATCATTGTTGAGTATTGTTGGTGGATTTTGATTGTGATCCAAAAGTGACTCTTGACATATGTTGATTTGATCTTCGGACGAGATAGAATCATCTTCAATGTGCTCTTTGATGGATAGATCTTGATCATTGATTTCAACAATTATGGTGGGGAGATTTTCAATGCTACCACAAGTGGTTGAATGTTCATCACTATCCCTAATAGCTATCATTTTTTGTGTTTGTGTTTGTTGGGTAGCTTGAGAGGCTTGGGCAGCTTGAGAGGCTTGTTGCATCTATTGAGCTTGTGTTGCTTGTTGCATGGCTAGATATTGTTGGATGGATTTTTGGTAGGCCTGGTGAGCTTTTAGCGCAATGTTATATTGTCTTGCTGCGTTTGGTTTTGGTGGTAGTGGTGGTGGATTTGGAATTGTGTTGGATGTAGTCACAAGTCGTTGAGATACGCTTGAAGTGATTGTGGTAGTGAGGGGTTGAGATATGATGGGATTGATCGAGGTGATATGAATGGTCAGAATGACCGAGGTGATAGGTATTTGGGAGACCATATTTTGATTTGTCAAGATTGATGTTGTCATTTGATTAGATACCATCTGTTGGTGCGATGTTGATGGTATATTCACAGGATTTGATGTGATGGCTTGATTGGTGCTAGGTGGATTGATTTGGATGGAATGATTTGTGCTAGGTAAAGGGGGAAGCCCTAAACCAAGGAATGATGTTGATATGGGTAATGGTGGTGGAGATGTCTCTTGGCGCAATGACTCAACTATTTTGGTAAGTGTAGCAATTTGATCTCACCAAATTTGATCTTGATTTTGATCTTGATTTTGATCTTGACTCCCTTGATATAATTGATTTGGATTTTGTTCAAGTAGATTTGGGATGCATACTTGTGGTTTTTGAATGGGATCATGGACAAATTAATTTTGGACAATGTTCTGATTTGGAATGATGTTCAAATTTGGCATGATAGGTTGAAATTGAAAATTGTTGATGTTGGGAATCACATTGCCTTGTTTTAGGTAACTTTGATTTTGCATGGTGTTACCTTGACTTGGATTAATACATGGAGTTGTTAACGTCTTGTTTGGAATTTGAACAACATTTGTATGATTCAAAAACATTTCCATCCCAAAGTTTGTTAGATTCATGTTTGGTAATCTTGTACTTGGTACATTCACATTTGGTATGTAGGGATTTGATGAGATGATGTTGTTCGTTTGAAGGCTCATGCATTGATTGTTTGGTTGATAGGCTTGTAGGTTTGGATTTAGATCTACCATCAGGAAATGTGTTCCAATCTTTGATTTGGGCATACTCACACTTGTTGTACCATTGAAATTTGTAGAAGGTAATGATCCCATGTATGGATTGTATAAGTGTGAGTTTTGATAATCAATCGACATTGTAAGGCTTTGAAAGTTCAATTGATTTGGATTACTCATGATGTATGGATTAAGTTTATATTCCATGTTCCTCTTGTGTTTTGACCTTGTTGTAAAAGTGACCTCTAAGTTGTTTAGGACCAATGATGAGATGAAGGATGAAAGGGGGAAATGATATGAGTGTTGAATGTTTAGGGACTTTGGATCAATGCTAGACTTAGGGTTTGATTTTGATTTTCTTTTGATTTGGATAATGGACTTGTAAACCCTAAGATGTTAGATGTGATCTTAGGATAAACTTGTTCAAAGGATTGGTAATTCAAGTAAATGTATGAGAAAGGATGTATTCCCATACACCTAACTAAACAAGGTGAGTTTGATTTGGTTTAAGGATGTACCCAAGTCTAGAATGATGTTTCCAAAAGCTCTAAAGTTGTTTATGGGATGGGATTTCGATAGATGTTTGGATGAATGAAGTTTTTGATTTTGATCCTAAGAGACTTAGAGAAACTTTGTTTACTAGGCCAAGATATTGAAGAACATGCTTTTCTCTAAGAGTAATTCAAAATCAAAAGATCAATGTTTGCATGAAAACCATACAACCAAAAGATGCCAAGCCCATATGTGGGGTCCAATTGATTTAATCTTTGCTTAATGGATTCTTTTTACCACAAACACACTCTTGATTAGATTTTGAATCTATATGTCTAATGTCTTAACTTTCCCCTTATCCTGGAAAGTGTATTATGCGGAAACCAAGGAAATTTGAGGCAAGAGTTACCTATTGTTGACATTAGTAGAAGCAAATTGAGATGAAATCCAAATGCTTAGAAGCCTCTAAGGATACGAATCCCAAGGGAAAGCAGTAACATGTGAATTTGTTCAAGGATATTTTCCTCTCCTAAAGGGTTTGCAATTTTGATGATTCGTTGAATGTTGGTTTTGATGTTTTGGATACAAGCACTGTGTTTTCAAACTGACTCACAAGCAATATAACATCCTAGCTCAATTGGTACATTTTTCTTGGTGGGCTTGCCTCATGCCCTTCGTAGAAGAGATGATTTTACATGCAACCAAGGAAAGAGTATAAAGGTATGTTAAGAATGAAGTCTTAACCTCTATACTTTAACCAAGATCGGACATGGCAAGTAATTTCTTGGAATCTAAGTTCCAATGCATCACTTTGATAAACTCATTGAATGGATCAGTTGGTCACTACAAACAAAGGTTTTAGTTCATACTTTCCATTCATGGAGATTGACCCATACGGCGAGAGTCCCCTTTCGAATCCATCTCATTGGAATCAACCGCGTGATATCGGCGTTTACTCCAATACCCACATTTATATCCTGGTTGGAAATACTCTTGGCTTTAGAGTGTTACCAGTTGAGTCATTCCCTTGGGTGAGTATGTTTTCCCCAAGGTAGGCCATCTAAGATAGACAAAAGTGAATAAACTTATTCATAGTTTGATCGACCCCTGTTTAGAAACAAGGGGAGAACACATGCAATAAGCTCACTCACAATCACACAAGATTTTGTTCAATTTTTAAACCCAAACTGAAGTGTGGAGGCAATATTTTATGCAATTTAATGTCATCAAAAAGAATTTTGATTCTCAAGATCACCGTGAAGCATGAGAGAAGTGCATATGCATGTTTAGATGAGATTACTTTGCATAAGAGATTACGAAACATAAAAAACACATGTTCATTTTAAGCCTTAAAGCAATGATGAATTCATTTTAAGCATTAAAAAATGAAGTGTGAAGTTGCTTGTTCAATTTTAGCCCAAATTGAAACCTAGTAGGTGTCTAAGGTTCAATTTTAACCCTTTGCAATGAAAAATTGAAGTGTTCTTTTTAAGAGCCCAAAAAGAGATGTGAGTTGTGTAAGGAAAACAGAGGTGTGGAAGCAACTTTCCTAATGTCAAAACCATAGGGAAGTAGGAGACAACACTTTTAATTTTTCAAATTACAATCTAATTAAGACACACATGAAAGATTTACAGAAACAGAGATAATACACAAAGACAATGAACAACAGATTTATGTGGGAAAACCCTTTTGAGAAAAAACCCACCACACCAAGTTGAATCTCTTTGTATTACAGTAACAAACAATTACATACAATGCAGAGATATAACTCTCTAGTATCAGTTCTCAATAGCTTCATTCACTATTCAGTCTCTTACAGAAATGCTCTCTCTAATTCTCAATCTATTTTCAACTCAGAATGCTATCCTTTAAATATTACCACATTCTGATTTTTGTCCTCTATTCATCCTTATCCACCATTGCCCCATCATAGAAAGTTTCCACTTGAGCATTAATTTTTCCTTGCATGGAGTTCAGCTCCAGTGTCGCAACTGTTGCAAAAATCTAACTGCCATCCATTTGAAATTTGATTCCTCTGATTGGTCCATGAGGCTCCACATAGGATGGTCAATTTGGTCAAAGGCGTTCAAAATTTGTTGGCATATTGGTGAGACACTAATAGTGTCTCCTCGATGCCACAAAGTTCTTCACTATCGATATCATCATAGATTCCAATAGTCGGCAAGATGATATAGCGAATGCCATGAGTCATACCGAAACCATTAGCATCCATTGCATTCCTATTGGCAAGAGTTTCTCCATTGGCAAGACATTTTATTGAGCTTCACAACTTGCATCGACTTCAGTTTTCCTTTCGGCAAGACTATCGCTCTTTGGTGAGACCACATATCGATATCCTAAGTCACACCAAAGAGTCATACTTGTCGGCAAGACATTTCACTCTCGCCAAGACCTCCCACCGAGTCTTCATGTTGTTTTGAAGCATCCACCAGTCGGCAAGACTCATCGCTTTCGCCAGGACTTCATACCAAGGTCCTAAGTCATATCGAGTGCTCCAGTCACTAGTTGGCAAGAAATTCATCTTTCACCGAGACCTTACATCAACCACCCATGTCTTAACAAGTCGGCAAGACATTTGACCTTTGCCAAGACCTCATACCGATTGACTTGAGCTACTTTGATGACTTCAGTTGTATCCCCGTCGGCGTGACTTTCCATTCTTGCTAGGATATCTCCCCGAGACCCTTGTGTTACCCCGATAGCCATATGCTATCGGTGAGACATTCTCTAGTCGGTGGGACTTCTCCCCGAGACCCTTGTGTTTCCCCAATAGCCATATGCTATCAGTGAGACATTCTCCAGTCAGTGGGACTTCTCCCCGAGACCCTTGTGTTTCCTCAATAGCCATATGCTATCGGTGAGACTTTCTCTAGTCGTTGGGATTTCTCCCCGATACCCTTGTGTTTCCTCGACGCCCGATAAGAGTATTTTGTCAGCCAGAGGTCTCCACTCAACAAAAGGTCACAGTGATAGACTTGTCGGCAAGACATCAACTCTGTCTCGACAACATGAACATTTCAAGAGAATTCAGAACAACTAATCGGCCAGACATGATTAATGTCACAGCGACTTTTCCCTTCAGGAGTTCCATGTCAGTATGGATTGAGGCACATATTTCAACAATCTCCCACTTGACGAAGACCTTACTGACAAATCTAGAGTGTAATCAAGGGAAAAATAGATTTGTTAGTTGGTTAGATCAATAACATCAAAATCCATTGAAAATAACGAAGCACAAAGGAATACAATGAAGACAAAAGGAAATTATATCACCTGAATTCTCCATCTTCCATGGTTCGCCTTCATTACACCTCCTAGCTTGCAGTAAATAAAGATGCCCTCAGATTCGTGTATGAGCAACTATAACAAGTGACAAGACTAAAGCAAGTTTTGAAGGATTTACTCAAAATCTAAATGCCTATGTCTAAAAGCCTATGATTGACAATGTCTATGCCTAAAACAATACCACGACTTAATTAAATGACTATAATGATAAATAATGAAATTGCATAAGAAAAACTAAGTGTGAGAGTAAATGTCTATAATAACTATGCAAAATGTCAGCATGTGCGTGTGTAATCGAAAAGTGAGAAGAAGATGACATTTTATAGAAAATGCCATTTCGAATGGACAGACGAGATAAATTAATGATGAGAACCTAAAATGAGCGATCCAGATTAAACCTGAGAATCCCTAATTAGGGTTAGGGAAAAATCCTTAATCGAACGGTTAAAATAAAACCGGATTAACGGCGGAGAATAAATGAGATGAATTAATTAGAAAATAAAGATTTTCAAAAAATCAAGAAGATAAGGTTGCCTGATTTGCAAGATTCAAAAAATCAAAGAGATAAGATGTGAACTGAAGATAAGATTTGGAAAATCAAGAATCTGCCCGATTGCTTGATTTTTGGAAGATTAATTACCAATTTGAATTAAATTAATTCAAATTAATGGATTTTATGAGATAATAAATAATCTTTTCAGATTATTTGTCAAAATGGACTGACAGTTAAGATTGAGATGACATTTTAAATAATTTAATTTATTTAAAATGAGAAGAATATTAATTGGCAATTAAATAATTAAATTTAATTATTTAATTTAGCAGATAAAGCTAATTAATTAAATAAATTAATCAATTTATTTAATTAAGACGATTAGTGATGTATTAAATAAATAAATAAAATTTATTTATTTAATATTCAAGAAGAAATAAATGATGAATGGGAATTAAATAAATTAAGAAATTTATTTAATTAAAGGAAGACTTAGACAATTAATGACGTATTTAATAAATAAATAGAATTTATTTATTTAATAATCATGAAGAATACAAAGACATGAATTAATTAAACAATTATGAATTATTTAATCAATAGTTGAATGTGGACCAAGGACATAATTAAATGTCTCAATTATGCTAGGATGAAAGTGGTAAAAATGAAGCTTGCAGGCCTAGGTCATTTTTAGGTGTCTACATTTTGCCCCTCTTTATCATAATGTAGCATGTCGCATTGTGACAAAGAAAAATAAGCCAAGAATATGCCCCAGCGAAGGTACAGAGTATCATTTCCCCCTCGGGATATTTTCAAATTTTAGGTTAGTGCCAGAAAAATTTGCAAAGGGTCCCGATAAATCAATTTGGTGACCAGAAAAACAATGGCGCAGTCGGTTTCGGATTCTAACATGTTTAAAACAACTTAAGAGGAAGTCAAAGGTGTTCAAATGAGCCTCCAGTATTGACCTTGTTTGAAAATATCATTTTGACCTTATAAATAGGTTGACAAAGGAGTTAAAGTCAATTCACTTTTACTATTTACCTTGCGAGACTTGAGAGCTCAGAGCGAAAGGCGCAGTAGCGAGGATGGTTATTCCAGTGTCAGAGCACCGCGGGGAGATCATGAGGACCTTCAGACGGCCAGAGGGCTCAGAGCCGGCGGTATGTACCTTAAACTCACTTTGTCATTTTATCATTTTGTGTGCCAAATTTAGCTTTTTAGGGTAGTCAACGTCTGTGCTGCGACACGTATGCATTCACGTAAGCCGCAACTTCCTTCGCGTTCAACGCATTTGATGCGTCGCGACACAAGTGCAAAGACTAAATGAATCGCGCCAGTGGTTTGCGCCGCATTTGAAAATTCGTGCGACGCAAGTGACATATCGAGTCGCATTTGTCCGTTGGAATGCCGCAATCGCCACTTTGCAACGCAGTCACTGTTTTGAGTGATGCAACTGTCACGTCATGCCGCATTTGTGATGGTATGACACAACCGCAAAATTTCCTTACGCAAGTGTGATATCATGACGCATCTGATGTTTTGAACAACGTAGTTGATTTTTCGCGACGCAATTGCTTGGTTGCGATGCACTTGCCTGTTTCTTGACTAAGATTTGTTTTGATGTTTGCGTGACCTTATATGCTTTTGATAGTATTTAACAATTTGCTCAATGTGCTCTAACGACTTGATTTGGTTTTTGCAGAGGCAGCTTGCCCCTATTTATACTCGCGAGAGCAGACCAATGACATTTCAGTTTGCTGATCAGTTGGGCCCATGAGAGTGGCGATGATTGATGTGACTGGGTTTATTCTATGTTGCGTTCATGCCCTCCATTCGGGAAAACAAAGGTTTGTTGATGGCATTGTGCGAGCGATGGCATTCCGAGACCTGCTCCTTCCACCTACCGACAAGTGAGGCCACCATTACTTTGGAGGACATCTACCAGATTCTCTAAGTACCTATTCGAGGGGAGTGGATCGTCTATGATCCACGACATGGCGAACAGACCTTTCGTGCCTACTATTGAGACCAGGGTGCAGGACTGGGGATTCAGGGCTATGAGATCCGATGGGAGTTCATGGCGGATCACTATAGTCATTTTGATGCCTTCTTGACGACTCTGATTGTTGGCATTTTGATTCCTGACCACCGGGGACATGGGTTTCCTATTGGCTGGGGAGACGTCCTAGTTGGCATGAGACGGGACATGACAGTTTACACTTGGGGTCCCTATTTGCTAGGGATGCTTTACCATCAACTACACAATGTTGCATACATGAGAGGAGAGAGTATCTCCTGTGGGACCACATTGATGATGATCTGGGCATGGGAGCACATTGCCATATTCTGCCCTCCCATTGAGAGACCACAGTTGGCCGAGGGGATGCCCTACGCGTACTATTATGCAGGTGCATTACAGTAGACCCACATGAGCTAGATAGGGTGGTGGCGGCACAGGATTGACACCATAGTGACATTCATTTGGAGGCCGTACAGAGATTGTGAGGTATGGGACGATGAGGACCAGCACCTCAGCTTCTGCCGGCAGTATAGATATCTGATTGGTAGGACAGTGCAGACATCATTGATCATTGAGATGTACCTCCCACAGCGTGTCCTTAGGAAGTTTGGGGAGCAGTAGGATGTACTTGTGGGGACAACAGAGCACACCAGGTCTTCCAGAGAGTATGCGTGGGGGCTAGCCATCCTAGTAGCATTTGTGACACAACAGATTGATGGGCTAGTAGCCCAGGCATGGGGGTGGAGAGGTGGAGCAGTGGATCCTGGTATGACGCCAGCTTATGATTTATGGTGGTAGGCATGCAGGCTCGTGCCACTGACAGATCCAGATGGGCCAGCACTAGTGGACAGACGGTCAGTTATTTCGTGGGTGCCACGGGCCAGACGGGGAGGCAGAGGCAGAGATGGAGGCAGGGGGAGAGGCAGAAGCAGGGATGGAGATGGAGGGAGCGGTGGGGATGGAGGCAGAGATGGAGGCAGGGGAGGAGATGATGGTGGAGATGGCCGGAGGTGGAGGCGAGATGGTCAAGCGCAGGGTCGGAGGGTGTGCCCACAAGTGGCGAGGGTTGCCTTAGATGCCATCCCCGAGGTTGGCGAGGAGGGAGAGAGAGAGGAGCAGCCCAGATAGGAGGGAGAGGGCGAGGAGAGACGGGATGAGGAGAGACATGAGGAGGCAGAGGGGGAGAAATAGGAGGAGGAGGCAGAGGTGGAGATGCATGAGGAGGAGACAGAGGCAGAGAGGCATGAGGAGGAGGCAGAGGTGGAGAGGCATGAGGAGGATATGCCAGAGATGGAGATGGAGGTGGGAGGGTAGGAGGAGGAGGTAGAGGATGATGATGATGAAGACAAGGCCATGGATGAGGCTAAGAGACTTCTCAGATGGTAGATGGTGGAGGGGGAGGACAAGATACCGTCCACTTCAGGGTTGCCGCCAGATGCCACAGCAGATCAAAGAGTGTTAGATCTTCAGCAAAGATTGGATGCCAGCTTGGCACAGGTCCAGTCATTACAGTTAGCCCTGGAAGTAGCTCAGGTAGAGTGAGATCAGGTGGTGATCTGCCAACAGGATGCAACCTAGTGGTGTACAGAGTTTGTAGCCTTATGCACAGGGCCTATGGGAGACATGGCTCGGGAGCTTGCCAGGGTGAGCACCAGATTAGGGCAGTACAGGACCCTCTATGAGCAGGCAGTGCCACCAGAGCGACAGGATCCCACCCTATCTCGGTCACAGTCGAGGATAGGCAGTGGTACCAGGTCAGGCAGTGGCAGTGGTACCAGGAGTCATACCAGTGTCGAAGGGTCTACCTCGACAGGGCACACTTCAGGGCATAGGTCACATCACTCACGTCGGCATACTCCTAGTCCTAGGTCGACTGGTTCAGTATAGAGATTAGCACAGGTACAACCACCAGTTGGTGATCCATCTATTGGTCAGAGTTAGGTAGTAGTGACATCACAGATGTCCTTTACAGTTGAGATGGCACCGTCCTTTGTAGCTCCATTAGTGGCATAGGCAAAGGTTGTGACAGGTCCTCCCATTGCTTCAGAGCCAGTTTTAGAGTCACAGCCGCCACATTCTTCACCTCGACGGGGTGATGAGAGCCTACCCTAGGGGCATACTTGTATTATGACACACTATGTATATTATTTGAGCCTGCAAGCTCCATTTTTAGGATATCCGTTGACTCTATCCTGTGACATTGTACCCTTTTTGAGATGATTCTATATGATGATGCAGTTTTGATGTGGCCTATATGTGTTATGTGATGCTTTTTGCTTTATGTATTTATGATATGTATGATGTATGATGCTTAATTTATGATGTCATGTATGTCTTATGATGCCTATTTGTGATTTTTGATGCCATGATAATGTAATGCTTATTTATATGACTATGTTAATGATGTGCATGATGTATTTAGTAAAAGATGCAATGCTGATGATTATGTTAATGCAATGTTTACGATTATGTATATGATTTAATGCCATGGATGATGTATAGATGGACCTAATGCAATGTATATGATTTAATGCCATGGATGATGTATGTATGGACCTAATGCGATGTATATGATTTAATGCCATGGATGACGTATGCACTTATGTTTTTGGATGTCACAGGATATCATCGCGGGATGGACAAGAGAAGATGACGATACTGATGAGAGAAGATGACCAGACTAATGAAAATGTATGTTAATTCCTAGACCAAATCCTTCAAAACTTTACCATAAGACATTAGTACTTATTGCTCTTAATCATCATTGGGCAGACTATTGTAATGGCCAAGAAACACCATGATATGACATAGATCAAGGTGTGCAAGGTCATACCATTACGTAAGACAAACAGTCATAGACAAGGATGATCATGACTCATACCAGGAGCATGACTGCCCCAGTCTTTTTGTCATAATCAACCACAAGCAGAAAAAGACAAGGACAAATCATGAGATGCCGTTGCTTCTCTAAATCCTGTTTCCAGGACATCCTTGAGAAACTAGTGGCATGATTGTCGAAATACAAAACAAATAAAGCCCTTACCATGATATGTTGTTGCTTTTCTAAATCTCAGGATCAGGATCTCATTGAGAAGCTAGTATTCATGCATGTCAATTGTCATGCTATGTCACTGATTCTCTAAATCCTGCTTAGTGGGATCTCGCTAAAAAACTAATAACATGATAAAAGATGAAAAGAAAATTGTCAAGTGTTTGCCAAGTGCATCTGGATATCCCCTGTTCTAATGCCAAGATGCCACATTTGATAATGTCGAGATGTCAAAATGTTTAAAGTTTTGATGACCTTGGAAAATGCCAAGAATTGGTGAATTCAAGAAGGACACATCTTGAATAATGTCGATGTTGAGAGGATTTAATCCCTAATGGTTGTAAGGAAATAATGACGATGCCTAGGAAAGACACATCCTAAGGCATAAATGATAGAGTTGGTTCTTCAGAAGGACACATCTAAAGAATACTGATGTCAGGAAGAGTGATCCTTAGATGTCAAGGGGATCACTCAAAAATGTTGAATGACGATGATGATGCCTAGGAAGGACACATCCTAAGGCATAAATGATAGAGGTTATCGTTCAGAAGGACTCATCTAAAGATTAACCGAAATTTGACAGTTTGAGCGGTTTATGATGATTTGACTTTCTTTGACCGAATTTGACTTGTGTTTGATCATATGCCGATATTGTCATGATGATATGAGTGACGTGCTGATGAGATAGCCATGTTGAACAAATGATTATTTTACTTTGTTTCAGGAGTTTTCTCGTGTAGAAATTGATTGAAGACTTTTGACGTGTGTTTCATTGTAGTGCCATGAACCCTAATGGACTGACCTAGTGCGGCCTCAGGGGCTCATTGAGAGATGGCCTTGCCTACATCATACACTCAGATACCTCGTAGTTTGACACAACCAATGAGTTTGTCTTGATGAGCAAAGATTGCGTCATGATTTTATTTTGACAAACCTAAAAGGACTGACCTAATGTCTCAGGGACTCAAAATGTGAGTCTTGCCTACGTAGCAAGTGCGTAGAGACAACATAGTTCAGACAAATGACAAGGACTGATTAACTTTGATTGACTTTGCCAAGAGATGACATTGCATTTGCGCTTTTCGAGCGGTCTGATGTTTTTTGTTTGTGGTTTTCTTCAAGACGTTTTATGATTTTTAGGTATTTTTTTAGGACATTTTGAGATGTTTTTTGGTCTTTGTTCAGGACATTTTGTGATGTTTTTATCTTTTTTTAGGACTTTTTTGCCAATGTTTTTGTCTTTTTTCAAGATTTTTTTATGATGTTTTTGTCTTTTTTCAAGACTTTTTATGATGTTTTTGTGATCATATGTGACATCCACTACAGTTGCATGATAAACATTTCGCCCCCAGTCAAGTCTAAGACTTAGCCATTTGCAAGGAATATGGATGGGATGCTGCTGACTTTCCAGATGGACAGTCGTTAGGACTTGATGTCAATCATTTATCTACTATGACAGGTAGGGTAAGATGTGATGGCAATTTTCAAGATAATGGCGAACATACCTTTCATCCTAGGCCAAATTAGACAAAGTGACAGTAGATGGAAGAGCAATGATTGATTACGCATGGTGCCTGTTTGCCAGGTTTTCACCATGGTACTTGTCCAAAGTGCTTGTTTTCCAGGTTTTCACTATTGAACGAATCATTTTTCTCTTTACTATTTTCATGATTTTTTAATTTTTTTGGTGTCACCAAGACGCCTGTTTGCCAGGTTTTTATCAAGGTGATGTTTTTAATCATTTTTCATTTTTTTTGTATTTTAAGGCTTTCAGCTCCATCCTTTGATGCTATGCATAGAACTTTCAGAGGTGTAAACTATTGATGGGTTCTATCAATTGTTCCCCATTTGGAGTTTCCAATTGATAAGCTCTGGAACCAAAGGAAGATATGATAATATAGGGGCCTAGCCAGTTTGGTTCAAATTTTCCTGGCTTTTCTCTGTTTGCTTGGTTCTTGGGGTTCTGCATGAGAACTAGGTCGCCAATGTCAAACCTTCTGACCATCACCTTTTTATTGTAGCTATGACACAGGTGGTTCTGGTATGCTTGGAGATGATTCAATGATTTTTGTCTTCTTTCTTCTGACATTTCTAGCTCATGCAAGCGTGATTGTCGGTACTCCTCTTCATTAGTTAGACCCTTCAAGGAGACTCGTAGCAAACAAATTTTGACCTCAATGGGTAAGATGGCTTCAGCGCCAAAGACTAGGGCAAATGGGGTAGCCCCTGTAGGAGTACGAATGCTAGTTCGGTAAGCCCATAGAGCAGGGTTGAGTTGTATGTGCCAGTCACGGCCAGCGTCATTGACGATCTTTTTTAGGATCTTGACAATGGTTTTATTGGACGCCTCAGCTTGGCCGTTTCTTTGTGGGTAGTATGGAGATGAAAAGTGGTATTGGATATGGAATCACTCACATAACTCACGTACGTCTTGGTTTTTGAATGGACATTCGTTGTCAATGATGATGGACTGTGGGAGGCCATACCGGTAAATGATGTAGCTGAGGATGAACTTTGATATTTGCTTGCCAGTAATGTATGTCAATGGGATGGCTTCAATCCACTTTGTGAAATACTTGGTGGCGGTAATAATGAATTTATGGCTGTTGGATGAGGTTGGATGAATCTTACCCACGAGGTCGAGTCCCCATTGAGTGAAGGGCCAAGGAGAAGTGATTGGCCAGAGTTCCTATGCTGGAGCATGGACCAAGTCACTGTGTATTTGAAATTTGCGACAAGTCCCGACATATTCAATTGCATCCTTTTCCATTATCAGCCAATAATACCCAAGTCTCATTAGTTTCTTAGCTAGTGTAGGACCACTCAAATGAGATCCGCATATACTCGCGTGCAGTTCTCGTAAGGTCATACATGCTTCGTCGGTGTCGAGACATCTAAGGAGGGTATCGTCGAAACTATGGAAATATAAGGTGTCACTGACAATGGCATACCTTGCATATTTTATAATGGACTTCCTTTGGTTATTGGACAAGTTCAGTGGAAGGGTTTGAGATTTTAAGTAGTCGTAAATGTCCTGATACCAAGGAGAGTTGGGACCAACAAGTTCAAAAACCATTTCTGACTCTGGGATGTCATATGTCGGTATCAAAAGCTATTCTACTAAGAACTCAAATTGTGACACATTTTTAGGAATGTCCAAGAGAGAACTAATAGTAGCCATTGCATCAGCTGCCTTATTCTGTGCCCTGGGGATTTGTTCAAAAGAAATCAATTGGAAGTATGTCAGGAAACTGTCCACCATCCTCTTGTAGGGAAGAAACTTCTCATCCTTTGTTTCATAGTCATCATTCACTTGGTTGATCACGAGCTGGGAATCCTTGAATACAAGCAATGTCTGAATTTTCCATTTAATTGCCAACTTGAGACCTGTGACTAGTGCTTCATATTCGGCAATGTTATTTGTACAAGGGAAAGTGATCCTGAATGACTTGGGAATTGAATCCCCCTGTGGTGTGATAAACAAGATTCCAGCGCCTGAGCCATGACCAGTATGAGACCCATCAAAATATAGCTTCCATGGTGCTGCCAGTTCCACATGAAAAATGGATTCATCGGGAAAATCAGTTACCAATGGATGAGTGACTTGGATTGGTGCATCTGCCAGTTGATCTACTATTACTTGTCCTTTTATTGTCATACATTCAACATATTGTATGTCATACTCACTTAGTATCATGACCCATTTTGCCAACCGGCCTGTTAATGCTGCCCAACTTAGTAGATATTTCAGTGGATCAATCTTGGCGACCAGTTGTGTCTGATGACTGAGCATATAGTGTCTTAGTTTTTGGGATGCAAAGACAATGGAAAGGCATGCACATTCAATGTATGTGTAGTTCAACTCATAGCCTATCAGTGTGCGGCTAATGTAATAGATTGCTCTTTCTTTTCCTTCATGATCATTTTGGGCCAGCAATGCCCCCACTGTTGAACTAGTAGTCGAGATGTATAGAATCAACGGCTTTCCATGAATGGGTGGCATGAGGACTGGTGTTGATAGCAGGTAATCTTTTATTTGCTGGAAGGCCTCTTGACATTTATCTGTCCATACAAAGGGGACACCTTTGCGCAACAGGTACTGGAACGGATAACACTTATCTGCCAATTGGGCTATGAAACGGTGAATAGATTGTACTTTGCCTTGCAAAGTTCTGAGTTCACCAATCCCTCTGGGCAGAGGCATGTCTATGATTTCTTTGACCTTTGCCAGATCAACCTCTATGCCTCTTTGGGAAACTATGTATCCCAATAGTTTACCTGATGTGACCCCAAAAACACACTTCTTAGGGTTTAGCCGAACTTTGTACTCTTCAAGTCTCTTGAAAATTATGTCGAGTACCTTCAAATGATCTTTCCTTGTTGCTGATTTGGCCAATAGGTCATCTACATAATCCTCCATTATTTTGTGCATCATGTCATGGAAGATCGTGGTCATAGCCCTTTGATATGTGGCACCTGCATTTTTGAGACCAAAGGGCATGACGTTCCAACAGTATGTACCCCATGGGCAAGTAAATGCCATTTTGTGTTGATCCTTAGGAGCAATGCAGATATTATTATAACTAGAGAAACCATCCATGAGTGATAGCATCTCATACCCTGCTGTAAGGTCCACTATAATGTCAATGTTGGGCAAAGGAAAGTCATCCTTTGGACATGCTTTATTTAGATCCTAAAAGTTTGTACATACCCGAATCAGCCCATTTGGCTAAGTTGTCACCGACACTAGATTGGAAATCCATTCAGCATAATCTATAGACCTTATGAATCTGACATCTAGTAATTTCTTTAACTCGGCCTTGACCAATAGGGCAACTTGAGGGTGCATTTTACGCAACTTCTATTTGACTGGTTTAGCATTGGGTAATAGTGGAAGATGATGCAGAACCAATTTGGGGTCCAATCCTGGCATGTCTGTGTAGGACCATGCAAAGTTGATTTTTCGTTCTGCAAAGAATTTATGAAATTCTGGTTTCTCTTCATCAGTCAATGATGCAGCAAATAGGACCATCTTGGGGTCTTCTGTAGTTGAAATGTTATCCTCTATTGTGTCCTTAATAAGCATGGCCGACTTCTCCTGTTGCATGGGGAGAAAGTCTAGTCCTCCATCTTTGGGTGTCTCAGAGAGGTTTTCACCTGCAGATACGTCCTTTATTTTTACTATTTTATCGTCAAGAGGTGCCTTTCGATTTTCACCTAGAGACGTTTCATTTTTTACTTTATTTTTACTTTTGCAACTAGAGGACTGAACAGTCTTGCCGAAGTATGTGGTACAGTCTAAATTAATGGCGAATCCAGATTTGTGGTCCCCACTGGGTATGCCTTCTCGTAATCCCATGAACTTGGCAATTGCCTCATCATTCTGAAATTTGTCCAGAACTGGCGGTCTTTGTTGGTCCCAATCGACTAATTTAGGGTAAACTAAGGAGATGCCATCGTCAAGTCTAGTGAATTGGGGTGAGGTTGCAGAAAGCATGCAGATGGATTCAGTGATGTTGTAGATAAGGTTATCATTATCCAATTATACATCAGACTCTATCCAATATTCTCCTTCACTAGTGTCATATTCATTGTCGTAATAAGGTGTGAAGGTTTTGGAGTCCTGATTGTCAATGTTGTCTGACACTTCAGATAGATTAGACTGAGGGGGTTGAGATGATGGTTGTTGTGTGTCATGGGAAGTGGTAGTAGGACTTTGACTATTTGATACCTGTTCAATTTTGAATGTTTTCCAAAATTGTTGTTCAAAGGTCAGTTCCCCTAGTTCGACAAACAAATCATCAAGACAACAATCACTTAGGGATCGTTCTGAGCAAAATTCCCACTCATGGGAGTCTATTTTGGTGAGGGTTTCCCTAGTAGTCTCGCCACTGTTAGAAGCATGTACTCACTCATTTGAAAGTCCAGAGGTACGTCGATCATCATTGTCGAGTGATCCAAACCCTAAACCAAGATACTTGGGAGTTTGAAAAGTTTCTATGGGTTCCCTTCGACCAGTTTTATATTTTCCTAGGCCACTAGTACCATCGTAGCCTTTAGCCTTCATGATGTTGTAACCTTTGCTATATCTTTGAACTGGTAGTGGAGGTAATGTGACCGTATCCTTATAGATCCATCCTGTGATGTCAGCAAGGTCTTCATCACTCATGTATCCCCACTTGATAAAAATTGTATTCGATGGAACTTTGAAGGTTTCTTGAGGTTCCATTCTAAAACATGGTTGACCATATATCTTTGGAGGCGTGGGTATTGTAGTTATGCTGTATGTTATATTTAGTTTGAACTCTCTGCAGCCGAGGTCCTGGATTTTGATAGTCGATTCAGTCTTAGGGCCAGTGGAAGGTGGTGGTATGGTAGAAGACATGGATGGAGCAGATGTGGAAGATGACGTGAGTGTGGAAGGGTCGATATACTTGGATGATGAGGAGCCAAGTGCTTCTCGGTTAATAGGTACTTAGTTTTTAGAGATATCCCTTAAGTTGGTACAATATTGGAAAGGGTCAGGGTCTTCGTATATGGTTACTTCTGTGCCGTCCAATGGAAACTTTAGGCATTGATGGTATGTAGACGGAACGGCTTTAAAGGCGTGAATCCATGGATGGCCAAGTAAGATGTTATATGGTAGTTCCAAATCCAGGACCTGGTAGGTTGTGTCTACAATGACTGGTCCCACTCTGATAGGGAGAGAGATAACACCCCGTGAAGAGCGTTCCTCATCATCGTATGCTTGGATCACTATACTTTTTGCTGGGTCTACACACGCATTAGAGAACCCTAGAGCCTTAACCAGTTTGAGGGAGCATATGTTCAACCCTGCTCTGCCATCTACTAAAACCCATCTAACTTTGTGCTTGTGGACAAAATTTTCTATGTGTAATGCGTCATTGTGGTTGGTTTTATGTGATGAGTAATCTTGATCCGAGAAGGTGACGTGGTGTGGCATAGTGAGATATCCCACCATAGTTTCAAATTGATTGACATCAATGTACTTGGGGACCGCCAACTCTAGGAGAGTTTTATCTAGGATTTCTTTGTGTGCAGGAGAGATATGTAGCAGCTCAAGTATAGATATTTGCACGGGAGTCTTTCCTAGCTGGTCGATGAGGTTGAATTGACTTTTGGGTTTCCATTACTGTGGGGTTGGGATAGGTTTTGGCTGTTTAGCAGATGAAGCAGGTTGTGATTGTTTAGCAGATGGGCCCGGTATAGTGATTTTGGCTTGTCTAGTGGGAGGTGGACTAGCTATAGTGACCTTGCCGCTTCGAGTAGTAGCATTACACTGGGGTGCTCTCTTGACCATAATGGTATTGATGTACTCATCGTCAGTTCTGACATTATTTATAATTGGTCCACTAGAATAATCGTACTTGGCTCAGGCGAAGTTAGCTTGGTTCTGTGAACTTGAAGTGGAAGCATTATGAGAACCATGGTCCTACAGTGGATTCTTGTGGATAGTAAATATGAGTTGGAGGTGAATTGCGATCCACCTACTTTGATGGTACGATTTTCGATAAGGTCTTGTATTATGTTTTTCAATTGTCAATAGTTAGAAGTTGCATGCCCTTTTTCTCGATGGTATTCGCAAAGTGCATTATCATTCCACCATGCTGGTTTGAATTGTCCTGGGTCATACGGTTTTATTTCTGGAAGTATGATGACCCCATGCTAGAGGCATTTCTTAAGGACTTCTTCAATGGGTTCACCCAAATGGGTGTATGTGCGACCCCTAGGAAATTGTCTCATCTGACGATATTGTCCCTGATTGTTTTGACCACTTTGATTGTTTGAAGAAGTATTGGGAGGAGGTGTCAATGTTGTTGTTGGTCTGTTTTGTTGTTGAACCCCTTTCAGGGCCAATACAGGACCTACAGTGTTTGCAGTCTTGGCATCATCAACACCATCATTTTTTACGTGCTTATTTTTAACCCAATATTTGTTTTTGTCGATGGGTGGATTGACGTTCGTGTTTTTGGAACCATATCTCAGTTCTCCCTTTGCGATAAGGCATTTCTCAATCTGGACCCCCTTTTTGACCAATTCTATGAAGTTTGTGCAACAATGTATTTGCAATGCGAATTTTAGGGGCCCTAGAAGTGTTTGGACAAACATGTCAACTTTTTCCCTTTCGGGGATGTCAATGTGACATCGACTAGCAAGGCTTCTCCATTTTTGAAAGAATGGGATAAATGTCTCACCCGAATCTTCTTGTGTGAGATTGCACAAGCTAGTGATAGAGATATCCATGTCAATGTTGTACGCGTAATTTCTTATAAATTTTTGTTTAAGCTCATCCCATGTCTGGGTATCTTTTTGCATTGAAAACCATTCAAGGGCTTGACCCGCTAGACTTTTAGAAAAAAGTCTCATCAAGTATGTTTATTCATAGGCGATATCCATACAGTTGGTTGTGAATTCGCAAACATGTTCAATGGGATTTGTCTTTCCTCTATATTTTGTGAAGTTGGGTGACACGTATCTTGGTGGAAATGAAGGCATGTATAAGTTCGTGTCAAATGGGTATACATCCAGATCATATGATATTTCTGATTTCCTGCCTGAAATGTACATGTTTTGGATAGTTTTCTCCATATCCCTCATTCTTGCTTTGAATTCATCTATGGTAGGGTCGTTTATGTTTCCATGTGTTGGATTTCCTGGTACACCATGTGTTCCTATTTGTTGTGCATGAATATTGGTGTATTGTGGCGATATGGATTGTTGTGGTATGTATGACATGT
Source organism: Sequoia sempervirens (assembly GCA_007258455.2). Lineage (NCBI taxonomy): Eukaryota > Viridiplantae > Streptophyta > Pinopsida > Cupressales > Cupressaceae > Sequoia > Sequoia sempervirens. Next base: position 484,066,651 of record VDFB02000015.1, on the reverse strand, counting down.
GTGGATTGACATGTTGTTGGTATTGGAAGTTATGATTGGGTGCATGTTGATGAGTATGAATGTTGGATGAGTATGTTGGGATGTGTCCCCTAGCCATGTGTGTTGTTATTTGGGGGATGTTATGACCATGAATGTTATGGTGCATTAATGGTGCCATGGGTTGTGTTACTTGGCCACCTTGTGCGAATTGTTGATTTTGTACAAGGGGAACGTTTGTGTTTATTCCTTGGGAGGAAATGACATTTGACTGTGTTGTCCTGTTAACGTTTGGTTGTTGTCCTTGGATAAATCCCGAAGGATTTTGTGAAATATCACTAAACAGATATGTCAAAGTTCTGCTCATGGTAGTAAATGGATCTATCAAGGGGGGATTGTTGTGACTTGATGATGCCCCCATGGTATTTACTGTCATGGTAAAAAGAGGATTGGAATAATTTTCCTATATTGTTGAGGAGCCAAGAGTGGTTCCATTCGATTGGGGTAGTGTCATGGATGTTGTGGGCATTGTGGGTGATTGTGATCCTCCAATAGATGTAGCATTTATTGTGTTGGAGATGTTTGGGATGTTGGATGTAGCATGTACTGTCATTGTGGTGTCAAAGAAAGTGTTGCTCGTAGTGTTTGGAGTTTGACCACTATGTGACATGTTATGTGCGTTGTTATTATTAGGAGGTGTCAAGTTTAGCGTGTTAGTGTCAAATCATTGTGGTAACGTAGCTCCTTCACTCAAGAGCATAGCTAAGAATCTGTCTCTGTCCTGACGGACCATTGCTTCAGCAAGCTGACAAGCCTCTGGGTCTTGTGTCAATGCCTCTATGTTTTCCTGAAGTAGTTGGCCATTTTCATCCTTTTGCAAGAATTGTTCGAATGGACTGTTTGATGAGGATTGCGTTGTTATTGGAGGTTGATTGTCTAAATTGGAAAATGGATCATAAAGGGTCCAGTTTGAGTCATGTGGAGGATTGTTGATAGTAAACAGGGGGTCTTGTCGAAAGTTTTCCATTTGTCTCTTTTGTTTTTGAAGTCTAGTTTCGACCATAAATGAGATTGCTCAAATGGGAATGACAACTAAATGCAAGTATGACACTACATGAAGTCTAAGTTCAAAATGACGACTAGAATGACTAATGTTTTTTGTTTTTCATGAATAGGATATGCAATGTGTGTGCAATGTAAGACAAGGTTATCTAAGCACTTCTAAAATATATCACAATATGAATATAGATAAGGGCTCTTTATTTGTCCTTATGGCTGAAGTGAATGAAGGTCCTATTTTTCAAAGATTTTGACCTAGAGCTCGGGGACGCGGTTATCCAATACAGAAACCCACTTGTCATATAAGTATTACATTGGAGGATTTAGATGACTTTAACTCAATTATGGTAAAAAAATAGAAACAAAATATCCAAATAGATGGAAGCATAATTCATTTATGTCGCAAATATACTAAAAAAAAATATGTATGGGAAACAAAATAAATCCACTTGGTTTTAGACTTGATTTTACTCAAAACCATTGTTCCTTTTGGTTTGAAGAAAGGGATTATTTCGAAGATCTACGAGAAGATGAGAGAATATATAATTGCATTGAAAATTATGTACAACATATCAAAGGTTCGATAAATTCTAGTTATGGAGGAATTACACGTATAGAGATTCTCAAACAGACCGATTTGATTTCGGTAAATATATATTGCATTTGTCAACTTGTTTATCGAAAAATAGGGCCAAGAAAAAAAGAAAGAAAAGGGTAAAGAAAAACAAGGTAAAGAAAAACAGGGTAAAGAAAAAGATGAAGAAGAAGAAATTAAGCAATTAAGAAAGGAAGTACAAAATATGCTTGTACCAAGTATGCTTGATTCTATAAATAGAGAACTTATCATTTATATTATAAAATATGAAGATGAAGAAAAAAAATGCAATAGCTAAATGATGATGAGCGATATTAGTTAGCCACAAACTTTGAGTTTGTGGGTGAAATCCTCCGAGAAGAGTTAGAATAGCAGTTCCCGACCCTTGAGAGGTACCAAATAAATGACTACTAGAATCATGATTTTGAGCATAAAGACCCCACTGACCTGTAAAAAGTGGTTCCAAACCTTGGGGATATGGTAATACATTCAAAAAATTATCCCATGATCTTATGTGCTGTCCTCTTGATTCAAGAATAGTGACATGAACTAAATGCCCCATCCAAGCCAAAGAACTAACTCCAAAGAGTCCTGAAAAATGATGATTGAGACGAGATTCGGAATTTTTAAACCATGAAACACTTGGTTTCCATTGAGGTTGTAGATGCAACCAACCCGCTGTTAAAAAGAGAGCAGAAAGAAATAGCAAGAAAAGAGCTCCAGTATAAAGATCTTCATTAGTGTGTAATCCAATTGTAAACCACCACTAATAAACACCGGAATAAGCAATATTGACCAGACCGGGGGCACCTCCTCGGGTAAAGGCTTCTATGGCCGATTGACCAAAATGAGGATCCCAAATTGCATGAGCAATAGGTCTTATATGTAAGGGGTCGTGGACCCATGCTTTGAAATTTCCTTGCCAAGCTACGTGGAACAAATTACCAAAGGTCCACAGAAAGATTATCGCTAACTGACCAAAGTGAGAAGCAAAAATCTTTTGATAAAGGCGTTCCTCGGTAATATCATCATGACTCTCAAAGTCATGTGCAGTAGCAATACCAAACCAAATACAATGAGTAGTTGGGTCCTAGGCCAAGCCTTAGCTGAACTTTGGAAATCTTGATGCCATAATGCTTTTCAAATCCTCCTAGCCATTATCCTACTGCAATAGAAAAACCCTATTTTTCTTTACCCTTTTCTTTCTTTTTTTCTTGGCCCCGTTTTTCAATAAACAAGTTGACAAATGCAATATATATATTTACTGAAATCAAATCGGTCTGTTTGAGAATCTCTATACGTGTAATTCCTCCATAACTATAATTTATCGAACCTTTGATATGTTGTACATAATTTTCAATGCAATTATATATTCTCTCATCTTCTCATAGATCTTCGGAATAATCCCTTTCTTCAAACCAAAGGGAACAATGATTTTGAGTAAAACCAAGTCTAAAACCAAGTGGATTTATTTTGTTTCCCATACATATTTTTTTTTAGCATATTTGCGACATAAATGGATTATGCTTCCATCTATTTGGATATTTTGTTTCTATTTTTTTACGATAATTGAGATAAAGTCATCTAAATCCTCCAATGTAATACTTATATGACAAGTGGGTTTCTGTATTGGATAACCGCGTCCCTGAGCTCTAGGTCAAAATCTTTGAAAAATAGGACCTTCATTCACTTCAGCCATAAGGACAAATAAAGAGCCCTTATCTATATTCATATTGTGATATGCATTTGCGGCTACAGAATGAAGTACTTTTAATATGGGATAACATGCTCTATGAGGCATCTAATTCAGTATCGAAAGTGCCTCCATATAGGTACAACCATGAAGTTGATGAGCTACTCTACGTGCTTTATTAGAAGACATACGTACATGTTTAGCTACAGCTCGTATTTTTTGATTTTGACTACTAAAGGACTTTGTTGGAAATGACAAGTTGACAAGGTCTAAATGACTGGTGAGTTTTCCCAACTAGACTTTTGAGTTGGAAAAAAAATCTCACAAAAGAGGACAATGACTAAAAAGAGGGTTTGATGACTTAGTCCAAGAGGGCCTAATTTCAAAAACAATGACTTTGCAAAGTGTGTTAAGATTTTCCTAATCCTAAGTATGCAAATATGAACCTAGGGACAACCTAATGTTGAATGTATGCAACTAGAAAAAAATGGAGGATGATGAAACCTATGGTGAGAAATGCACACTAATGGTCAAGACTTTGAGCAATTTCAAGTTTGGTTTCTGATAGAATCTCACTAGAAACAATGGTTGACAAATGGTTGAAAATTTGAAGACCTCAGGTTTTGACTGTAAAGTTTAAAATTTTGACAGGCAAATGTGTCGTTTGAAGGTGCAAATGCGTCACAGTTTAGCAAATGTGGTTCAGTTTTGTAATTGCGGCTTTTGGACTGTCAAATGTGACTTGATTTGTCAGATGCGTCGTGACTCCTACAGATGCGGTGTTCTAAATGTCAAATGCAGTTTAATAGACCGATTGCATTGCAAAAAATCACTTGTGGTTCAATAGATGATAGTTTTGTTTCAAAGTGATTTTCTTGTTGTTTTGATGGAAATTTTGATCTGTTTGGTGAATGTTTTGTTTCGAACTATGATAGGGCCATAATACACTTGACAAACATAGTGGTTTAAATAGTAACCAAACACACATCAGATAAGCACGGTCCTAGGTTAGGCCATGACAATATTCGCTAGATTCCACGCGGGTTTCCCCAACCGCATATCTGTAGCGTGTGAATTCAGAAGCTTGGCTGCACGGGCTCCCCCTTACAGTGCACTCTCTTCTCAGGCCAACCAAGCTTCCAACCCCCATGAAACTCCCATGGTGAGTTGATCACCTCTACTACAAACTGCAAAAGTGTGGATGCCTTCACACCGACCAGTGCTGTGCTAGCAAATAGAAGGATTTTGGCTTACTACACAAGAGTTTTTAGTTAGAAACCCCCATTCGAGTGGCCATACATGGGGCAAGAGATTAATCACCATTAAGGTGGCACTCCAGCCTGAAGAGGTTAAGCTCAACAGGGTTTAAGGGAGTACAACTCCATCCGTATGACACATCCGCACAAGCAACCTTAGGTTTTCCCTTAAGGTTTACATTTATATACCGGTTGGGGGTAGCTTTGCTTTAGCTCTGTTGCCGGTTTGAGTCGAGTTGGGGTGATGAAATCCCTAGGAAGGCCCAATTTCTAGAGTTGGTAACTATTTCTCTTACACCCAAGATCGCCCAAAAGCGTGAGGGGAGAGGATACTCCGATATACCAAGTCAGGGTAATAACAGATTAGAATGGGTCTAGTTTTCTGATCACAAGGTTTTCACCAAGTGAGAGCATACTCACCTACCATTCTGCAAACACAATAAATCATAGAAGACATGAGTTCTTTTTATATGCACCAAAATCAAATGTTTGCTAATCTATGAAAAACAAGCACAATGTTTGTTTATTCCTTCTTTGACATTCAAATCTGCAAACAATGAATTAGTAATCTCTTTAATCAATGGTCTTCCACACACAAATGGGGATCGCCACATGCTACAAGAGAAGATTAGTAACACAAAAAATCTAATCTAGCCAACATGCAGGAATTAAAAAAATAGAAAAAATAGAAAACCAGAAAACCAGAAACCAGAAAAACCCTAAAATCCAAAAATCAGAACATCAGAACTAAAAGAAAAATTTTACCAGACAGATGCAGCTCGACAAGGTAGATGCGTCATTCGGGTCCTCAAATGCGGCTCAACAGATCAGATGTGTCGTTCCAATTGTCAGTTGCGGCTTGTTGGGGCGATTGCGGCTCTTCTGTCAGTGAATGCGTCGCAACGTATCAAATGTGTCACGATGTTTTTAAAAAAAAACACTTGCATCGATCTGTACCTATACCTAAAAAATAGCAGAAAACAACAAAAAATCATACGGAAAACTAGAAAAATGGAGTCGGGTTCACCAATGTAATCAAGGGAAAAATAGATTTGTTAGTTGGTTAGATCAATAACATCAAAATCCATTGAAAATAACGAAGCACAAAGGAATACAATGAAGACAAAAGGAAATTATATCACCTGAATTCTCCATCTTCCATGGTTCACCTTCGTTACACCTCCTAGCTTGCAGTAAATAAAGATGCCCTTAGATTCATGTATGAGCAACTATGACAAGTGACAAGACTAAAGCAAGTTTTGAAGGATTTACTCAAAATCTAAATGCCTATGTCTAAAAGCCTATGATTGACAATGTCTATGCCTAAAACAATGCCATGACTTAATTAAATGACTATAATGATAAATAATGAAATTGCATATGAAAAACTAAGTGTGAGAGTAAATGTCTATAATAACTATGCAAAATGTCAGCATGTGCGTGTGTAATCAAAAAGTGAGAAGAAGATGGCATTTTATAGAAAATTCCATTTCGAACAGACGGACGAGATAAATTAATGATGAGAACCTAAAATGAGTGATCCAGATTAAACCTGAGAATCCCTAATTAGGGTTAGGGAAAAATTCCTAATCGAACAGTCAGAATAAAATTGGATCGACGGCGGAGAATAAATGAGACAAATTAATTAGAAAATAAAGATTTTCAAAAAATCAAGAAGATAAGGTTGCCTGATTTGCAAGATTTGAAAAATCAAAGAGATAAGATGTGAACTGAAGATAAGATTTGGAAAATCAAGAATCTACCCAATTGCTTGATTTTTGGAAGATTAATTACCAATTTGAATTAAATTAATTCAAATTATGGATTTTATGAGATAGTAAATAATCTTTTCAGATTATTTATCAAAATGGACTGACAGTTAAGATTGAGATGACATTTTAAATAATTTAATTTATTTAAAATGAGAAGAATATTAATTGGCAATTAAATAATTAAATTTAATTATTTAATTTAGCAGATAAAGCTAATTAATTAAATAAATTAATCAATTTATTTAACTAAGACAATTAGTGACGTATTAAATAAATAAATTTATTTATTTAATAATCAAGAAGAAATAAATGACGAATGAGAATTAAATAAATTAAGAAATTTATTTAATTAAAGGAAGACTTAGACAATTAATGACGTATTTAGTAAATAAATAGAATTTATTTATTTAATAATCATGAAGAATACAAAGACATGAATTAATTAAACAATTATGAATTATTTAATCAATAGTTGAATGTGGACCAAGGACATAATTAAATGTCTCAATTATGCTAGGACGAAAGTGGTTAAAATGAAGCTTGTAGGCCTAGGTCATTTTTAGGTGTCTACACAAAGCATAATAAAATTACTGAAATTCATGGGCCAAGAGGCCCATCGAACTGGCACACCACCTATATTTTTCTGTGCTCACAGGCTTTGTCAATGCATCTACAAAATTCTCCAGAGTATCCACTTTCTCTAAAAAGACCTTCCCATCCTCCACCATATCCCGTACAAAATGATACTGTACATCTATATGTTTTGTCCTGGAATGGAAAGTAGGATTTTTTGCCAAACATATAGCACTCTAACTGTCATAGTAAATTGTAATTTTTCCTGCATCAAAACCAATGTTAGAACACAAAATTTTTAACTAAATTGCTTCTTTATAGGCATGTGTAGCTGCCATGTATTCTTCCTCTGTAGTGGACAAAGCGACTACAACCTGTTGCTTTCTCATCCAACTCACTGCACCACCATTCATCATGAAAAGATATCCACTGGTGGATCTTCTACTGTCAATGTCCCCTACCCAATCAGAATCCACATAACCTCGAATACTGAGAGTCCTCATTGATTCAACCAAGTTACCATGGTAACAGAAAGCATAGTCTGAAGTACCCTTCAAATATCTAAACACTCTCTTCACAACATCCCAATGTGTCCTTCCAGGATTAGCCATAAATCGACTAAGTACTCCCACTGCTTGGGCAATGTTTGACCTTGTACAGACCATTGCATACATAAGGTTGCCAACCGCACTAGCATATGGCACACTGGTCATGTTGTCCATCTCATTAGGAGATTTTGGACAGTCTTCAATAGATAGCTTTGTTCCCTACGTAATTGGAACAACTAGCTACTTGCAATCAGTAATGCAAAATCTCTCTAGAATAGTCATGATATACTTACTCTGACTGAGCCAAAGTTTTCTATTCTTCTTGTCCTTGGTTATTTCCATTCCCAAAATATACCTTGCTACACCAAGATCTTTCATTTTGAACTTTTCAGACAACTGAGACTTAAGATCAGAAATCATTAGCTTACTATTGCCTATGAACAACATATCATCAACATAGAGAGCAATAATAAGAACTTGATCACTTTCAGCTTTGTAATACATATAGTGATCAGATTTTGATCTTACAAATCCCAATGACAACACAAATGTGTCAAACTTTTGGTACCACATTCTAGGAGACTGTTTTAACCCATATAGAGATTTCTTCAACTTGTAAACCAGTCTTTCTTTACCTTTTTCCACAAAGTGCTCCAGCTGGGACATATAAATTTCTTCTTCAAGATCACCATGAAGAAACATTGTCTTCACATCCATCTGTTCAATCTCTAAGTCATACACTGATGCAAGTGACAAAAGAAATCTAATAGATGTTAGCTTAGCTACAGGAGAAAAGATTTCTCCATAATCAATTCCCTCAACCTAGGAATAACCTTTTGCAACCAACCTCGCTTTATATTTTTCTACACTGCCTTCCAGACCAATTTTCTTTTTAAAAACCCATTTGCAGCCCACAACTTTTCTGTCTTTAGGCAATGTCACCAAACTCCAGGTATCATTCTTTTCTAATGATGCCATTTCTTCATTCATGGCTTCCAACCAAGAGTTTGAATCAGACATTTTAAATGCCTCTTTTACAGTCCTAGGTTCATCAGTGCTAGAAATTAAAGCATAGGCACAAGTAGACTCTATCAAAGAAAACCCATACTTATCAGGTTGCTTTCTTTCACGAGTTGACCTCCTCACAGGCTGAGGCTGAGGTGGTTCTTCATCTTCTTTAGAACTTTTAGAGCTACTTGAGCTTTCCTCAGTATCAAGTACATTTTGATTTTTCAATTCCTCTTTATTTGGTGTCGAAGGAATTTCTGCTACATCCTTTTCATTTTTTGATTTCTTCTCTGACTGCAGAGCTAGTGTAGAAGGCTTCATCTCACAAAAGATAACGCTTCTTCTGTACAAAACCTTCTTAGTCTCAGGATTCCAAAGCTTGTATCCTTTTATGCCAGCACTATAGCCAATAAAAATACACTTTACAACTTTGTTTTTCAACTTAGATCTTTTTTCAAATGGCACATATGCATATGCCTCATAGCCAAAGACACGAATATGTCTTAGAGAGGGCTTCTTTCCAAACCATTCTTCCAAAGGCATCTTCTCAGCAAGAGTAGAGTTAGAAGAACGATTTACCAAGTAACATGTTGTAGAGACTGCTTCAGCCCAGAACTTCTCCTCCAATCCAACACTGCTCAACATACTTCGTGCTCTTTCCATTACTATCCTATTGAACCTTTCAACAACTCCATTTTGTTGTGGAGTGTAAGGTGTAGTCTTATGTCTTTTAATCCCATGATCTTTACAGTACCTTTCAAATTCATCTGAACAAAACTCACTGCCATTGTCAGTCCTTAAACATTTTATTTTCCTATCAGTCTGATTTTCAACAAGGTTTTTAAATTCCTTAAACTGACTGAACACTTCTGATTTACTTCTCAGAAAATATACAAATGCTCTTCTTGAATAATCATCAATAAACAACACATAGTATCTTGATTTAGATAGAGAAGGAACATTCACTGGACCAAAAATATCAGAATGAATATAATCAAGCAAACCAGAAGATTTGTGAGGATTGGAATAAAATGAAACACGGTGTTGTTTACCATATATGCAATGTTCACAAAATTCAAACTCAAGGTTACAATCTTCAAGCCCCTCAACCAGGTTTTTATTTTTCAAAGTTTTTAAATCTTTCTCACCAATGTGGCCTAGCCTATGATGCCAGAGCATAGTCTTTTCTATTGGAAGTTTAACCTCCATGGAGTTTACACCATCAGGAACTTTTTCCTTCTTTTCCCCATGAGTAGCTTTTAGTGACTTTGCAGAGACACTATTGCATTGAACAACATGTGCATCTAGCTTGTACAAGGTACCAATTCGAGCACCCCTAGCTAGCACCATTGTGCCTCTAGTCATTTTGTAGCTATTTCCAAAAAATGTGACCTGCACTCTGATATCATTCAACTTACTTATAGAAAGTAAATTTCAAGCCAGACCTGGTATATGCATCACATCATTGATTCCCTTCACTCTTCCATTAGGGAATTGAATTATGACTCTTCCACGGCCAACAATTTCCAAAAATGAATTACTTGCCAAATACACCTTTCCACCATTGTATTCTTCATACTTCGTGAACTAGTCTCTATGAGATGTCATGTGGAAAGATGCTCTAGAATCAATTAGCTAGACATCATCTGATGCCCGTGCAGCCAAAGCTACAATGAAGGCGCCTGCATCACTCTGAGAAGAATCATTTCGAGAAGAGTTCTTCTTCTTCTTTTTCTCCTCCTTGCAATCTTTTCGGACATGACCAGGTTGCCCACAATTCTAGCACTTCACCTTAGACTTCTTGCCAGGAGACTTTGATCTCCTTTCTGATTTCGATCTGGATTTCTTGTCCTTCTTTCCTTTCTCCTTCAATCTGCCTCTAACAGCGAGAGCCTCCTTTTCCATCTTAGAAGATTTTCTTCTCATCTCTTTCGACAACAAAGAAGCAACAACATCTTCCATCTTGAAAGTGGATGTCGTACTCCCAATAGCCTTCACTAGATGATCCCAAGAATCTAGCAAAAAACATAGTAGCAGCATGCAGTGATCTTCATCTTCAATCTTCACACCAACATATGTTAACTAAGCAATCAATATGTTGAATGCATTCAAATGATTAGCAATAAATCCTCCCTCCTGCATTCTCAAAGATTACAACTTCTTCCTCAAGAACAATTTGTTCACCAAGGACTTGCCTTGATAAATAGATTCCAGTCTTTTCCACAAGGAAGATGCAGTCTTTTCTTCATGCACATTCAGAAGAACAGAGTCTGCCAAACAGAGCCTTATCAGCCCCTTAGAATTTCTATCTACAAGATCCCAATCCTCTTGGTTCATGATTTGAGGCATCGTTCCAGACACAACAAGCCACAGATCATGATCCACTAACAGATCTTCCATTTTGAGTTTCCAAAACTCAAAATTGCTACCATTGAATTTCTCTATTTCCATCTTTCTGGATGTGCTCATCATCTTAATCTGTAATTAAATTATCAGACCTTTAACAAACTCCCACTGAAAAAGAATTGACCCAAAAAACCCAACCCACTCACAAGGATAACACAACTGGCCAGGCTCTGATACCACTTGTAAGGAAAGTAGAGGTGCGGAAGCAACTTTCCTAACTTCAAAACCATAGGGAAGTAGGAGATAGTACTTTTAATTTTTCAAATTACAATCTAATTAAGAGACACATGAAAGATTTACAGAAACAGAGATAATACACAAAGACAATGAACAACAGATTTACATGGGAAAACCCTTTTGGGAAAAAACCCACCACACCAAGCTAAATTTCTTTGTATTACAGTAACAAACAATTACATACAATGCAAAGATACAACTCTCTGGTATCAGTTCACAGTAGCTTCATTCACTGTTCAATCTCTTAAAGAAATTCTCTCTCTGATTCTCAATCTATTTTCAACTCAGAATGCTATCCTTTAAATATTACCACATTCTAATTTTTGTCCTATGTTCATCCTTATCTACCATTACCCCATCATAGAAAGTTTCCACTTGAGCGTTGATTTTTTCTTGCATGCAGTTCAGCTCCAGCATCGCAACTGTTGCAAAAAACTAACTTCCATTCATTTGAAATTCGCTTCCTCTAATTGGTCCACGAGGCTCCACATAGGATGGTCAATTTGGTCAAAGGCGTTCATACTTTGTTGGCATATCGGTGAGACACTAATAGTGTCTCCCTGATGCCACAAATTTCTTCACTATCGATATCGTCATAGATTCCAATAGTTGGCAAGATGATATAGCGAATGCCATGAGTCATACCGAATCCATCGACATCCATTGCATTCCTATCAACAAGAGTTTCTCCATCAGCAAGATGTTTTACCGAGCTTCACAAGTTGCATCAACTTTAGTTTTCCTTTTAGCAAGACTATCGCTCTTTGGTGAGACCACATATCGATATCCTAAGTCACACCGAAGAGTCATACTTGTCAGAAAGACATTTTGCTCTCGCCAAGACCTCCCATCGAATCTTCATGTTGTTCTGAAGCATCCACCAGTTGACGAGACTCATCGCTTTCGCAGGACTTCATACTGAGGTCCTAAGTCATACCGAGCGCTCCAGTCACCAGTTGGCAAGACATTCATCTTTTTCTGAGACCTTACATCGAGCACCCATGTCTTACCGAGTCGGCAAGACATTTGACCTTCGCCAAGACCTCATACTGATCAGCTTGAGCTACTCCGATGACTTCAGTTGTATCCCCATCGGCGTGACTTTCCATTCTCGCTAGGATATCTCCCTAAGACCCTTGTGTTTCCCCGATAGCCATATGTTATCGGTGAGACATTCTCTAGTCAGTGGGACTTCTCCCCGAGACCCTTGTGTTTCCCCGATAGCCATATACTATCGGTGAGACATTCTCTAGTCGGTGGGACTTCTCCCCGAGACCCTTGTGTTTCCTCAATAGCCATATGCTATCAGTGAGACTTTCTCTAGTCATTGGGACTTCTCCTCAAGACCCTTGTGTTTCCTTGATGCCCAATAAGAGCATTTTGTCAGCCAGAGGTCTCCACTTGACAAAAGGTCACACTAAACACAAAAGGTCACAGCGATAGACTTGTCGGCAAGACATCAACTCTGTCTAGGCAACATGAACATTTCAAGAGAATTCAGAACAACTAGTCAGCCAGACATGATTAATGTCATAGCGACTTTTCCCTTCAGGAGTTCCATGTTAGTATGGATTGAGGCACATATTCCAACAAGTTGATTCAAAATAGAAAATTAAAGCGTATAACGGAAGCCTTAAGCATTAAAAAATGCTTTTTTTTATTTCAAGTTTTTAATGTCTGATTCCTTCAACTTCACTCTTGCTTGCTTTCGCTCAATTGCAATGTTTCATTCCAATGTCAACCTTTATCTGCAAAATAAAAACACAAAATTAGATTTTCCTTAAAAATCACAACTATGTTTAAGATCAAGAATACATCAATAAATTACATTTGTCATGCAAAGTTTTGTAAAATGAATAATGTTGATAATGTTAAAAAAAGTTATATTCTAACCAATTTCAAGTTGGAAGTTTTGATCAACTTTCAAATATTCAAAACCCGCCAATAGCTAGATATACATTAATTGACTTGTCAAAAGAGTGATTAATTGATTATGCAAAGAGTAATATGCATTAATTGATTTTCAACAAGAATTTTCCATAGGCATTAATTGATTCTGCACATAATGATGGAGTCATTTCGATCCACTAGCTGAAGCATTAAAAATGGGATAATAAGCTTTAAGTATTTCAAGAAATACTTATTGTCAACAAATATTTTATTCATGAATCAAAATCTAAAGCTTGAGTCCGCATTTAATGAACCAACTATTGAAAAAAATGACTGAGCAATGATATTAATGAAAAAGCTTTTATCTCTTTTAATCCAATTGCTCCTTGTCGCCTATCCTTGTTCAAGCAACTTTCTCAATAAATTTCCATCGTGGTACTGGCAGGAATCCTCTGTATTATTATCCTGTGTAAAGAAAGTGTTGCAAGCTATGTGTTGGTACCAAATCCTTGGCCTCTCCACTGCCATGTAATAGCAAAGAAATCATAGGAAAAATAAAAAATAGCAATATCAATGAGAAAGTCAACAATATTAATGATAGAAGCAGTAATCTTGGGGAGACAACATCACTATTGATAAAGAACAATAGTGATATTTAATGACTTTGTCATTTATTCAGAATCGCGCCCTACACACATTAAGATCTTGTCATTGATGTGAGCATTCAATAGAAAAAAAAAGAAACAACTATACTAGCACTAATATTTAGTTCAAAATAGGTTAAAAGGAAATGGCTGATGGGTTAATGGTAGGTGCCTTACAACAGAAATGTCTAGAAGAAATCATCAAAAAACAAAAAATTAGCATTTGGTAAGTATAAATCACATAAAGCTAAATGCAATTGACAGGTGTCAAGCCATGTTCAAGATTTTATGGAATGCCTTCCCTTAGAGTGATGACCAACAAATGAACAATGCTTTCTTGTGTATATCTGTGCCCTTTTTGAGCTAACCATGCAGAGAAATTCAAATACGTGGCAATCAATTTAAATGCCAAAAGCACAATGAACTCGCATGGAAGGAGTCTGATCAGAGCTCATAAATCAAGTGACATGTCCTCTCTCCGTTTTCTTAAAGATGGCAACCTCCTTCTAGTGGATGCAGGTGGAATCTCCATCTGGAGAACTAACACCAAAGCCCTTGTAGTTAAGGAGACTGTGCTTCTCAACACAGGAAATCTAGTGTTGTGTAGCGATTCTAAATAAATAGTTTGGCAAATCTTTGATTCTCCCACTGATATGCTGCTTCCCGTGAAAATATTCACAAGGAATAGTGACCTTATCTCATGAATGGAGGTGAGTAATTATAAATCTGGCTACTATCGCTTCTACTTCAATGATGACCATTATCTTGGGTTCATTTACGAAGATCAGAGTCTATCCAGCAAGTATTGGCTGCCCAACAATATCATCAGAAATAAATGCAAATGGCAGGCATAACAATGCCCAACAATATCATTAGAATTGTCCCCAAAGTCATAAAGCAATAATTATATGAACAGATGCTCTATGACAGGACGCCTCAAATGGAATGCATTGAATCCAAATACATGAAAAACTTTTAAGCGGATGTTATTGGCAGGTGAATATCAAATACAACGAACAAAAGTCTTCAAAACGTTCAAGCAAATGCAAGTGGGAGACACACAGCCACGCCATAATGTTGTTTGAAAAGGCGTAAAATACTTTTAAGCGGATGTTATTAGCAAGTGTGTGACCGAACTCCACAGCCTTTGACCACCACCAATGTGTATGAAAAGAGATTGCAAAAAAATAATGGCTATATAGCATTATGCTGGAAGAAATGTCAAATGCAGGCAAGGCACGAGAATTGTTTGACTGAATGCTTCAAAGAACAGGAAAAAGATAAATAGTGCGGTCAAGTCTATGACATTGATTGTGTGGTGAGGTTCCCCACAATACTCACATTGGTTTAAATGGCTGTCAACTGACGTGAAAAAAGCAAACGAAATAGTAAGATTGCCTGCTCCCATGGGCTAATAACCCTGAATTAGGAGAGAAACCTTTGTTTGTAGCATGGCCAGTGGACTAGTAGTGGGAAGATAAAGAAATTTGAAAGAGATTGGTCGGACTTATGTGAGAATAAAAGTAAAATGCCCAGATCTCACACACAACTATGAAAGGATAAGGGCCATGACTCTTGGTGAATAAGATAGCTACACAAATAAATGCTATAGATGATCAATCAACCAAGAATAAGGAGCTATGCAATGCAAATATATATATACTAACTATCACAGATTCATATTCAAGACCTCATAATGTGTAGAGCAGTGGGAGGTCCAACAAATGAAATTGTAATATAATTAGAAAAGGCTGAAAACCTTACACCCAAGTAAAAGAACACAAAATAAAGATCCATACTCTCAAACAATAGTATAGGTAGCATTTTAATTAAGACACTATAAATAGAGCAGATTTCAAAATGGAAACAAAGCAGATAACAAAATGTATTGGAGGCCCTCCTTCTAGCACCATTTATGTGGATTCCTAATTCTGCATTTGCTCAAAACACACATTAGTATTGCCATTTGAAACAAAACAAAATAAGAACATCCCTATGAAATAATGAAACATGTTAATCATGCAATGAAAGGAATCAAGGAAACTAAACAAAGCATATAAAAAACATGATCCAACTTTATCTCATAGTGGATTGGTGCTTCTATGGAAAGAAGCCCTTTCCCAATCCTTTGCTAAGCTCCATGATGAAGATGATTTGAGTATGATATGGAATGCTAAGATATGGATTCAAATGACAATGATATGGAGAAAGATCTAAAGATTGTGGAGGATTTGTTGAAGGATGAAGCCTCTATTTAAAGATTCTCAAGTTGAAATAATGCTTATGAGAGAGCAATAGCCAATGAGATGGAGCCACTTGTCATCTTGTGATAGGATGAGGAATGAGCACATTTTAGTCAATGTGCCAAAGAGGGGGAGATTCAAATTTGAAATTGTGAATTAAATGCTAACTTTGACCTTTGCAAGGGACATGTAAGAGACATGTAAGACCTATTAAATGCCTTGTTGGATGTACATTTCAACTTGCTTTTGAATTTAAATTTGAGGGAATATTCCATTTTTATGCCAAGTTGAAAGAAAATGATGAATTTATAAATGAATTAAAATGATTTATTGGTGCAAGTGGGAAAAACTAGAGGATGTGATGGGTGGTTAGGTTAGGTTAATCAGGATTAGATTAGCTTAGGTGATGATTAGTTGATTTTGACCCACTTGACTTAAATATTTTGATTTATTTAAATCAAGAGGGAGAAATATGAATTTTGAGACTTAATTAAATAAAGTTTGGTTTATTTAATTAAAAGGTTGATGTTTGATTTATTTAATTTAAATGAACAACCTTAGGAATGAAATTAATGAGTTTAATTTACTTGATGAATGGATGAAGGTGAACTAAGTTTAATTGATGAATGGACCTAATTAGATGCATGATGCTAATTTTGCATGTCTACAGTTTCCTCCGCCACAATATTCAAAGAGTTAAATAGTTCATTAGTATGGTTCTGAACTAAAGACTCATTAGCTTTACTCATTGCAGCTTGTACTTAAAAAATTTTCATGTTAAGTTCATGGAACACCCATTTGAGAAATTTGAATAAAACAATGGAACCCTCTCTAGCAGTTCCTAGAACATTAGAAATATCTTTCCTATCAAAGTTGAAAACCCCCCTACCCACAACATCATCCTCCTGGGAGGAGCTTACCCTGTCCTGACTGGCAGAGATGTCCTTACCCTTCCCAGTAGCAATCGACATTTTGATTTTACAAATGGAGTCCACAATCTCTTTAGCCACAACCTTTCTTTCCTTCTACCGATCTAGGTCCACAACCGAGGTATCCACAACATCATGCCCACCCTCAACCACAACCTTTCCTTTCTTCTGCATATCCAAATTCACAACTAAAGAATCATCATCACTATAACGCCCTGTCATGCAAACCCCAAAGGACAACTAAAAATGCAACATTTTTTTTAAAAAAAACATAAAGACTGAACACTAAGTTTACTAATGCATATATCATAATTACATCATTTCTCCATGCCTCTGGAAGTCCCTAACAAGCAACTTAAAATTATATAGAAGGATAACTAACTTAAGGGTTTTCCCACATAACCATAACCCATTCAAGCGAAAACCACAATTGACTCAACAAAAATTCAAGAGTAAACAATTACATACTCAAATATGCTATAATTCAAACAACACCATTTAACATATTTCATTACAAAATTTCACCAAGAAATACAAATAATCGATTCACCCAAAAATCATTCAACTAAATTTATTAAAATATTCATTTTTAATTTATCCAATTACCACATAAATCTAAGCATTGACACTAATATCCCAAATATTTTATATCTTTCCATCTAGTACATACACATGCACATATATATACATATTGCTATGTACATATACCTATATATATACATATATATATATATATATATATATATATATATATATTGCTATGTACATATACATATACATATATATACATATACATACTTACATATATATATATTTATATGTATATATATATATATTGCATTAAAAATCAACATGGTAATCTAGTTCACATAATTCTCAATATATTATAATATATATATAATAAAATATTAATATGAATTAAATTAAACTTAATGATTATGAGGTTAGGGTTTTTTGCTCTGCGCTCGTAGCCAAACTGTGTTATACTGTGCATTTTGCGCAGGACTTTGTCTTTATTGTTGCGCGTATGGTTGTATTTAGTGCGGCCTTAAGCACCTTAATATACCTTCAACTATTCCTAACCCAGCAGTTCATGCTAGTGTTGGCGGTTCGACGACTTTCCTCAATGGCTCCCCCTCCAAACAAACATCCCCAGAAATTTGTTCCATAAGTGTTCCATGAGGTATTTATTCTAACTCCCCTGCTGATGTGGTTTTACCTTTACCTAAGTTTGATTCTACTTGTCAATGGCTTGAAATTCACACCCTTGTTGGGTATTTTGTTGGGAGAACCCCCCTTGAAAGTGTGCTTAAAAAATGGGTCAACAAGGCCTGGGTCCCTCATGGGGTCCGCCTTGAGATGGTCCAAAATTTGACCAAGGTTTTTTCTTGTTCCGCTTTTCAGAAGTTAGCCATATGCAGGCCATTTTGGGTCATGGCCCCTGGTATGTCGAATCTTCCCTATTGGTTTTCCATGCCTGGACCCGTGAATTCACTATCTCAGATGAGACCAAGCTTCGGGTCCCAGTCTAGATTGAGTTTCCTGGTCTTCCTTTGCCCTGTGTGCCTTTTTTGAATCATATTGCTTCCTCTGGGGAAAGTTATTTGTGTGGAGCCAGATAGGTTCTTCCAAGCCTATCCCCAGAAGAGGGTTTGCGTGGAAGTTGAATTTTCCCAAGATTTGAAAGACACCATTGATATTCAAATAGGAACTCTCTGGCATACCCAGAAAGTTACTTATTTTAATCTACACAACACATGTTATCGGTGTCAATCCGTAGACCACAAGATCAAGGACTGCCCTTTGGCAGTGCCTTGTATACCTTCTCAGCCATGGGAAACTGAACAATCTCGTCAAGCAGATTCTTCTGCTCCTAAACAAGACTTTTCCTAGAGTATGGTCATAGGTCACAGGAATAAATCTTCTAGTTCTGTGTCGGCTTCCAAAGCTGCCAAACCAGCGAAAAATGTTTCAAACCCTTCTCAAAAGGGGATGGTAGTTCCAGGAAAGGTCGATAGCGTGCCTCTTCAGCCTTGGCCCAAGACCACGCCTCAACCCGCTACCATCATGATGGCCTAGCCACATAGTTCTGCTCCTGGTTCAGGAGCCCAAAGGCACTCTCAAAGCCCCTCTCCACCCAGGGAGGAAGGGGAATATGTTCAGGAGAAATTGAGGATTTCCTCTCCTTCTATCCAGATTGGCTTGGTTCTGCCAGAATTTGTACAGAATCGTTTCTCTTCTCTAAATGGAGAGGAATTAGAGTCCGATGATATGGATGTAGTTCTTCCATGAATTTTCTCTCATGGAATGTTAGAGGTCTTACTGACCTCCCTAGAAAATATATTGTCAGAGATACTTTGAAAAATTTGACTGGTATTGATATTTTGTTCCTCTAGGAAGTTAAAATTTCTAATTTTTTGATTGCTTTGGCTTGTCAGTCTATCTGACTAGCCAGTTCTATGTTCAATACCACCCATGAATCTGGGCATGGAGGACCTGTCACTCTTTTGTCTCCACAGTGGCACTCTAGCATGGTTGAACATGGGTCTGATCCCATGCAGCGGCTTGTTTGGATCCTTCTCAATATTGATAATCATTCTTTGTGGGTCATTAATGTTTATGCCCCAAATGATGCTGTGGAGCGCTCTTTACTCTGGCGATGGATTGCTGACTCATTGCCAGTCGCCACCTAGATTTTATGTGGTGACTTCAACATGGTTGAGATGGCCTGTGATAAAGATGACATCCTGCCCTTTAGATGGGCAACTGGCGAATGTGAGGCGTGGTTTTACATGTGCAATAAATTGGGCCTTTTTGATCCCAATATTGGCCGCCGCCATTCTCATTCTCCCTGGCACACCTGGTGCAATTTTAGGGCTAGTCTTGACATAATTTTTAAACACCTCAATCGCGCCATGATCTTGCAACAACCATTCTTCTCCTTCACCAGCTCTTCCCTTCCGGTTAAGTCGATAATGGATGTGATGTTGTCTGATCACTTCCCCATCAGTTTTCGCATTGAATGGGAGACTAGACAGCCTCACACATGCAAGACACAATTCTTCCTCAACACTTCTCTTCTTGGCCATAAGGCCACCTTGGCCCACATTTGTAGAATTTGGAATTTGGAATGCAGGCCAGCTCATAGTACTAGCTAAATTACATGGTGGAATGATGCCATCACCCATATCAGTCGCTTCTTGCACATTTATGGGCGCCAGCTGGCCATCTTTCGCCAGTGGTCTTATGAGGCAACCACAGCTGATTTGCTCTTAGCCAACAAGGCCTTAGCAGCTAGCCCTTTTTCTCCAACTTTGCAAGTTAAAGTTGCAGAATTATGGCACGAAAAGCAAGTTGCAGACAACTACACCGCTAGAGGCGCACAAATCAAGGCCCATTTGCATTGGCTCAAAATTGGTGATCGTGCCTCCAAGGAGTTTTTCTTGGCCTTGCGTGCCAGGCACTCCTCTCCTAGAATTAAAAAGATTAAAGATGGCGTATAGCTCCTTTCGGAGCTACCTGACATTCTGCAGGCTTTTGTGCATCATTACGAGCAAGTTTTCATTGCCCAAGACCCCACGCCTGAGCACCAGTAGGCCCTCTAGGATTGCCTTGCTGTCGTGCCACATAGGTTGTTTGCAGCCCAGAAGAAATTTTGTGACCAGTTTCTTATGCTTGATGATCTGAAAGAGGCTTTACATTCCATGGCAGATGATAAAGCCCCTGGGCTTGATGGCTTTCCCTGTGAACTTTACAAAGCTCTTTGGGACTATGTGGGTCCCGACTTGTTTCAGGTCTATTTAGAGGCTTTTCATTCCAATTCTTTAGGAGAGCTAATAAATAGAGGGAATATTAAGTTCATACCTAAAGCCGGTGATCCTGAGGATATTTGTAATTGGCAGCCTATTACGCTCCTTAATGTCTCTTATAAAATCATTGCTAAAGCTCTTGCTTTAAAAATCCGCCATCTTCTGCCCCTCATTGTGCGTCCGAAGCAGACTGGGTTCATCAAATCCAGGTATATTCTGGATAATATCATCGCTATCTGGAAAGGCATGGAGTGGGCCCAATGCTCTAACTAGAAAGCTTTATTCATTAAGATTGACTTTACCAAAGCCTATGATCGCATTGAATGGCCTTTCATTCTTGCCATGCTGAAGCTCTGGGTTTTGGGCCCAATTTTATTCAGTATGTTTGAATACTCTTTGCGGATGCCTTGTCCTGCATCACCATCAATGGTTGACAGTCCTTTGTCTTGTTAGAATTAGGTGTTGTACACCTTGCATAATGTTTGTAATGTTTTATTTATTTATTATGTGTGTGGTGCACCTAGGGGTTTTCTAGGTGTACGTGCATCACAAGGAGTTATAATGTTGGGGCCACTTTGTTGTATGTAACATTGGGACATAATTGTAAAATGTAATTATTTAATATTGGGGAATAATAATAAAAAATAATAAAGTACCCAATATTAAATGTGGGGTCACATGTACTATTTTGGGCACATGGTTTATGTAATACCACTTGGTGGTTTTGTGGGATCTTGTTTCTATAAAAGCAACCACATGGGTAGTTGTTTAGGGTTGGATCAAAAGTTTTATTTGCTATAGGTTAGCAGGTTGAGCTTGTGCATGTGTGAGGGTTTGAAGCATGGCATGGGATGTGTGGATTCATGCTTGGTCACATGGAATGCATGGATAGCTGGCCTTCAGAAGTGTTCATGGAGTCTCTACAGATGTATTGTAATGGGTTTTCATTGTTGAATAATACATGGAGTGTGGATGCTTTTGGAGGCTGGGTTTTTCCCTCTTGAGGGTTTTCCCAGGGTATATCTTGTGTCATCTTTGATGGGTATGTTTTCTATTCTCTTGCATGTTGATGTTGAGTATTTACTTGCATGTTTTCAGATTTGGGTTATGTGGAAATTGTCATTTCATGGCTGCATAGTTTCCTTACAAGTGGTATCAGAGCGAGTTGTGTTTTGATTATCGTCTGTGTGAAGGTTTCGCGGTTGAGTGGGAGTAATGGCAGACGAGGGTAAGAAGGTTGAGAAGTTTAATGGGCAGAACTATCAATTATGGAAGATGCAGATGGAGGACTATCTATATCAGAAGGATTTACGGCAGCCATTGGAAGGAAAAGCCAAGAAACCTGCAGCAATGTCAGATGAGGACTGGGAGGTCTTGGATAGAAAGGCTCTTGGTAGTGTTCGTTTATGCCTGGCACAATCAGTGGCATTCAATATTACAACAACAAAGACAACTCAAGATTTGATGGGGGTTACAGTATGTGGAAAAACGCGATTATTCGCAAGATTGTAATAGGTTTTGCACTAGATAATAAAAGTATTGGATGGCTGTGGTTTGGTGGATGTAGCCCCGATTGGGTGAACCACGTTAAATTCTCTGTGTTATGATTTATTCTATGTATGTTTTAGTTTCTCTGTTTATTATTTAAATATGCATTTAATTGTTAGATATCTGCCATCTCTAACCCTAACATGTCTTTGGCCTTTTCCGTTCCATTCGGCAGGGTTGCCCTTTGGCTCCCTCGTTGTATGTGCTTGCCGCTGAAAGGTTTGATTATCTGTTGGCTAATGCGGCCTCATTGTAGTGCATCAAAGGAATTCCGTTGCCGAATTCCTAGTTGCAATTGCTCAATGGTCACTTTGTAGATGATTCCTTTCTCACTCTCCTGGAGGAAGAGGAGACCATTCACGAGGTGATCCAGTGCCTTAATGTGCTCTATCTTGCATCTGGCTTTGCCATTCAGTGGCACAAGATGCTTTGCTATCAACAGTCTGTCCTGCCCTGCCCTGCTTGGCTGCAACCTCTTGGCTGGAAGTGGATTGGGCCAGGTGAAATTTTCCCATTTTTGGGCATTCCTTTTGCTTTCCAAGCTTCTCTGGTGGAGCTTTGGCAGGTTGTGCTTGCTCAGGTGGAGAAAAAGCTGACTTACTGGATCACCAAACCTCTTTCTTTGGCAGGGAAATTCTAGATTTGCTCTAAAGTTTTGGCCGCTACCCATGTTTATTATTCTTCTTGCTGGGCACCTTCTAAAGCTGCTTATAGAAAGCTTGAGAAATTGCTTCATAATTTTCTTTGGGCCTCCTCTGATACTCATCATGGCTTCCATTGTGTCACCTAGGATTTTTGTTGTCTCCCCAGGGACTCTGGAGGCTTGGGTTTGCTCTCTACCCAAAGGCAGAGAATTGCTCTATGTGTCAAATGGGTGATTCGTGCTCTCACGAGTGACGAAGCTTGGAAAATTCTCCTTCGCCACTACATTCAGTCTAGTTTCCCCGCCAACAGACCTACCTAGAAAGGAATTGGCCTCCAGACCCTTCTGGTTATAAAAGAGCTGGTTCAGATAATTGGTATGTTTGTTGCCAAAAGCATTTTGCGTGCTTGGGAATCTATCAAACCTTGGCTCCGGTGGTCTAGATCCGGCTTTCAGGATGGGCTCTCCCTGAACCAGCACAATGTGTGGTGGTTGCCCCTTTTTGCCAGAAATGATTAGCCTTTGGCTAAAGTGTCTTGGCTTAAAGCTCTCAGATTTAACAAGAAGGGTATCCAAACCCTCCATCAGCTTTTTCTCAGACTTGCCATGCGCATCATGCATTGGGACGAGTTTCGTGCCTTATATAGTTTTCATAACCAAGACCGTGCTACTTTTGAGGGTTTGGTGAGTGCTATCCCAGATGAGATGCTTCACAAAATTGGTATTCGTGGGCCCAAACCATGGTGGAAAGACTGGAAATGGTACCCAGATACTCCTTTGAGAAACTACAAGCCTCGGCTTGGCTACAGGTGGCTTTCGCCTCACTTTCCCATGATCTAGAGTCTGAATCAGAGGTGGTTTCTCCAATCTCCAGCTCTTGTCTGGTGTAAACGATTTTCCAACAATTGGTTTGCAAGTGTTGAGCCAAAGCTCGCCCATTTTTCCTGGTGTATTCTTTTCCAGGGCTTGCCAGTGGGCTCTCGACTTGTTCATTTGGGGGTTTCGGACCCTCGGTGCCTGTTCTGTGGGCAGTCTGAGACTTTTAAGCATCTCTTTTGGTTTTTCCCTTGGGCCCAGTAGTATTAGACCTGGATACATGATTTTTTTCGACTATTTCGGCCGGAGCCATTCTCTTGGTACATGATTTTGCTGGGGGATTCACCCAGATTCCTCAGCAAAGTATACCTAGATTTGGCACACTTTCAGGGTGGAAATCCTTTTTACTATTTGGAAGGATAGAAATTCCTGCATATTTGCTCATTCTCAAATGGATTGTCAAATTTCTATGTATTCTAAAGCTATTATTTGCTCTAATGTATTATTTTAGATACAGGTGCAAGCCAACAAAGTGGCATTAGAAGTTGCTCACCTCCAGGTTCTCCTGGACCATTGGGGCAATGCCCTGTGCACTGTGGCATGGGTCCTCGACTCGCCCTCCTCCTCCCAGCACCGGTCACCCTCTTGGGGCCAGCGACAGAGTGGTTCCGCTCGCCCCTACTCTCAGCCTCCGCCTCGGCGGGACTCCCACCCCCCTCGGCATGCTCTCTCTCCTCCTCCGCAGGCTGGCCAGGGGTGGTTCTCTGGTGGGCCATTAGGGAGGGGTGGTGGTTGGTCCTCTGATGATGTTCCTGCTCCTGGTACTACCTCTGGTTCTGGTTGGCCAGATATAAGTAAAGTCTTTCCGTGGCTGGCCCTTGCAATCTCGCCCTGGAGCAAAGAAGAAGTTAAAGAAAAAGATGATGATGGTCGGGCTACTCTTGACATCAATCCTGACCCTGCTGATGTATGGGGGAAGAAGGATGATAGAGACCCCCCTGGCTCTGCTGGCACTACCTTGGCCGCTTGATGGCCACCTTTTAATATTTGTTATTTTGGACTTCTGGGCTTGACCCATGATTTTTTGATTTTCTGGGCTCTACCCATGTGACCTTCGGGGTGTGCTTTCTTACCACCCAAACTTTTTTTTTGTGAATGTATATTTAATCTCTTTATTAATATAGATTAGTAGCTTATTCATCAAAAAAAAAAATTAAACTTAATTAAATTTATAAAATTTATAAAATCTAAAAAATCTAAAAAAATTTATAAAATAAAATAAATTTTATAAATTAAAGTTTAAGGCAAAAGGTTGGGGGGAGGTTGTGAACCTCCCCATACGAGGAGGCCGCAACCAGCCTACGGCTATGCGTAGCAGCCATGGGTTGGCTACGCAGCAACCCCCACTACACAAGTAACCATAGGCGGGGTGTAAACAGGGGTACGGCATAGTCGTCCCCTCCCCAAAAACATAATTTTTTTTATATTCACAAGGAGAAAAATAACATAGGCCCCTCCATATATACACAATCCTCTTTTTTTTTTAAGAATGAAATTTATAATTTCTACCAGCATAGACTTATATATATATATTTGAAAATAAATAAACAACAGTCTGATTTTCCTTCAGACAAAACACAAATCTGGGCATACATGTTTTAACCCTAGCATAAATTTAAGAGGGTTTTCAATAGTTTTAAACAAAAAAAATTAATTTTCCTCATAAAGACTTCCAATAAATTTTCCTACAAAAGGTTTTAATAACTCACCCAAAACAAAATTCCAACACACAATTTTCTCTTAATAAGATCATCAAATTCAGGCACAACGGGCAAGATATTTATTTTTCTTATAGAAACTAACAGAACAAAAGAATTAAATGGAACAAAAAATGAACTTGGAGTCCTTCGTTTGATGTCGAATCCACCAACACGACAAACCTTCTTCCTTTCTCAAAAACAATCTTTCTCAGTAGTTCCTTCTTCAATCCCTTCTACCAAGCTAACTTCTAGATCAATCTATTTTATTTTTCTTTACAAATAAATTAACAGAGAAGTACACACATATTTTTTTTCCAACTGTTGTTACTTCTTCAAAAACAAAACCATTCCCTTGAAGAGAAAACTTCTTTTTCACAATAATAAAAATAAAGAAAAATAAATAAAGCTCTTTCTTTATGAAAAATCTACAACATGCATTGGTTCTTTTCCCTAATTTTAAAGATCACACTTATTCCACTAAATTAATTAAAAATTCATTTATTTTTAATCTTTATCTTCACAATACAATATCTCTAAATTTTATATTTTTAATATTTGAAAGAGATAATCTACAATTATCAACAACATTATTTATTTAAATTAATTAATTTATACCTTTTAAATAATTAAATAATTTTTAAATTACAACATTTAACTTAACTAGAATTTCCTACAATTAATTTATATCAACAAAATAACATTAATTAATCACATATAAAATAAAGATTAATTAAATAACAAACATTTACAAAATAAAATAAATAATCAACACTAACCCATACTAAAATAAAGACGAGGTCGAGACAATGACACCGTAAGACTCACAATGAGGTGACGAACTTGGGATAGGGACACTTCCTTACCAACTCCCTTTTCAACATCCTACCCGTTGGGTTTATGGGACACACTCAGACCTGTCAAACAGGTGGAGTCAGTGTCGAGTACCTACATCTTGCATCCTGCATAGAAATAAACATCAAGTAGCATGTAAATCTACAATACGGACACACCGTGAAAGGTAATCGTGGGGTAGCAGGGCACTCACGAGCAAGTGATGCTACTCCGTATTTTCACCAAGACTCACTAGCAAACACATTAGAATCCATAGCAACATTAAACCACAACATCACCACATATATTATTAAAGAAAACCATAACACAACCAAATAATATGATCACCGCATAATGTATCATCAACCATCATAGGTAATATCAAGTGCAACAAACCAACAAAACTATGAATCCACACACAACCAATCTAGTGAACTAATCACCACAAAAAACCAAGTACAAAACCAACACATAAGAGTATCTAAGAGTATCAACAACACGAGGGGTATTACAATCACCATATATGCCCTTAATCTTGAGGGGAGAGTTCCTCTCTAGCACATGACTCATAGACCTTAAAACTAGTTTTTTCTTGCTTCCTACCTCCAACTCCTTCTGCTTTGTCATAGGGGGTGGAGATGACACCTCACCATGCAATTCATTCTTCTCCTTCAGGCAAGTACTCAACAAATTAGCAGCCACCTTGTCACTGCAAGTCTCATAACCCTTATTAGGGCTTGACACCCCTTTCTTAGACTTCCCCATTGTAGGGGGTTGTGGAGCCACCTCCATGGAAGCAAGAGAGTCTAGGACATAGTCCACATCCTCCTCAGATTCTGACTCCTTTTCCAGGAAAAGGTTCCTCTTCTTCCCTTTTTTACTAATTAGCGCCTCTTTAGAGACTGTATCATACTCCTCCATTGGTTTTAACTGCTTACCCTTAGAAGTAGCAATTGTCTTAGCCACCTCAAAAGACTTAGAATACTCAAAAATTAAAAGAATAAGCCCCACATGCAGAACTAGATTTTTGGGGTTTCTCTTATGGTCCTTGAGACCAGAATCCAACAACACTAGGAGATAATATGGAAAGGAAATTCTTTTTTTTGTGGCAGAAATGATTACGCATAAGAAAATGGTAAGCATTTACCCAAGAGAAGCGTCCTTCCAGGGTGATATATTGCATTAGTTCCTTGACCACATCTCCCCACAATGCCTCGAGAGAGCTCCTTTGGTAACCCCCACTCTTTACCATCTTTAGGTCTTGAGCTTCATCGCCTTTGAAAAAAATTTACATGGCAGTCTACGATTCCTTTTTGTCTCTAAAAAATTTCATTCCATCCATAGGCAACCCAGTGATATTAGCTATAAAATATTCATTCACACCAAACTCCATTCCACCCAACTTCAACACCCTGTTGTTCCATACTTTTGCAAACAATGTCGTCATCTGTAGGTTGTTACCATGTAGTCTCTCTAGGTATGGAGTCAACTCACCTTTCTCTAACACCTATCGAACCTCCAACTTCTTCTTGATGGATTTGCAAGAGAAGGGCTCCACGCAGTTCCTATCACCTCCCATGTCTATAGAATTTGCAAAGTCAATAAGCTTGAGAGTGTAGGAGGAAAGCTCCAAATCACCTAGGAACTCAACCTGCAAAACCAACCCTCACATCTGAGAAAAATAATCACAAAATAATGTGATAAGCTTAATTAAAGCTAAGATGATTGAATATTCATGTACATAGAAGCCTATTAAATAGGCAAGAAATGCGGTGAACAAAATCACTGTCATAAAACAAGATAAGTCACAGGTAAAACTACCCTTAACAAATATTAAATATATGTGTCCTAAGTTAAGCTTAAGACAATGTGTAAAGGGTAAAAACCTATTTACACCAATACCCCCCCTTAAGTGCAAACTTAGGGAGATTATGTACTCATGTACATATGCAAATGAAATCTCACAACCGGAGAAAAGGAGAAAACCCAGTGGGACAAAACTCCTTCCCAAAAGAGAGATACAATACAATAATGATATCCATCACAAATTCAATCAATCTCTATCCATACAAAGGATGATAAGAGAGATCATACAACCCCCCCATAATGAGATAACCGGCTACAAGAAGAAGCACTGGAAGTACACTATAGAGTAACACTGGAGTCCTGAATGTGGCAAGCAAGGAAAGATACTTCTATTTGCTACTGAAGCCATATTAGAGTCATTGATTGACTCAAGTCGGAATCATGATAAAGCAACAACAGAACCAATACCAAGGAACATTGGAAAACTCTCAAACTAGCACAACTCTAGAATCTATGATGCAATAGTCGATTGAGAGATGCTTTGGAACTGAACTGAAGTGCAGAGAAAATTTGAAGAGCACGGGAGTGCAACTGGAGCTTCAGAATTCGATGAGAAATAAATGCAGCCAAACAAAAAAAACTGAAGAAACATCAGCACCACTGGAAAGTGGAGATCGCCACCTTTTTGACGATATTTTGTTTGCAAACTTTTGCCATCTGAATCAAAAGTTATGCAAAAACAAAAAAAGGCCTATAAAAAGGCACTTGACACACTAACTGAGTGCAAAATTTTAATATTAAATAGGGTCAAAATTATGGCTCCTGGTCGCACCATATGACCACCTTATTAAAAATGTATTAAAAAAAAATTAATCACCACTGCCATAGGTGGTGAGTGGGCAGATCGGCAGAGTGCGGGTGGTGCCCCAGTGGCTGAGCCACGTTGGGGCCACCCCACCCCGTGACTCTATACAACTGTTGGCTATACAAATTTGAGGTCGGCTATGTAAATAAAAGTTTTAGACAAAACTTATAAAGATTGAAATATGTGTACCAAGTCGACGACACTAAACTGAGATGTTGACTTCACAGTGTTTAGATTTGACAGATCTGTCCAATGGCAGATAAGTATGCAGACTAGACCCTAGTAATCGATGTCACAGTTGTCAACCCAGGTACAAAACATCGATGAATGTATAGGGGCTTCACTCCAAATGACCCGTGGTGAGAGGAACGTCACCATAAGTAGGTGAATGCTGACCAAACTGCAACAACAATTGAGCAAACACTTAAGTAACCGGTTATAAAGCACAAAGTTGACCAGAATGCCAAGCTTGTATGCCTGTAGGGATCCAGAAGGATGGGTAATGCCAAAATAAATGTAGATCACTGATGGAGAACAGACAGCCTGATGGTGGATAAATGCCAATGCAAAGATATGCAAGTAGCCAGGAACCTGCAAATATTCACTCCTGATTGGAGGAGGATCATCGATCTGATAAATGTCGATCTTAATGAAAGAAACCCCTAATCACAATCAAATGCACAATGATTGGGTACCAGTGCAGGCCGATTGAGGTGACCACATACAAGCTGATGGAGAGATATTTGCCCAAACCAAAGATCAGTGATATATCGATGCAGAGGTACGCCAATTGGAGGATAATGTACAACTCGATGAAAATTGGAGGGCGGACCAATAAATAAATCTTATCACCAACAAACTGCCGACTAGGAATTTGTACATCGATGAAGGCACCAAAACACACCCTCAAACTCTGATGGAGAATTAAGATCGGAACACAAAGCCTACAAAAATGATGGTGATGCCTACCAACACAACGACCCTTTGATAGTGACAAGCCCACGATTGGACCAATCCAACAAATCTGTAGAGGGAAGGATGCTAATAGAGGATAGATAGCTTGTACCGACAATGTGATTGAATAAAATCTGATGCACCCCCCTTGATGACACCGAACAAGGATGATGATCCAATGACAAGAGAGGCAACCAATGTGAGAAATCAAAGCCGATGCAAACTAGGAAAATAGTCTATGGGAAAATTAAGATAGACGGGCGAGCACCATGAATACCAAAAAATTTTCACCAGGCGACTGATCAAGCAACATAGGCACCGAGATTTAACCAGTGATTATGATGATCCAAATATTTTTCCACAATTATGTGATAAAGAAATTAAATCACAGAAATATTTTCCTAAAAATAGGTGCAAGCTAACCACACAAAGGTCTGCTAAAACTCTAGTGGCAAAAGATTCTCAGTGGAAGGAAGGGTAGGAGGCCTGCTCTAATACCATCTAGGAGAAAAGCTCCAAATCACCCATGAACTCAACCTACAAAACCAACCCTTAGATCTGAGAAAAATAATCACAAAATAATGTGATAAGCTTAATTAAAGCTAAGATGATTGAATAATCATGTACATAGAAGCTTATTAAATAGGTAAGATATGCGATGAATGATGTAGAGTGAGTAGGGAAGTTCACCAATCTCAGATGGCAGAGGTTCTTTAATGAGTGCTTCTGTCAAACACTCTTATCAACACACCCACAAATGACAGTCTTTGTATAAAGAAAAATCAACTCACCAAGAGCCTTTGAATCTCAAACCTTTGAGGGACTTGAAATCATCTCAAACATGTTCTATTAGACCATAATCAAACACCATATCCATTATTAGCACTTAGGAAACCCCATGAGTTCATTCCTCAACTAGTAGACCTCTTTAAACCCAATTGCTTGTAGCACTGCCTGGTAGGACAGTTCAATTAATTCTCACCCAAAAACCTATATCTGATGTAAAATACCATTTTTAGGCAAGTATAATATGCCTCTACAAGGCCACAAAATCTCACTTCTTGACAGTGATTAGAAAAGCAACCATGGACCAACGTATTGATGTCCTCAAGAGGCCTAATTGAGTGCACTTGACTGGTTTTTGGTTACCTAGGCTCACCCCTTCTCCCCAAAGCCTTTTTCCAAACTCCTATAGGCTACTTACAACCATTTCAATCATTCCTAAGTGCCACCTTGAAGAAAAAATCTCTCAAACAAGCAAAACTCAAATTTTTGCTTTACAAGCTAGGCCTGTCACATGAAGATGCCAGGCCTAGATCAGTTTGCAACTTTCCCAAAACATTTGGCCATCCTCCAAAACCTTTAATAAATGAAAATATACATAAATACCTTCCATCCCACAAGAAATTAGCAACTATACACCATGGGAGTGGAAGATAGAACCATTTTTTTGACCAAACCCTAGTTTTGAGGGTTTTTTGACTTGCTGCTGCTAAAATGAAGATATCTCCACTTATACTGGATGAAAATTCACCAAACCAATTTCAAATGAAATCTGACACTCTTCTCTTTCCAACCATATTAGGATTGAGCCCGTATAGATCGTAAAAAGGTCGTACCACGTGTTTTAGCAGCAAATTTACACATAGAAATTTCCAGAAAACAACCACTTTTTCATTAGAACTTCAAAAAAACAATTCAAAAGCCATTCCTCGACCATGAGAGGCTTATTTAACATCCAATAACCCTTCCCAACATCTTGCAACTGTCATTTGAGTTAGGTGAATGTTGGAAACCATCTTTTTTAACCAAATAGACCCCTAATTGCCTAGTTAAGGCAATTGATTACAACTTCAGAAAAGCCTAAGTGAAATGAGGCTTCAAAAATGAAATCAAACGTATAAAAGAAACCAAAAACACTAAAAATGTCAAGGAAACTCCCCTCAAGGACTTGGATACATCAAGGCACTTTAATTCTTTAGTTTTCCTAGATGAACCAAGCTTACATGGTGAGGAAGGAGACCTTGTTCTCACAACAAAACTTGAATCCAAACTAAAACTTGTTACAAGAAATGAAAGATGGTTCTTGGAACCTTATTACATTTCAAAATTCTTCACAACAAACAAATAAAACAAACAATGCCTCTAGGAGGCATGAGGAACCCAAGGTGCTCCTGCACCATGCACCCGGGGTGGAAGAGATCTCAAGTACCACTTGAGATCAGTTGTTGCAGAGTAGTACCATGCTTTTTGATATCCTCTTCACTCATCCAAGTTGCATCTTTAGGTGGAAGACCCTGCCACTTAACAAGATATTCATTATATACCTTTTTCCTTGTCCTTTTTACCTCTTTGGTGTCTAGGATGGCTTCAAGCTTCAAGGGTTCAGATGGTGGAAGGTCCTACACCCAATCTTCATCAGCTTCCACACCTGTACCTACATCCAAAGATCCCTTACAGGGGTACAAATCAGCAACATCAAAAATGGGTGAGATAGCCACTCCAGGAGGGAGTGCTATCTCATATGCATTTTGCCCAAATTTATGAATAATCTTGCAAGGGCCTATTTTTTTCATTTGCAGCTTGGTGTATTTTCCTTTAGGAAATATCTCCTTCTTCAAATAAGCAAAAACCAGATCTCCCACCTTGTATTGAACATTCCTTCTCCTCAAATCTTCCCTCTCTTTGTAGTGTTCTACACTCTTTTTGAGATTTTCCTTCACTTAATCATGAATAGACTTCATTTCCATAGCAAACTCTTCACCTTCAGCACTTCTTTTCTCCATTCCTTTTAGATCTCTCAACTCAAAGATACCTCTAGGATTCATTCCATACACTACCTCAAAGGTAGTTTTTCCAATGCTTCTATTAATGGAGTCATTATAAGCATACTCTGCTTGTGGCAACACCAAATCCCATTGCACACCATGTTCTTTTGTCAAGCATCTTAAAAGATTACCAAGTGATTTGTTAACTACCTCTGTTTGGCCATCCGTTTGAGGATGGTAGGCTGAGCTATTCTGCAAATTAGTCCCCAATTTCCTCCACAAGGTCCTCTGAAAGTGGCCTATGAACTTGGAGTCCCTATCAGATACAATGCTCATAGGAATGCCATGCATTCCCACAATCTCCTTGAAAAACAGACCTGCAATATTAGAGGCATCACTAGTGCATCTACAAGGAATAAAATGTGCCATTTTTCCGAATCTATCAACTACTATAAACACACTATCAACTCCCCTTTGTGTCTTAGGCAATCCTAAGACAAAATCCATACTTATGCTCTCCCAAGGCCTACTTGGGATTGGTAGAGGCTGATAAAGACTAGCATTTGAAGTGGTCCCCTTTGCTCTTTGACATATGGTGCAAGTTTCCACAAACCTTCTCACATCCATCTGCATTTTAGGCCAAAAGTAAAATCTTCTCACCTACTCCAAAGTTTTGTCAAGTCCAAAGTGTCCTCCAAGACTCCCACTATGCTTTTGCTTTATTATATTCTCCCTCATAGAGCACTTGGGAATGCAAAATTGAGCCCCTTTAAAAAATAGACCATCTTGCAAACATAATCAGCATAATCACTGTGAAAAGCATCAGAAAATTGAGAACAAACTTCAAAAGCAGCCTTGAAATCTTCATCCTCCTTATACATACCTTTGAGATCCTTAATGCCCACACTTTGAAATTGGATTTCTTGAACCATCATGACCCTTCTACTAAGTGCATCTGCAACTTTATTAGCCTGCCCCTTCTTATGCTTTATGGAAAAAGTGTATGCTTATAGGTATTCAACCCACTTCATGTGCCTTTGGTTCAATTTTTCCTGTCCATTCAAGAAACTAAGAGCATGGTTGTTAATGAATACTATAAACTCCCTTGGTAACAAGTAGTGCCTCCATTTCTTTAAAGCTTGGACCATAGCATACAATTCAAGATCATATGAAGAGTACTTTCTTTTGGTTTCATTTAGTTTTTCACTAAAAAATGCAACCGGTCTGCCTTCTTGACTCAAAACAACACCTATTGCTTGATTACTTGCATCACACTCAATAGTAAAGACTTTATTAAAATCGGGAAGAGCAATAATAGGTTGCTGTGATACCTTTTTCTTCAAGTACTCAAACCTTTCATTTGCTTCATTGGTCCATTGGAACTTACCCTTCTTCTCTCATTTGATTGTATCATTGATGGGGGCACAAATATGGCTGAAACTCTTGATGAACTTCCTGTAGAAGCTTGCTAGGCCATGAAAACTCCTTACATCACCTACTGACTTAAGTGTTGGCCAATTAAGAATAGCCTCAACCTTTGATGGATCCATTTTCAAACTGCCTTGTGAGATAAAAAACCTGGCAAGGTAGACCAATTCTTCTTTCATGAACTCACATTTTTGTAAGTTTATCAGCAACTTTTCTTCATGCAACCTTCTTAAAACCTGTCCAAGATACTCCAAATGCTCCTCCTTGGTCCTGCTAAAAACAAGAATGTCATCCAAATAAACCACAACAAATTTTCCAATAAATGGTTTCAATACCTCATTCATTAGCCTCATAAAGGTACTGGGAGCATGAGATAAACCAAAAGGCATCACCATCCACTCATAAAGACCTTCATTGGTCTTGAAAACTATCTTCCATTCATCCCCTTCATGAATCCTAATTTGGTGATACCCACTTTTCAAATCAATCTTTGAAAAGTAGTGAGCTCCTACTAGACAATCCATAAGATTATCCATCCTTGGCATAGGAAACCTATATCTAATGGTTATCCTATTTATGGCTCTTGAATCAGTACATAATCTCCATTTACCATCCTTTCATGGAGCTAGTACAGTTGGAACAGCACAAGGGCTTAAACTCTTCCTCACTAGGCCCTTATCCAACAACTCTTGCACTTGCTTTGCTATCTCTTCATTTTGGGCTGGTGTCATCTTGTAGGCAGCCTTATTGGGAAATGTAGCACCTGGTATCAGGTCAATATGGTGGTTGATATCTCTGATTGGAGGCAGGGAACTAGGCAATTCATCCACTACAATCTCCTTGTATTTCTCCAACAAAGTTTGGACTTCACTAGGTATGGGTTTCTCTTTGTTTGAGGACAAAACATACCTGCATTTTGGCTTAACAACCAAGGAAAACCATAGACCTCCCTCTTCCTTTAAGGTCTGCAAAAATTCTTTCTCACCTACCACCATGATGTTAGACTCAAGTTGTTTATCTACTCCTTCATCCAGTAAAGGTCTCATACTGAAAGTGTGTCCATCTTTTGTTATTGTATAAGTATTCTTCTCTCCATCATGTTGGGCTTTCCTATCATACTACCAAGGGCATCCTAAGAGCAAATGACAAGCATCCATGGGTGTGACATCACACAAAATTCTGTCCTTATACTCCCCAATCTGAAATTCTACCCAACATTGTTCATTAACAAGCACTTGTTGGCCCTTATTCAACCAAGACACCTTATATGGGGTAGGATGACGATTTTTTTTTAGTTTTAACTTCTCAACCATTTCAAGAGACACTAAATTATCAGTGGAACCAGAGTCTACAATTACCTTACATACCTTACCATGAGATTTGCATGAAGTCCTAAACAAGGACTTTCTTTGTGGTGGCTCCTTGGCACTTGGCACCTTGAGAAGTGTTCTTCTCATCATCAAGCTCTCTCCAAATTCAGGATCAGCAGGCCTAGAAGGTGAATTTACACTTTGTGCATCCTCCTCTTGCACCAATTGGTTCCTCCTATCTGCACCTTGAGAGGTTGAAGCTTTCTTTTCAGGACACTTGAAAGATGGGTGTCCAAACTGGTTACATGTGTAGCACCTTCCAGAGAATGAACCAGAACTTCTACCATTAAATCTGCCTCTTCCATTAGACCTCCTACCTCTAAATCCTCCTCTTGATTCTTGGCTTTGTTCCTCTCTTCCACTTGACTCCCCTTGTTGCCTTTGTGATTGGTTTTTACCACCAAAATTGCCTCTTCCCTTGAAATTTCTGCCTCTTCCTCTTCCTTGCTGCTCTTGCTTTCTTTTTAACTTCTCCTCTACCTTGCATGCTATTTGGAAGCACTCTTCTACCATTTTAGGATTCACAAGACTCATCTCATCTTGGATTACAAACCTTAAGCCATTCAAATATCTAGCCACTTTCTCATTATCATTCTCTACATGACCACACCTCATACTGAGTTTATAAAACTCCTCAGTATAGGTTGCTACATCCATATCCTTTTGCTTTAGGCTTTGTAGTTTCCTAAACACTTGCACTTCATGATCTACTGGTAAAAATTGTGCCTTCAATCTGCTCACCATTTTGTCCCATGAAGTAATTATGTTCTTGCCTTCTTTCACTCTTTCTCCTTGGTGATAATTCCACCAAGTCAAGGAAACCCCATTCAATTTAGTCTTAGCAAACTTAACTTTCTTATTTTCTGCCATTTCCTTGTACTCAAAATAGTTTTTTAAGGCATCCACCCATTCCAATAATGCCTCTGCATTCATCTTTCCCCCATACATTGGTATGTCAATCTTCACATCAGATGATTCTGCTCTTATGGATTGCAAGGCACCAATGAACCTATTTTCCTGAGGGTCCAACCTTTTTTCTTGTGAAGGGATTTCACCTCCTTCCTCCACTTCATCCTCGGAGGTACTGTCCTCATCAGTAACCCCTCTCTTCTTCTCTAAGGCCTCTATCCTATCTCTCATGGCCTTCATTTCCCTTGCAACTGTAGACCCACCTTTTGCACCTTTTGGAGGCATTGTTTTCTTCAAGCACCTCAACACACAATTCTTCTTTACTCTTCCACAATCAATCCTTGCTCTGATACCACTCTGATGTAGAGTGAGCAGGGAAGTTCACCAATCTCAGATGGCAAAGGTTCTTTAATGAGTGCTTCTGTCAAACACTCTTATCAACACACCCACAAATGACAGACTTTGTATAAAGAAAAATCAACTCACCAAGAGCCTTTGAATCTCAGACCTTTGAGGGACTTGAAAATTATCTCAAAAATGTTCTATCAGACCACAATCGAACACCATAGCTATTATTAGCACTTAGGAAGCCCCATGAGTTCATTCCTTAACTAGTAGACCTCTTTAAACCCAATTGCTTGTAGCACTTCCTGGTAGGACAGTCCAATTAATTATCACCCACAAACCTATATCTGATGTAAAATACCATTTTTAGGCAAGTATAATATGCCTCTACAAGGCCACAAAATCTCACTTCTTGACAGTGATTAGAAAAGCAACCATGGACCAACCTATTGATGTCCTCAAGAGGCCTAATTGAGTGCACTCGACTGGTTTTTGGTTACCTAGGCTCACCCCTTCTCCCCAAAGCCTTTTTCCAAACTCCTACAAGCTACTTACAACCATTTCAATCATTCCGAAGTGCCACCTTGAAGAAAAAATCTCTCAAACAAGCAAAACTCAGATTTTTGCTTTACAAGCTAGGCCTGTCACATGAAGATGCCAGGCCTAGATCAGTTTGCAACTTTCCAAAAACATTTGGCCATTCTCCAAAACCTTTAAGAAATGAAAATATACAGAAATACCTTCCATCCCACAATAAATTAGCAACTATACACCATGGGAGTGGAAGATAGAACCATTTTTTTGACCAAACCCTAGTTTTGAGGGTTTTTTGACCTACTACTGCTAAAACAAAGATATCTCCACTTATACTAGATGAAAATTCACCAAACAAATTTCAAATGAAATCTGACACTCTCCTCTTTCCAACCATAATAGGCTTGAGCTTTTATAGATCGTACAAAGGTCATACCACGTGTTTTAGTAGCAAATTTACACATAGAAATTTCCAGAAAACAACCACTTTTTTATTAGAACTTCAAAAAAAATGATTCAACAGCCATTCCTCGACCATGAGAGGCTTATTTCACATCCAATAACCCTTCCCAATGTCCTCCAACTGTCATTTGAGTTAGGTGGATGTTGGAAACCATCTTTTTTAACCAAATAGACCCCTAATTACCTAGTTAAGGCAATTGATTACAACTTCAGAAAAGCCTAAGTGAAATGAGGCTTCAAAAATGAAATAAAACGTATAAAAGAAACCAAAAACACTAAACATGTCAAGGAAACTCCCCTCAAGGACTTGGATACATCAAGGAACTTTAATTCTTTAGTTTGCCTGGATGAACCAAGCTTACATGGTGAGGAAGGAGACCTTGTTCTCACAACAAAACTTGACTCCAAACTAAAACTTGTTACAAGAAATGAAAGATGGTTCTTGGAACCTTATTACATCTCAAACTTCTTCACAACAAACAAAGAAAACAAACAATGCATCTAGGAGGCATGAGGAACCCAAGGTGCTCCTGCACCAGTGAACAAACTCACCGTCATAAAACAAGATGAGTCACGGTTAAAACTACCCTTAACAAATATTAAATATATGTGTCCTAAGTTAAGCTTAAGACAATTTGTAAAGGGTAAAAACCTATTTACACCAACAGAGAGCTCTGAACACAATGAGGAGAAACCTCGAGAAGGTGATACAAAGAATTCCCACAATCTCTATGAAAATGGAATTAAGGTAGGAGAAGATAATGATCCTAAAGTTCCATTCCCTATGGATATCAGCTAAGGTACAATTAGCTCATTTCAAATCTGACTTACCATCCCTCCACATAATCACTAACCACGTGAAGATAGTCATGCACACCCCAAGCCATAATAAATCATCAAACAATTTAAATTTGGAAATCATGATTAATACTTGCAGTTGCCTCCATAGGGAGGGCGTTGTTCACACCCCATTTCCTAACACCTCTAACTCCAAGATTAGCGAAGACATCAGCTAATCCCTTTCCCTCTCTCTAAATATGAGAAATTTAATACTCATCAAAGGATTTAAGAATATCAATAGAGTCCCTAATAAAAGATTCAATAGTCCATGAAGGGGCAACATAATTCTTCAAATTATTGATGATATTGAGAGAATCCCCCTCAAGCCATACTTTCTTATGGCCTTTAACTTGTGCCAACTTTAGACCATGATAGGCTACATCCGCTTTCACATAGTGGTTTTTCTGGGTTCCCAAAGGGAGCACCAATGTAGAAATGAGCCTACCATTAGAATTTATGATCACTCCCCCACAACCTACAGGTCTCAGATTCCCTTTAGCAGCTCCATCAAAATTAACCTTCACCCAGCCATTTGGATGAGCTTTCCAAACACCATCTTCTCTAGAGGCTTTCCCTTTAGTAACCAAGAGGGAAATATCACAAGGTAGCTTCCACTTATGTGCTATAGAGATATCATAGGGAATGAGATTAATCTTTGGACCATTGTGAAAAGTGATCCCTTAAACAAAATTTTCTTTAATAGCCTCACAGATTTTATAGGCCATAGACATAGTAGGGAGGGAAAAACTCCTAAAAAATCCTATTATTGTGCTCAAGCCAAACACCCCAAGAAATGTGAGGAAGAGAAAGAGACCACAAAACTAGTAGAGTAGGATTGGATGAGGGTCCAACCCATTGAGACCAAAAATCCTTAATTGAAGTAGGAAACACCCAACTTAGGTTCCAAAGAGAGCACATGGGCCCACACAATTCTAACAAATCTGCAACCAATCAACAAATGGGAAGCATTTTTTACTTCCTCTTCAAAAAGAAAGCCCTTGTTAGGCATCATAAAACCTCTCTTGACCAAATTACCAATAGTTAATATCTTGTTCTTTCAAAAGAGCCAAAAGAAAACATTAACCTTAGGAATTAGTCTAGAGGACCAAATGGGTCCTCAGCCCAAAAAGAAGCAAGACCAACAAAGGAATCATTAATATGAAAAGCCAAGGAAAAAAGAAGTTACCATTAGAAGAATGCTTCCAAAAAAAATTATAAAAGAAAGGGAGAGAGGGAATATGAACCAAATAAAGGGCCTTAAAGAGATCCTCCAGCCCCGGATCAACTTTGTGCAACCTTTTCCAACATCCTCCCTCAATATAATCAACAAAAAATCTGCCAAACCTCTGCACACAAAGAACCATGAAAGGTTGAGCCCAAGGCTCATCTTTAAGAGGCCTATTACCAAACCAACTATCTTCCTATAATATATTTTTCCTACCATTTCCCATCTACCAAAAAAAACCCTTAGAAACAAGCCTACAGGCCTTAACCATACAATTCCAAAGTGAATATCCAGATGGGGGGAGAAGTCAGGAGATAAAAAATCCCTTATCAACACCACATAAGTATTTGCTCCAAGCAATTTTCTCCCATTCACTCTTAGCCAGCATAAGGTTCCACAACTGTTTTCCAAGAAGGGTAGCATTAAACTCTCTAATTTTATGGATTCCAAGACCACCAACCTTTTTGGGTCTACAGAAATCATCCCAAGCAACCAAATGAATTCTTCTCTTATCCTCAACACCAGACTAGAGGAATTTTTTCTGAATTCCTTCCAGTTTATCATCAAATTTCATAGGCATATAAAATAAACTGAGAGCGTAAACAAGAAGATTCTAAAAAGTAGACTTAATCAAACTCACTTTCTCGGCTTGGCTTAGCAACACACCATTCCAACCAGCCAATTTACAATTAAATTTATCAATCATCCCTATCCAAAAGGATTCAGGAACATTAGAGCATAAGGGAAGACCCAAATGAGATGCAGGGAGTTCACCAATCTAGCACTGCAAGATTCTAGCAATTTTAATATGCCTGTGGACTAGTGTTGAAAAAGAAAATAAAACTCTCAGGTAAGCTAACCTTTTGCCCTGAAGCAGCCTCATACTTTTGTAAAATAAGTCTAATAGCCTTAGCCTCCTTAATAGATGACTCTCCAAGCATAAGAGAATCATCCACAAACTACTGATGGGAACAGATAAGATTATAGGAAGAGGGGGTTAAACCAGACATAACACTAGAGTTAATAAATCTCTAGATGAGATGACCCAAAGATTCCACCATGATAATAAATAGAAAAGGAGATATCAGATCTCCTTGCCTCAGACCCCTAGAACAATCAAAGAGAGGAGAAGGAGACCCATTGATAAGGACTAAAAACTAAGGGGTGGAGATAATCTAAAGCACAAGAGCCACCAATTTCTCCCCAAAACCAAAAGAGGCCAAAATATTAGAAATCCCCAATTAACTCTATCATAAGCTTTAAGCAAGTC
The DNA here is from genome assembly GCA_007258455.2 of Sequoia sempervirens. Taxonomy (NCBI): domain Eukaryota; kingdom Viridiplantae; phylum Streptophyta; class Pinopsida; order Cupressales; family Cupressaceae; genus Sequoia; species Sequoia sempervirens. The sequence goes on along the minus strand of VDFB02000015.1, from coordinate 484,025,639 downwards.
AAGCTTTAGAATAAACCCAACATGCTTATTAACAGTAAGAGAGTGAATATTCTCATGAATAGAGAGAATAAAATCCAAAATTTGTCTACCAACCACAAACCCATTTTGTTGAGGTGAAATGATGAGAGGTAGAACCCTTTGCAATCTAACCACCAACACCTTAGAGAAGATCTTATAAACTGAGTTAAATAAGATGATATGACAGAACTCGTCAAAAGAAGCAGCACTGGGTTTCTTAGGCACAAGGACAATAAAAGAGGAATTCAATTCCTTCTAAAGAGGGCCAGACCTAAAGAATTCCTTGGTAGCCGCAACAACATCCTTAGAAATAATTTCCCAAAAGGACTAAAAAAAGAACATAGGAAAGCAATCTAGACCTGGTGTCTTATTTTCTTCAAAAGAGAAAACAACATTTCTAATCTCCTCCACCAATGGAATGCACACCAACTGCTTATTAATATCATCATTTATGAGCTAAGGGATATCCCTAAGAATATCCTCCTGACAAGCCATGTCAAGCTCCCCCTCCACCGCAAGCATATTAGAGAAGTAAGAAGAAGCATCAAACTGCAAATCAACATCCTTCTCCAAAACTTGATTATTGAAATTGATCATTTTAATGTGGTTAGAATCCCTGTGTTTAAGTCTAGAGAGGTGAAAAAAATTAGTATTCATGTCCTCACTTTTCAACCACATAATCCTAGAACACTACTTCCATAATTCCTCCTCCTTAGCAACAATATTATGCAATCTGGAGAGTACATTTTGTTTCATAACCAAGGCATGATCATACCTAGACACTTGGATAGATTGTTGCACAACTTGAAGCTCCTTAGACACCCCCTCCTTCTCCAAAAAAATGTGACCAAAAGAAGTCTGATTCCATTTTCTAACATTATCCTTAACATTAGCAAGCTTTTTAGCAACTCTAAATGTAGCCGAGCCATCCACTTGAATTTCATATATATATGTGTGTGTGTGTGTGTGTGTGTGTGTGTGTGTGTGTGTGTTATATGCACATATACATACATATATATACATACATATATGTATGTATGTATGTATGTATGTATGTATATATGTTATATATATATATGTGTAGATGTCTAAATTTGGATAATTAATTTATCCAAATTCATCCCCTTTCATCTTATTTTCGTTAATTAAGTAATACTATTATTATTTAATTAATATCTTTGATTCTGCCAAATCCCTAAGGTATTTAATCAATAATACCTTATCTCTTTAATCCTCCTTCCATCAAATGAATTAAGTAAATATTCCATTTATTTAATTCCCTTCATGTCACATCCTCCATCATTTTTATCTAATCTTAATCCTTCTTCTAATCCCATCATTAGGTGTGCACATGCCTAATCCTTGATTAGGATGTGTCACATCCTCCAACTTTTGCAAGTTGGCCTCTAATCTCTCTTAGCCACCTAACCCCCTCTAATCCTTCATTACTCTTTCCCATGTGATCTTTGACTTGTCACATCAAGTCACATGTGAAATCTAACCCTCTTCTAATCTTCATTAATTAATCTAATCAAGTACTTGCACAATCCTAATCACCCCTTTAGTCAACTCTCCCCATCCCCAAGGAATTTTTAATTCCTTTTGTTTATCCTAGGCTCCTCTTCCCCATGTGAATTTTAATTCACCTTTTAATCCCCCAATGCACCCTTTGGAATTTAAAATTCTTTCCCATCTCCCCATAAGGATATTTGAGGAATTTTTAATTCCCATTTGTCCTCACCCACATGGGGACAAGTACCTCCTTTATGAGGAGATCTTGTCCAATCCCAAGGTACTTTGTACCCCCTCCATGTCATGTCCTTCCTTCCACCTCATGTCCACTTCACCTTTTAGGGCTATCTCACATGCCACATGTCAAGATGTGAGGGCTTGTGAGTTCTCAACTCACCTTAGCCCTACATCTTGATATTTGGTGGATCAATCTCAACCGCCTGATTTCCTAGGATTTCCCAAAAATCCTATAAATACCCCCTCTTTCTCTCTCATTTTGGGGAGATCATTTGTGCTAGCCAAACTCTTGCAGTTTTGTTTCTCAACCTCTACTTAACCATTTTCACATTTTCATCCACTTGCATCCATCTTCACATCCTCATCTAGCTTGCATCTTGCCATCCAAGGAGCATACACATCCAAGATCGAAGGGCCAACCAAAGGATCGACTCAACGCAAGGTATAAAGTTCCATTTTGTGGCTTTGTCTTGTTTTGTTTCTAACTTAGGCTAATCTTGAAGTGTAGGTTGTTTAAGTTGTTTATTTGCACTCTTTTGGCTTGTTGCTTGATTTCTAACACCTCTATTCAACCTATCACATTTCTGACACGCCCAGTGGGACCCACAAACGGGTCTATTTTCTTCACGTTTGCTATTTTTTTCATTTTTCAAGGTCCAGGTTGCAGGGTGGTGGACTGGGCCTAACAGAGTGGCGGATCTGTCCAGAGGTGGCGGATTGGTCCTGCAGTGGCGGATTGGTCCTAATTCAGTGGCGGATTGGTCCTAATGCAGTGGCGGACTGGTCCCAATTCAGTGGCGGACTGGTCCCAATTTAGTGGCGGATTGGTCCTACGTGCAGTGGCAGATCGGGTCCTAATTCCGTGGCAGATTGGTCCTAATTCAGTGGCGAATTGGTCCTAATGTAGTGGCGGACTGGTCCTAATTCAGTGGCGGATTGGTCCTAATTCAGTGGCAGATCTGTCCCAGTGCAGTGGCGGATCTGTCCCAGTGTAGTGGCAGATTTGTCCCAGTGCAGTGGCGGATTTGTCCCAGTGCAGTGGCGGATCTGTCCCAGTGCAGTAGCGGATTTGTCCTAGTGCAGTGGCGGATCTGTCCTAGTGTAGTGGCAGATTTGTCCCAGTGCAGTGGCGGATCTGTCCCAGTGCAGTGGTGGATTTGTCCTAGTGCAGTGGCGGATCTGTCCTAGTGCAGTGGCGGACCTGTCCTAGTGCAGTGGCGGACCTGTCCCTGTGTTGTGGCGGATCTGTCCTAGTGCAGTGGCGGACCTATCCTTCTACTCTTTCTTCCTAGGGCTGTCATTTCGGCACCGTTTATCCGATTGACTCCGTTCAAAGGCAGTTCTTCTTATTTTTTCATGCTCTTTTCGATGATATATACCACTTCATACTTTTGAGAAGTTGGCTGGGGCACCTTTTTCTTCACCATCTGCCTCCTCGAGGGGGGTATACCCTACCATTCTCATCCGTTTACTCATTCCGAGCGAACATTCATCCATTTCACATAGTCCCTTTCATCATTTTGAACCCTCGTTCTATCATTCTGATCATCCGCCTACTCGTTTCGAGTAATTTTTCATCCATCCCGATCAACCATTTGCTCATTTTGAGTATTTGTTCATCCATTTCTATCATCCATTCCTCCAATCAAATCATCCAAATCCCCTGAACTTCGTCTTAGGTTATTATCCAAATGGACTGAAGTATCTGATCTGATCATCATCATTAATATCCTCTTAGGGTTGTCATCCATCCTAAGTTAATCATCATCATCAGCCCAATCAATCCATTTTCAATCTCAAAGTGGATTCGGTGCCCCAATCATCTCTTTGTCATTTAATCTAATCAATCAGCATCCTAAGTCACCTAGGGTAATCTCTGAACGGCGTCCATCAGTCAATCTTATCAATCAATCATCGATCAATCTTATCCAATCCAATCTAATCACATCCCTATCCAACCACCTTCGACCCAATCAATCTACTTCCATCTCAAAGTAGATTCGGCATCGTAATCATCCTTTGATAATCCAATCTGATCATCAAAATCAATCCCATCGTATCATCCAATCATCCTAATCTGAGCTTTAATCCAATCCTGATCTGAGCTTGTCCTAAATCCCGATTTGAGCTTTAGTCTGATTCCATCCAAAATCTTTCATCCATCATCTTTATCCTTTCATCATCATGAATTCTTATCCTCCATCAATAGTGGTCAAGGGAAACCTTAATTACGTCGACGACAATAACGAAAGTCTTGTTGATCAAGAGGTATACGACATAGATCCCCTTGACACTATCATTGCTAGTAAGCTTTCTCTACCCACCTTCCAAAATCCAATCACCCCATCGAGTTATCCCATCATGTCTTCATATATGCCTAATCACACTCCTTATGCTACCTTTGACAAGGGATGTCCATCATATCCATCATATCCTTCATCTACATCATCCCCTTATCCTAGTTTTCCATCACAATACCCTCATCCTAATCCCTCGTCCACATCCTCCTATCTTAATCCTTCATCCACATTTACCCACTACCCTAATCTCCCATATCAATCTTCTCACCCTAATCCTACATTCGCACCTTCCTATTCTAATCCAACATCCACACCAACCTATCCTTATCCTAATCCGACATCCGCAGTTCCCTATCTCCATCCACCACCTCAATCTTCTCATCCTAATCCACCATCCCCATACCCTTACCACAATCCACCACCCACCTCCTTATGTCCTAATTCACCATGCCAATACCCCTATCTTAACCCTTCACCTAATCCCCCATCTATTCCCAGTCCTGCATCCAATCCCATTCCCCTATCTAATCCTAGCCCACTAATCCCTAGTCCTAATCCCCCACAAATCCATAAACCTTCATCCACTCCCACCTCGCCATCTCAACCTAGTGTATTCAAGTTTCTCCAAGGACTTATAACAAAGGAAACATCCCCCACTCCACACATTGCAGTCATGGAACCATGCCATCCCAACCCATCATCCATGGTCGTTAGTAATGAGACCCTTCTCCATCCAACACCTATCATTGATGATACCATCACATCCTCTGAATCCACTGAGTCCCCATCTCCTACCATCACAACCTCTGAATCCACTGAGTCCCCATCTCCCACCATCACATCCTCTGAATCTATTGAGTCCCCATCTCCTACCATCACATCTACCGAATCCGTTAAACATCCACCTCCTATTCCAAGAGTCATCGAACCCATCCACGACGCCAAAATCCATTCTGATAGCTGCATCAAATCCTCCATCCTTCCATCTCCCCAACTTGAAGAGTCTCTCCAACACTCTGTCATCCTTCCATCCACACAAGATGTGTCATGCCAAGAGCCTGATCCAAAGCATGCCAACATATCCCCTCCTCCAGATCAAGATCCTACCATCCCATCTAGTCTACCGCAAGATCACAGTCCCCCATCCATTCCATCCCATGATCCTCTTGACATTCAAGATTCTACCGCTCCATCTCCGTCTCCATTGCATGAGCTTGCTACCACAAAATTAGATCCTATCATATCCCCTACTCCCTCTCCAGATACCACCCATCCAAATGCTGCTATCCCACCATCTCCTTCTCAGGATCCCCCATCATCACCTAAAAATGCTATCCCCACACCGCTTGCATATCCCCTTGGTACTTTCACATTCTTCCATGGTGGCCTCCTTGCAGAAAAAAACACAGTGTATATACCACCCATCATCCCCCACCTAATAATGGACTCGCATCATGTTTTCAGAATAACAAAAATCCTATCATGGATCGAATGCTCAAGAACATGAACTATCAAGGAAAAGGTCTAGGCCTTCACGAGCAAGGTATTTTAGAGCCCATCCAAGTCAAAGAACAAATCTGCATGCAAGGTCTTGGATCTATTCCCCAAGACTCACAATCTAAACACGTTGGTACAACCTCTAGCCGCCTCAACGAGCCTTTTCCAAAAGAAATGTCGGCTCTTTCCATCGCTCCACCAAATCATATGCTGCCATCCCTCCTCCTCTATCAGATACCTCAAAACAACCGTCCATATTCCTCCTTCATCCGCTCCATCCATTTTGGGTCCTTACATCCCTCCATCCACAATCTCCCATCCTTCATCTACTGCATCCATCTTGGGTTTTTATGTCCCTCCACCCACTCTATCCATCTTGGGTCCTTATATCCCAAGATCACCTCCTCCATCTCATTCACTCATTCATCCAACACCTATCCATGTCATCCATCATAAACATCCCTCTCGCATGTCCCATAATCAGGATCAACAAAGGCACATACCTAAACATCCCCCATCTACACGTAATCCCCATACTCCTACCTGCATTGCTCCACATCGTCAATCCCCTCACACCCATCCCATTGCTAGTACGAGCACTTTGGATGCCAGAGGAAAAATGCATCAATCTAAACACCCACATGAATCCAACACTTCCCATGTCAACTCTAAAAGACATGGTAAAGAAAAGAAAAATCAAATCCACAATCCAAATCAAACCCATCGGCCACAAAGGCCCACTAAAGCAAAAATCAAAACCATGTGGATCCCAAAGAAAAAAGATGTAATGCCATCAAATGAAAAATCTGTAAGAACATCCAAAGTTGCTAATCCAAAAGCTAACCATGCCCATCTTTCATCTCCTAAGTCTGTTTTGGGTCCCTATGTCCCAAAATTCACTATCCCATCTCCTCCATTATCCCCACATTCTCCATCCATCAATCCTCTTATCTTTTCACATCCATCACCATATGTGCCAATGTTGGTCCTGAACACATCTCCCCATCACACATCCACCCCATCATTCCATCCATACACTTTTCAACATCCCACCCATTACCCCACATATCCCCCCATCCATTCCTCCTTCATTGCATTGCATCATCCCCTTACATAACTCCCTTGCATCATCTCATCCATTTCGAGAGCCCACTCGTGTTCTCTTGAACCCGCATGTCCTCTCGAGGGGGCATCCTTCATCCCTAATTTTCATCATTTTCTTTTTCCCTTCCTAGTCACTCCTTTGAATGACTAGGGCATCTTTTCCAATCTAACCATCTTCTTCTAGGTTCTATGTTTTAATATTCTTTGAAATGATACTTTGTAACACCATCTCAAAGAGGGGAAAATGTAGATGTCTAAATTTGGATAATTAATTTATCCAAATTCATCCCCTTTCATCTTATTTTCGTTAATTAAGTAATACTATTATTATTTAATTAATATCTTTGATTCTGCCAAATCCCTAAGGTATTTAATCAATAATACCTTATCTCTTTAATCCTCCTTCAATCAAATGAATTAAGTAAATATTCCATTTATTTAATTCCCTTCATGTCACATCCTCCATCATTTTTATCTAATCTTAATCCTTCTTCTAATCCCATCATTAAGGTGTGCACATGCCTAATCCTTGATTAGGATGTGTCACATCCTCCAACTTTTGCAAGTTGGCCTCTAATCTCTCTTAGCCACCTAACCCCCCTCTAATTCTTCATTACTCTTTCCCATGTGATCTTTGACTTGTCACATCAAGTCACATGTGAAATCTAACCCTTTCTAATCTTCATTAATTAATCTAATCAAGTACTTGCACAATTCTAATCACCCCCTTTAGTCAACTCTCCCCATCCCCCAAGGAATTTTTAATTCCTTTTTATTTATCCTAGGCTCCTCTCTTCCCCATGTGAATTTTTAATTCACCTTTTAATCCCCCAATGCACCCTTTGGAATTTAAAATTCTTTCCCATCTCCCCATAAGGATATTTGAGGAATTTTTAATTCCCCACTTGTCCTCTCACCCACATGGGGACAAGTACCTCCTTTATGAGGAGATCTTGTCCAATCCCAAGGTACTTTGTACCCTCTCCATGTCATGTCCTTTTCCACCTCATGTCCACTTCACCTTTTAGGGCTATCTCACATGCCACATGTCAAGATGTGGGGGCTTGTGAGTTCTCAACTCACCTTAGCCCTACATCTTGATATTTGGTGGATCAATCTCAACCGTCCATTTCCCCTAGGATTTCCAAAAATCCTATAAATACCCCCTCTTTTCTCTCATTTTAGGGAGATCATTTGTGCTAGCCAAACTCTTGCAGTTTTGTTTCTCAACCTCTACTTAACCATTTTCACATTTTCATCCACTTGCATCCATCTTCACATCCTCATCTAGCTTGCATCTTGCCATCCAAGGAGCATACACATCCAAGATCGAAGGGCCAACCAAAGGATCGAATCAACACAAGGTATAAAGTTCCATTTTGTGGCTTTGTTTTGTTTTGTTTCTAACTTAGGCTAATCTTGAAGTGTAAGTTGTTTAAGTTGTTTATTTGCACTCTTTTGGCTTGTTGCTTGATTTCTAACACCTCTATTTGACCTATCACAATATGTATGTATATATATGTATATATGTACATATATATAACATGTATATATGTACATATATATGCACACACACATATATATATACATGCATATATATATATATATATTGAATATTTTTATGATTTTTGAAATGGGTGTACCTTGAAAATATAATTTTTAAGTGTGAATTTCTCTTTAAATTGTGGTTTCATCTAATTTCATTCTAAAACATATAAAACTAACAAGAAAGAAGTTCAAATATGCTTTCCTTTTTAAAAAACTATGGATTTGAGTATCTAAAATGTAGGTCTAACACTTAGTCTTGGAAAATTAAAATAATACATGGGTTTAAATCTCATATATGATTGGTTTAAATTGAAACATGTTCATGCTTTAAAATAGCTATGTTACACTAAATTTGACTCAAATATAATGCAAGTACATTATAATTTACTTATGTAAAATTTAGTCATATTCTTAGTAACACAAGGGAATCACATTCAAATACACATGGTGAGCAGCAGGAATCAAAGTGGGGGTGTAGACGGTGAGGGAGATGCTAATTCTGAAGACGAGGCAAATGGTTTGCATTTGGTGCTTCCGGACAACTTGCTTCCTGGATTCAACAGGGAAGTGGTTGGCATCTCTCTAAGAGATGTTGTTGTTGGTTTTTCTGGGTTGATACCGACAATGACTTTCTTGTTGTTGTTTGGGGTGAGGTAGGGTTCTCCTAATTCAAGATTGTGTTGGGAGTTTTTTCTTTCTCTTATTCTTGACTAGAATGTCAAGGAGGATGGGGTGCTTAATGGATTGGTATGTTCCCTTTATTTTTCCTATGAGGGTTTTCCTTACCTCCCTATTGGACTATTGATGGTGGACGGGTTGATATCAACAGTAGGATTGCTTCTGGTGGATGTTGTTGTGGGTTACTTCTTGAAGTTCATGGTTGTTGGTGTGCTCATGTCTAGAGTGGCTTTTATTGCTATTGCTTTGGTGTCTTCTTTTGTATTCCTTACTTTTTGGAGGATTTTGCTAATGGTAGAAGGATTACTGCTAATAGTTAGGTTACTATTGGTGGAAGCTATTGTGGGTAGCTTTTGGGAGCTCATGGTTGTTGGTGGGTTCATGTTTGATGCAACTATTGTTGTTGCTATGGGAATTTCTTTATGGAAGATTTCCTTTGCCCATTGTGTGGCCCCTTTTGCATTTGTGGCTTTACTAGGGGTGAGGTATGGTTTTCCTAAATCAAGAGTGTGTTTGGATTTTTGGCCATCTCTTATTCTTGGCTGGCATGCCAAGGAGGATGGGGTGCTTAATTGATTGGTTAACTCTCTTCATTTTTCATGTGAGGGTTTATTTTATCTTCCTAATGATGGAAGGGTTGTTGTTGCTAAAATCTATTGTGGGTAGCTTCTTGGAGCTTGTGATTGATGGTGTTGATTCCCTTTTGAAGGAGCTTTTGGTGTTGGTGGTGCGAAAAATGGTGGGGTTCTATTGTGCTTGCTAGGTGGGGTTTGTTCCTGTCTCACCTTTGGGTTTTTTTTGCTTGGTTCTCTTGAAGCTTGTGCTTCCAAGGGAAGTTAGGTCAGCCCTTCCTATTGAAGTTGCTAACCATCAAAATCTTCAACTATTGTTTCCTATTGAGGGGGAGTTTGCAACTTTTGAGGTGGAGCTCTAGTTACTTTTGAGGTGGAGCTTGTATGGCCTAAAGGGATGGGTTTTTGGTGGTAAGGGTTTTCTTTTCATCCTCACCTATAGATGGTTTCCCTCTCTTTTAGAGGTGGAGGTTGGGTTGGATTTTTGGGTGGATTGGAGATATAGGAAGGTTGATTCTTTGAAGTGTTCAACTAAGCTTCTCAAAACCCTTATCAAGGTGGGTTGTTCGGTTTTTCTGGTTATTTTAAAAATCAAGGTTTGGTGGGTGTTTTACACCTTTTTGTTTTCTAGTTTCTTGGGCACTATTTTGACTGCTTTTAGTAGCTGGTTTGTTGATGCCTGGTTGATTTAGGTTTTCCCTCTTTTTTTTCGTCCAGTGATGTTGCTATTGAACATATGGTTTGTTGCAACTTGAATTCTTTGTTGCCTAATTATCTTGGGAATTTTGTTAATCTCTTAGGGTTCTTGGTCCTTGTCAAAACTTGGTTGTTAAGGGTTTAAGGTCCCTTCAAAACCTATTTGTTGCAGCGTGGTTTGATTTTAATATATTTGTTTAGTTGCTATTGTTGGGTTCTGGATTAGTATGTTGATTATTTATCTAGCAACATATTTTCCTTGTAAAGGGTTTTAGGTCCCTTCAAAACCTTCTTGTAATGGGTTTTGGGTTCCATCAATTTTTTTTTCATCATCAAAAGCAAAAGTGTGTGATTATTTAAAATAAGTGTTTGGCCTTTTTTTTGGCCCCCATGTTTGTGCACATTTTTTATCCTCCAAAATTTCCTAAAAGAAAAGATTTCAAAGAATTATAATTTGAATATTTTCTCATCAAATACAATGATTCTTTTCTTGTGATGAGCAACCTAGTTTTGAAAGGTTCTCATTATAGATGTACAAAAAGTAAGAAAAGAAAGATGCTAATCTTGTTGTACTAAAAAATGAACCCTTTTCTCCTTTATCAAGGTATAAATTCATTCATCTACTATAAATTCTAGGTCTTTCTCTATTGTAGTTGATAGTGAACCCCACAACTCAAAAAAATCACCTACAACTTGTATAGGAGTGAATTCACACCCCTTATGCAAATTCCCCTTTCACATAACTTATCCTTAGAAAATAAAACCCGAAGGAGAATTTCCATGTCACCCAATTGCCTTCCTTCCACTTGGCATTTGTCTCTTGTGCTGGTGAGAGAATATTTTTCAGGGATGTGCACATGGTATGCCTACATCCCTAATAGATTCCTGCACCTAAAGTTGTTAGAGGCATTACACTTTCAATTGGGGTTGATTTGTAATGTCCCTCTTCAACCAACTGACCCTAAAAATGGCAGATTCTTCCCACCTCTTCTTCAAATTCATCCATCTTCATCTCATTTGATCCTCTAAGCAACAAATAGGCATTATCTTCACTCTCAAGCAACACTTCAACACTCCATTGTAGTAACAACACTCCATCAACTCCACAAAGCAAGCGTGAAGCAAGCCATAGTAGCGTGGGCTTGGAGTCTTGCTAGACATCCTTCCATCATAGTCAAGACTATGGTGACCTTGCCTAGTCTACTTTCTCCTCCATTGGCCAGTGAGCTTTTGGGTGGAATTGGTAATGTTTCGCTCCTCTCCTTTGTGATTTGGTTGAGTATCACTTTTCTATTGTGTAATGTTTATTACATCTTCTACTTTCTTTAGTTCTTTATCACATATTTCTCTCCCATTGCTATTTGGCTGTCCATGGAGGTGGAAACACCAAAACGGGGGTCTGACTAAGGAAAATCCCTATACAGCCCCAACAATTTTCCCCTCTTTCTTGTGTGTAGGTGAATGTGCATTTGGAGCTAGGTGGTGAACTGACACCTTGATGAGATCATTTTCATTACTTTAGCCTTTATCTATCTACTTTATCATCTGTGTTTGTACTTTTTGTACTTTACTATTCTATTTTTCTCATTCAAGAATAGTTCCCTAGGTCATTAGTTCATCTTCTGGTAGTTTCTATTGTACTTTCTGTCCTCTAGCCATACTGACACCAGCATGCCTGAGAGACGCTAGTGTGTCACACTATCGTCCCAAAACTACACTTTCATCCTTGGACAAAGAGTTGTTTGAGGTACAATATTGACTCTGAAAACCAACTTTCCTAGCCTAAACTTGGATTTTGGGTCTAAAGAGTGATCAAAGTAATTTATAGTCCTCATCATTCTTGACTTATATCGAAAACACCCCTTTAGAGTTAGATAAGTTAGGGAAGCCCTCTACTCTTGGCTCTCTGTGACCTGGAGCCTTGATGTGGTTGGTCCCCCTCTTACATTTTTGGTGAACCTGATGTGAACCATTTTGGATTTGTCTTGCAGTACTAAAATCTCCTTTCCTTGTGTCCTAGGAGCATTGTAGGTGTGAGTGTTGTGGGGCCTCTCTCTTCGCAACCCAACCTATGACCCCTAGTAAGCATAGTTGGAAGGTTCTATAAGTGTTACACAATGAAACCTTGATTGGGTCACTATCCTATGATACAACCTTTGGGGGCCTTTGTGATAGTATTGTTCAGTGCATGCGATGACCTCTTTTGTACATTAACCTATCCCCTCTGCATAGTCTGCAAGCAGTGGTACAGGTATAACCTTCACCTTGTAGGATCTACTAATGGGATTTAATAGGGAACCATCTCCTCTCTACATCCCTACAAAAATCAAGTTATAACTGAGGAGATCATGCTAATTAAGTTTTTTCATAAAGATGGGTATGCTGCACCTGTGAGCACCATCCACATTCACAACAAAATTTTCATACATCCTCTTGGTAGTATTGTTTTATCAGTTCTTGTTGGACCTAAATCTGTAAATATTTTGTTCAATATAATCCTTGCATTTGAACTCTTCAAAGTGAAGCTGGGTATCCCCTAGTTAGTAGCTATGAACATAGTTCCCTTGGTTGTGTATAAGTGTTTGATTTTCATGCATGAGGGTTTTGTACATGTGATCCATGATAGTAGCTATAAACCACCGGTTGAACATGGTAGCTATTCCTTAGATTACTTTTGGCCTGCACCAATTGGTCCTCTTCCACCTATAAAGAACCTCTTGTACTAGACTTATCAAAAGTACAAGAAAGGCTACTTAACACTGAGAGTGAGATACCCTCTATCTCCTTATGCTATTTCATATAGGGCTTGCTTAAAAGCTAACACTGATGCTAATAAGGCATGTAGAAGGGAAGAAGAGAAGTTCTCATGAGATCCTTCTTCTTCCTCTTCTGATGTTCTGCCTAATGCTCCCTCTCACCTCACTATGGCACCATCAAATTATGTTTTGTGAGAGAATCCTATGGTGCTAGCTTGGTGAAAGTCTAAGCGTCTTGCGTTCGAGATTCATGTTCTGCCCATGGAGCGCAAGCCCATTCAATATGGCAGAAAGAAAGGTCCCCATGGGGAATCCTCTATGCCCCAACCTCTATGTCCTCCTATCACTTCTTTTCAAAAATCAATAAATGGGAAGAGGCCCACTACCAAGGAACTAGAGTCAACTCCCCCCGTTGTTTCTCAACCTGCTCCTCCTACTCTTCTTCAGGAGCCTGTCCCTCCACTAGAAACAACTATGCTTGACACTCCTATGGTTGAGCAGGAATCTTCCTCTCCTTCACAACCTTTGGCTTCTAGCTCAAAGAGTCACAAAATTTTCCTTGCACGTAAATGTAATCGCCAGTAAAAGGCTCTCATGGTTGAGAAAGCTGCCTTGTAGAGGAAGGAAGAGGAGATGACCGCCCCTACTTTAGGGCCTCATGTTGCATCCTCCTCTCTCCTCCCCTTTGCTTCCATTCATCCAAGCTCTATGTCACTCCTCACTCCTTTTGTGAGTGTGGTTGACCCCAAAAAGGTGCAGGTGTTCATCACTCCTTTGGTTGAGCCACCCTTGTTGATGTCCCTCTCGGATGTCTCACCTTTTCCAAAAACCTATAGATATGCCAAATAATTCGATGGTGTCTACTACAATTTTCTCCTCCTCTTCCTCTGTGCCTCTTGCCTCATCTATGGAGAGTTCTCATCCCTTGACAAAGCAAAAGATGGAGGATGTCCCTTCTAGCAATGGAGGGCATAAGAGGATCTCACCATCTTTGAAGGGGGTCCTACATTAGCCTATTTAGTCTTAGTGATGGAACCAGCCCAAACCTCCCTTGAGTCCATCACCACTCTTGATTCACTCGGTGAGCCTAGTGGTGAATCTTGGGCATAATCCTCTCCATCCATTGAGGTATGACATGGCACTCTAGTGAAGTGGATGTTTAACTCTCTAGATAAATTTCTAGCCTTGTCAATGATCTTCGCAAAGTCACTAACCATACCTCCATAAGAGCCGAGTGGAGGAGACCTTGTGGGGCCTTCTTTATTAGCCCTTGTTTTGGGAGGGTCATAAACTCCTCCCCTTAATATTCCACCACTGCAAGCTCATCCTCCTTCCCCTTATGATGATCTAGAATGGGAAGTGGATGACCTCTTGGTCGATGAGTGTTAGGGGGAGGCCTCTTCTTTATCTTTAGATAATAAGTGTGTGTGTGTATTGTGATGTGTTCCCCTATACCCATGCTATGTGTTCCTAGATGACCCTTGTCACCCTTGTTGGGGCTTGGATACAAGAGTGAGTTTTTTGTTGTAAACCTTCTTCTATTTGTGTCATCATTCTTCCATGTTTGTGATTGATTTTCAACAAATTGGAGATGATGCAAAGTGTTGGGGAAATTTAGGCTTCCCTTCCATGTTGACCCAATTTTTATTTTTATTGTGTCTTCTCATGCATTCTTCACATGGTTTGATATAGTAGGGGGTTGATGAAAACTCATTTATATACTATTACTATTATACTTATATATTTATGAGTTGTTCTAACCCCAAAATATCGGATCACCCCTATGCCCTTTATTTACGTTTATTTATCCTTTTCTATTTTCTTATATTTTTCTCTCCTTTGCTTGAATTGTCAGTTTCATGTGTGACAATGCGACACTATGATTTTTAGGAAATGTATTCACTACCATCAAATCTTTTCTCCAATATCCTCTCGAACATTTCTTTTTCAAAACTACATTCACAACTAGAACCCCTAACGAGCCATGTTTCCTTCATCATAGGTTCGCAAAGAAAGAGCTTGAGAATTTTCCTCTAAGCTGGAAGTAGCTTTGGCCTTTCCATCACAAGGGAGAATTTTATTCCTTTTGAATTCCTTAATGAAGTCAACATCTTTCAAAAAGATTCCTTGATGATGAATCGATTTTAAAAAAATGTCTATTTTTGTACTTTCAAATAGTGCATCCCTTGAGTGGACCCCCTTCTCTTTTCACATCAGGTTCCCAAGGGACCCCTTTGAAAGCCTTCCAATTTTCTAATGGTTTGTGTGGCTGTCCACTTTAGCACCTATGTGGCCGCTTTTTTTTGGACATGCTTTATCTACAGGTAAACATGTCACTTTACAGGTGAGCCTGTGAAGCCGTTTTCCAATTTGACTCTGTGGAGTCTCCTCCTTTGGGTTTCCTCCATGAAATATATCTTAGGGGATGCCTTCTTGTAGGTCTATGAGCCTGTAAGGTGTTTTCATCTAGGTTCCCTTCATGTGAGAGATCTTGGGGGTTACCTTCTTGCAAGTTTGCAGGCCTGTAAGGAATATACTTCCTTGGGCTTCCTTCATGTGAGAGATCTTGGGGGCCACCTCCTTATAGGTCTACGAGCCTGTGAGATGCTTTCATCCTATGGGATTTTTCCATTGTTGGTCCGAGGGCCTTCGATGTACCTTATGTAGCTTCATAGTTCTATAGGCTATAGAGTCTTTTGTTCTAACCCTTTCTTTCGAGCTCACCAAATTGCGGTATACTTCCTCGATGGTTAAGGTATACATCCCTAACCCTAATAACTCTTTGATCTACTTTACCAAAGCACTCATCAGTATTTTTGCTTGCTAAAGTGGAGGATAAATGCATAGGAGAAAATTTGCACCCCTTATGAAAATTCCACTTTCACATACCTTCACCTTAGAAAATCAAATCCGAAGGTGAAATTCCACATCACCCAATTTCCTTCCTTCCACTTAGCATCTGTCTCTTATGTCAATGAGAATATTTTTTGGGGACATGCACATGATGTGCAAATTTTCACATGATGCACTTACATCCCTGATGGATTCTTGTGTCTGAAGATGATAGAGGTATTACACTTTCAATTGGGGTTGATTTGTAACGTCTCTCTTCAACCAACCAACCCCGAATATGGCAGATTCTTCCCTCTTCTCCTTCAAATTCATCCATTCTTCATTCAATGCATCTCTTTTTTCATTTTCAAGCACCTAAACTTCAATCTCATTGCATTCTTTAGTCTTAAAATTACTTCAACACTCCATCAACTCCACAAAGCATGTGTAAGCAAGCCATTAGTAGCATGGGCTTTGGGTCTTGTGAGACTCCCCTTTCCAATTTTGTAGGCTAGTGAGCTTTTGGGTGGAGGTGGTAACATTTCACTCCTCTCTTATGTGATTTGGTTGAGTAGAACTTTATTGTTTTGTAGTGTTTATTGCATCTCTACTTTCTTTACTTTTTTATCACATATTTCTATCTCATTGCTACCTAGTTGTCTATGGAGGTGGAAACACCAAAACAAGGGTTTGACTGAGGCAGACCCCTATACAGCCCCAACAATTTTTCCCTCTTTCTTTTGTGTAGGTGGACATGCATTTGGAGATAGATGGAAAACGTGCATCCTTGTGAGAACGTCTTTGTCACCGTAGCTCTCATTTACTTGTTTTATCACGTTAGTTTCCATTTCCTATATCTACTTATTCTATTTTTACCATTAAGATTAGCTAGCTAGGCTGTAAGTTTGTTTTTGAGTAGTTTGTACTGTGTTCACTATTTTTTGATCATACTGACTCTGAAAACTGGCTTGCCTAGCCTAAACTTAAGTTCAAATCTATAGAGTGATTGAAGTACTTTATAGTCCTCATCATTCTTGACCTCTATTTGAAACACCCCTTTAGAGTGAGGTAATTTAGGGAATCCCTCCACTCTCAGCTCTCCATGACATGGAGCCTTGACATGGTTGGTCCCCCTCTCTTACAGTGGGGCTATGGAGTCTTTTGTTCCAACTTGTGCTTTCGAGCTCACCAGATCGTGGTTTACTTCCTTAATGGTTCAGGTATACATCTCTAACCCTACTAGCTATTCAATCTACTTTACCAAAGCACTCATTAGTACTCATGCTCGCTAAAGTGGGGGAAAAATGTATAGGAGAAAATTTTCATCGTTATGCAAATTCCCCTTTCACATACCTTCAACTTAGAAAATTAAATCTGAAGGCAAAATTCCACGTCACCCAACTATGTTCCTTCCACTTGTTGTCTATCTCTTGTGTCTATGAGAGAGTATTTATTGGGGACACGCGCATGGTGCATAGATGTCCATGCGATGTACTTACGTCCCTCACGTATTTTTTACATCTAAAGTTGGCAGAGGCATTACACTTTTGATTGGGGTTGATCTGTAACGTCCCTCTTCCACCAATCAACCCCAAAAATGGAAAATTCTTCCCACTTCTCCTTCAAATCCATCCATCTTCATCTCATTTGATCCTTTAAGCAACAAATTGGCATTCTCTTATTACTTTCAGCATTCTCTTCACTCTCAAGCAACACTTCAACACTCCATTGCAGCAACAATACTCCATCAACTATGTAAAGAAAGTGTGAAGCAAGCCATAACAGTGTGGGCTTGGAGTCTTGCGAGACCTCCTTCCATCACAGTCGAGGTTGTGGTGACCTTTCCAAGTCTTCTTTCTCCTCCATTGGATAGTGAGCTTTTGGGTGGAGGTGATAAAGTTTTGCTCCTCTCCTTTGTGATTTGGTTGAGTAGCACTTTACTATTTAATAGTGTATATTGCATCTTCTACTTTCTTTACTTCTTTATTGCATATTTATCTCTTGTTGCTATTTGGCTATCCATGGACCTAGAAACACCAAAACAGGGGTTTTATTGAGGTAGACCCCTATATAGCCCCAACAATTCACCCCTCTTTCTTGTGTGTAAGTGAATGTGCATTTGGAGCTAGCTAGTGAATTGGCACCTTGGTGAGATCATTTTCATTACTTTAGCCTTTATCTATCTACTTTATCATCTTTGTTTGTACTTTTCATACTTTATTATTCTATTTTTCTCATTCAAGAATAGTTAGCTAGGTCGTTAGTTCATTTTTTGGTAGTTTCTATTGTACTGTTTGTCCTTTGGCCGTACAGACACTAGCGCACTTGATAGATGCTAGCACGCCGCACTGTCATCCCAGAACTACACTTTCATCCTTGGGAAAAGAATTGTTTGAGTTATAGTATTGACTCAAAAAACCAGCTCGCCTAGCTTAAACTTGGATTTCAGGTCTGAAGAGTGATCAAAGTACTTTAAGGTCCTCATCATTCTCGACCTATATTCGAAACACCACTTTAGAGTGAGGTAAGTTAGGGCAGCCTTCTGCTCTAGGATCTCTGTGACCTGGAGCCTTGACGTGGTTGGTCCCCCTCTCTTACACAACTAAAATTCCTATCACAAAGGAGAGATCAAGGCAACTAATTTTCTATGCAACCAAGAGAGAAATGATTTAATCTACACAAGTATCACACAAGCATCTGATATTGAAATTAAATTGCAATTGTAATTGAATAGAATAGAATTAATGATTATAATGAATGTGAATACTTATAAAAGTATTAAAAAGAAAACCCTATATGAGGATTTGACTAGATTGCATGACAAGTGTCTTAATATCATGCAATGAGATAAATTGACCTGTATTTAGTCTAATCTAATAAATAAACAATCCTATATTTGGTATGGTAAGTACAGTGAGAGCTTTTAGACCTAGAATGACTTTCTCACTAAGCCACTTTCCTAGGGGCTCACCTAGTGGATAGCCTAAGGGTCCATTACCTCAGAGTGAGTGTGCATGTTATTTGCATAGTGGACATCGAGTTTTTCTTGTGAGATTTTCCAAAAAAATAGTCAAGACATGTTCCACATCAAATTTGATAGTCGAAGCTTGATCCACCCCCCTTCCTTAGAAAAATAGATGAGATGTGTTCCACATCATGTTAGACAGTTGAAGTTTGATCCACCTCCCTTCTCTTCTAGGCTTTGATGTTGTATGATTGAATATCTTTGTCATTGCTGCATATATGTGTCTTGAATGTCTACTTTAGTGTGAGTTTGACATGGGGCCATCCTCTCACTAAAGTGGGGCCTAAATGTAGTGTAGGAAAAAATATCCATTTTCATAGTTAATTATGAATTGATAATAAAAGAACTTAATTATACCTTAATTTAGTGTTGTAATATGCATTTTACATATTCACATTAAGTTTAGGGTATTAATTAAAACCAACTTAATTGTGCCTTAATGTGGTGTTGTAAAGTGTATTTATTTACATTTCCACACTCATTTAGGGCTTTATTAATTAATTGAGGTTAATTTTCCCTAATTGGCACCTTTAATTCAAACCAAATCCTAATTAATTATAATTTCCAAAGAGGACAACCCAACATTCATTAATTCCATAGCACTTATCATTAATGAATGTGTATCCTACGTAAGGGACCTAGGACCCATTTGCCCAAGGGAGAATGGGTCCTCACTTAGGCCTAGGACCTAAAATTTTATTATGCTTTTGGCAGTATTTTAAAGATTTCAAATCTATATTCACCTCACCAAATTGATCCATGAATAGTATCTCAAGCTCTTGCCATGAAAAAATAGAATACATAAGAAGATAATAAAACCAATCCCAAGCATTATTTTCTAAAGTTCTTACAAAAAAATCATGACAACATCTTCCTCTACTATCTGATGTTTCACCATCAAATTGGTGAAAACCTGTAGATGTTTTGTTGTTGAATTTTAATAACCTCCTCTAAACTT
This sequence comes from Sequoia sempervirens, assembly GCA_007258455.2. Taxonomy (NCBI): domain Eukaryota; kingdom Viridiplantae; phylum Streptophyta; class Pinopsida; order Cupressales; family Cupressaceae; genus Sequoia; species Sequoia sempervirens. Next base: position 484,005,906 of record VDFB02000015.1, on the reverse strand, counting down.
AGGTAGGTATAGGAACATAATGTGAATAACCCTAAAATTTACTGAAATTCAAAGAGTTATATCTTTTAGTAGAGAACACTTTTCTTTGAGGTTATGACTATAGTTTAGTCATGGTAGAATAGCTTGGAGAGAGGGAACCAAATTGTCTATACATTTTTACAAAAGAAGATCTATCCCTCTATAACTATCTCATTTAGAATATCCCACTTTTTCAACTCCCTTTTCTACTAGTTCCTTAGAGCACTAAATAAGGGATAATATTTACTATAACTTTATTGTTGACCTTCATACAAAATATTGCAATTGAAAAATACCTTAAAACTATTGTAACCAAACTCTTCTGATGATGTAAAATTTTGTTGTAGAGTTACCACCTCTTAAAAGAGGACAAGATCTCCAAGCAACAACAAGATCCTTCCAAGATCTAGGTTATTTCTAAGTTCTCTCCACCAATTGAGTAGCAGACTTCAAGAACACACCAAAAATGTTGCAACATGTCCCTTTAAGTATGAAGGTCCTTGGCTCATTTGAATCTTCTTCAATGTGTGATTCTTTGTTTTCCCCAACATAGTCACCAATCTGTTAGTGTTTTTTCCTACTGAATCCTAAAAATTATCTAAAGGACAACCAAATTTTATGCTTAAGGACTTCAAGATTAGGGGCCAATGAATGAGATATGAATTTAACACTTTTCTCCCGTACACTTTAGGTTCTATAGGACCTAGGTGGGTATCCCTATATGACATTGGATGCATACAAGCAACTATGGTTTTATCATAGTGTGTAGTAGATAAGCTTCATATAGGTGAAAAGTGCTTGTAGGGCTAATCATGCCCCTTTTTCTCTTTTAATTTCAGGTATGAAGCAGGAAACAAGAAAGAAAATCTAAACTAATAAAGCAGGGAATTTTTTTTAAATATAAAGCTTGTTTTTGAGGATGGGGGAGGAAAAATCATGCAAGACTAGTGCTTGCCTTTGGCTATAGAGTCATATGTTATACATTTTATGATGAAAAAAATCATATCTTGGGGGTCTTCTGAATAGATAATCACCTTGTGATAACCTGACCTACACAAGCCTATTATACAACTCTACTTATAAATTCATTTGAAAAGAAAATATCTTCATTACTCTTTATGAAAGCATTTACATCACTCCTTGAATGACAAAAAATAGATAAATAGTTCAAACAACAAATGTGTTCGAAGAACCTAAAATAACCATGCTATTAAGATTCAAAATAAATTACATTTTAGATATGGAGACAACTATATACCAACATATATTCATTTATGCCACATTTACAAGATACAAAGGTAGTGTCACATAATGGCTTACAAACATAGATCTTGACCTTTCAGCATTACACCTTCTGTATATATCACTTGCCTTACCAATACACAAAACCTACTTAGTGAGAAATAACCTCAATACCCTTACAAAAACAATATAACTTACCTTTATAGTTGAGGCATAACTCAAAAAACATGACTAGCAACAAACCCTAACCCAACTAGGGTTCACCTATGATTACAAAATATCTTCCCAAGAGTAAAATTTAGCCATGCCTCAAAAAACATGACTAGCAACAAACCCTAACCCATCTAGGGTTCACCTATGATTACAAAATATCTTCCCAAGAGTAAAATTTAGCCATGCCTAAGAAGATATCCATCATTAATGATCCTGACATCCATGCTAGGCTCCCATATTAATGAGATCTAATAAAAAGGATGTGGATGACACATAGAAATGCATGGGAATCACTCCATATTAATGGGAATAGTAGAAACACCATTTAAGATCATCCCTGTCCTTCAAAAATTAAATCTAGTAGATGAGGAAGTAGATGCAATATTAATGGTGCCATCGACAAAAAACACACCAATCACAAGTATTATCAGGCCTTCAGGCTTGAAATTAAATCTTGTCAAAGAATTAAATGGTCCACCAGGCCCAAAACACTATTTTCAAAGATCGGTCTTTGACATTTCTTTATACCTCACACCCATCGGCATTGACACTTCGAACATCACATGTCAAGGTTGCTTTATGTAGCATGTAGAAAGGCATCGAGCGTCAAAGATCAGGCTTCAAGTTCACCACTTGTCATAGAACCAAGGCAAGGTGTAGGAGGGAATGTCGACACTCAATATCCAAAAGAAGCCATCATATGTCAGGGGTTAGGGAAGTGGCTTACTGATTATCACAAAGTGGTAATAGGGCAGAAATAAATGTGAGACACGAAGTCTAAAAACTGGTTTTCGGAGGTCAGGGTTGAGAAGAATGATTACCAATTCACAAGGAAAGGAGGAAGGGGTAAAGAGGAAGCCTGATCCCTGATGCCTAAAAGGTTGACACTTAATTTCCTTTTGAAGAGAATTTTAGGGTTCAGGGATCAGAAGGGTTGACTACTTCTTAACTTAACAAAGGTATGAAGTAAGAGGTAAGGCCAAATCTTGATCCTTGAAACATCAATACTTAGTTGATTTTTAGAAGAAAGAGAAGGTGGTATAGGGTAAAGGTTAAGCTCGAGGGGTGAAACCTAAAATGTCTAGGAAAGATAGAAAGAAGGGGAAAATAAGAAGGGGATCAAGAGTGACAGAGAAGGGACATGGAGAAGAATGCAAGCTAAATATTGAAAAACTAAAAAATTCACATAACCAATTTTAGGATTTTCCAATGAGGAATTTATTTTAGACTAGCAATGGAATAAGGAAAATTACTAGAGGCACACAAGTATGACACACCATTAGGATTTCTTAGATTGGTTATAACTAATGAGCATCACAAGGGGGTGACATAAGCTTAAAATAGTGCCACCAGGCTTCTCATCTTTGCAACCAAAAATCTCCCAATCATCTAGTAACATTGCCTAATCATCTAGTGACATTGCAACTAGTTTGGATCTAGATACTAAATCCCATAGATCTCAAATATATAATTAAATCCTTCATCTTGATTTCCACAACTCAAAGTTAGTGTAGCTATACTTTTCCACCTTAAGTCTATACAAGTTTACCATCTTGCTTGAATCAAAGATCTTAAGTACAAATGCTTTTTCCCAAACTATGATTAGTAGAAAAATATTTCTACCTATTGACTAAGACCTAATTTTATTGGCCTTTGCTACCAAATAAAATAAAGATAAGATCAAAAATTCCTATACTAATATAATAATAGAGATGAATAAAAAATATGATCTATAATAATTCCAAAAAATAAACAATAAAATTTAAAATCATTCACCATAAAATAATTTTGTATCCTAGAAGAATGTTTTTAGGAAAACCTAGCCTCCAAAATCTAAACAATGTACTAATTAGTAACAAGTTCAATTATAATATAGTTTTGGAAAAAAGACTTGATAGGAGACAATATTAACAATTAAATCTAGAGGAATGTTGACAACAAAGAAATCCCTAGAAAATACACTATGCCAACTCCATACCAAGCACCGATAAATAGAGAAAGTAGTACATGAAACTGCCAAATAGAAATACAATAACTATGACCTAATACCACCCCAAAGTGGCACCCAAATCCAAAGAGGATTCCTTGTGCTACGTATAGCATATTGATTACACCTATCAAAAGAATATGGCATAGCATGCCATAGTTATCCTCCCAACTTGGGTGTTTCAATATATCTTATCCAAGACCTTAATATAGATTATTTTTGAGATAAATAATTACATTTCAATTTTTTTTGAATATTTTTGGTTAACATGTGTAACTCCCTCTTACATCTCTCTTACGTGTTATAGACACTTATGTTTTTTATGTGGGGATAACTTTTGATGAACAAAATTTTATATCTAGGAAGTTGATTGATCTTTTTTAAATCAAATATACTAGAAAATGAATTTTTTACCATCATAATATTTAGTTATTTAAATACCACATTAATAATTTTAAGATAAAAAATGATCCATGGCCAAACAATTGCTTTCTTGTATTCCTAATATTAAGATACAAGGTTGAGACACCTTTCCTAACATATAAATCCTTATTTATCAATGCAGGAGCATCCTAAGTTGTGAGAGCAATCTTGCATCAACCAAAATAATGCATTTTAATTTTTAAATTTTCCTAAGGTTTGGTAAGTGATTTATTTAATATGGTAATTTGAAAGGTTAGAATAAAATAAATATTAAATTTTACCCTTTTATTATTTTATTGCAAATTCTGGGAGTGGAGATAATTTAGGAGGGAACTTTGAGAAATTGTTAATTTTAAAAATTACCAAAAATGGGCTTGGGCATGGTTTTGGAGGGAATTCTAAGTTTTAATGGTGCATTTAAAAATTTCCTTAAATTATGTATGCAAAAGTGGGTGATCAAGGTGAGTTGGCAGAGTTACACTGGAAACTGCCCTAAAATCTAGGAATTGACTCCCATTTTGGAAATTTTGGTGGGAGTGGATTTATGAAAGAATTTTCTATATTATGGAAAGTTTTTGGGATTGATTTTTGGTGGTTTCTGACTTCTTGCTGGAGAAGTTTTTGGAGCTTGTCTTTGAAGATTACAAGCAATTCGGTTGTGTTTTGGTAGCCATTCTTGGCTAGATTGTGTAGGTTGTTGTTGTAGGTGTGGATTTTCTTGGAGAAGGTGGAAAGGATGTTTTGTTGCAGGTATGAGGGTTTGAAGACAAAAATTTGAGTTTATGATATTGTTGTGTAAGATAGGAACAACTGTAGGTTGAAGATTGTCACTACAGGTTGTGAGTTGAGTTTGTATGTGAAGGGAAAGAGTTGTTTTTGATGTAGTTTGTTAATTTCCTATCATAGATCAGTTTGAGACTCATTTATATTTATGTACATTAGTCCATGAGACTAATTTATTTGTTGTAATTAGATTTCAGAGGGCTTTGTATGCATTTCTAAAGTTTGGAAAAACTATGTTGAAAAGTTGAACATAAAAGCTATGATCTTGTTGCAAATATTTGCACATTAGTTTTTGTTCTTGTTGAAGTGTTTGATTTCAGATTTGAAGGGAGAGTATCCCTACTTCATAATTTATATAAAATAGAGAAAACAAAACCTAATCTATATAAATTTAAACTAATATATGAGAACTAAAATTAAAAAATATAAAAATAGCTAACAATGAAAGGTGGGAGGCTAAAGGATTTTAAAATTTAAAAGAATATCTTACCATCAAACCAAAAAAATTATTCAACAAAGACCAATTAAACCTCATAATGAACAAGAAAGAAGAGGAAAACTAAAAAATCCAAAAACTTCTTATTTATAAATAAATAATATGGTTCTAGAAATTTTATTTTACAATTTCTCATGCTAAATCTCATAATAATGTAAATATAATCAACATTTTACTAATTAGAGTCCTAATCCTAACCTTGGAATATTTAAATTATAAAAAGGAAAGCATTTTATTTTATCCTCATATTCAAGTTTCAATTCATTATATTCATCTTCAATATAAACATTGTTTTTATACTTAAACCAATATAATTAAAATAATTGGATTATAGTGAAGGTAGAGAAAATTTATCTTTCTTTGTGGTTAACCAAAGGTGATTTTTCATCATCTATTATTGTTTCTTTTTCCCCCAATATGTCTACAACTTGAATCACTTGATTGTTCAATACATTCACATCCTAAATTTCCTAATTTACTTAAAAAATTCTTCACCATAATCTTTGAAATCCAGTACGTATCACACGTGATCAACTATTAATAATGAATCTCATCAATCTTTATCTATTATTATTATTTTTTATTCTCATTCAAGTGAATATTATATATAGTATTGAAACTAAAATAATCGTCTATCAATTAGCAAAATTGAATCCAAGGGATGTGTACAAAGAATCATCTATTTACCTATATCTGTAAGATATAAAATGTGTGACATGTCATCTAAAAAATAGCATTACTAATATATACATTGGTTTTATTAATTTTAATTATTTCATCATGGGATAAAAAAGATTAATGTTTTCTTCTATTATTTCATAATTTGCAAATTTGGTATGGATTAGTTTTTATTCATAAGAATGAATATGTGACATTGTTTATTTACTTATTGAATTATTTAATGACTCTAAATGATTATTTTCATCTATATTAGAGTTAAAACTATCTTCATAGAGTGTACGATAGTGGCAATTTCACTCTTAGTCTCATTTTCAAAATATAAATCATTTAGGAAAGAATCTAGTGTATGAGGATTGTAAGGTAATAAATTAGTAATTGAGAAGTTAGTTGTTGATCAAACAAATTAATTACTTTATTAAATTAGAAGGAATAAATTATTTAAATGTATGAATTTTCACTTTTTACCTCAAATGATTATTTGTATTGATATTACTATCTTCTTCATGTTCTAAAATTGAGGGCACCCCACTAACAACTTGAGAATGATCTATTTTAGTTTTTCTTACATTAATCTCAATTATTTTATTATAGTATAATGAACTCATAGTTTCTTCTTGATAATCATATAAAAATCATGTGTGTATCTATTCTAACTTATGAGAATTAAACTTTTCTACCTTTATAAATAAGTAACAAGATTTTTCAAAATGATAAAAGGTAATGATTAAAGGAACAAAGAAAACAATTAAAAGAAAAATGGTGGAGCAGAGTGAGAGGTGCGAAGGTGTGTAGAATGGCGAGGCTTAGGCACTGAAGGATTCAGTGATGCAGGATGATATCTCTCATCTTGATAGGAATGTGGCAGGTGCTAAGTTCAATAGTAAAGAGGTTTCTTGGGGTGCTAAGGAGGTGCATGAAATTGTTGAAAGGGATGTTTTGGAGCATGCCCATTCAGAGGCCTAGTGCAAGCGCCCTAGGGATTTCAATTCACATTTTCATTCAAGTAAGTGTCAGTCTAGGTGGCAATGACAGGGTTCTAACTGTGATCACAATAGGAACTTCAGGCAAGATTCACTCAAAGATCAGTGGCAGGAAAATAATTCAAATTTTGGTGCCCAGAGGAGCAACAACATGGTAGGAAGTCTAGGCCAAATTTTACTCTTGGTGTTTCTTATGAGTTTGGGCATGTGGAATGGAAAACTATGGTCCTAGGATCCAAGTTTTTGGGTCCTTCAATAAAAAGGTTGGAGAGTCTAGGGCCTATCATGAAATGGTTCGGGTCAAATTTGAATTGGGATGCTTTGATTTGTTGGTGGCAAGGGCGTTGGGGTTTGGAAATGAGTTTCAAGTATCTGGAAAATGGATTCTTCTTGGTTATTTTTCCTTCCCCCTCAGTTCATGCAAAAAATTTGGAAGGATTTTGGCTAATGGATGGTTATGGTTTTTATATGCAAAAATGGGAAGTAGGTTTTGATCTGAATCAACATCAATTGAATTATATCCAAGACTGGTATAAACTCCCAAACCTTCCTTTCGAGTTCTAGCAAGCCAATATTCTAGAGGAGATAGGTAACTTTCTTCGCAAATACATTTGCATGGATGAATGGACAAATGAGGATGGTATTAGTTCATATGTGTGCCTTTGCATAGAAAATTCTCCCAATAGTCCTAGATGGAAGGAGGTGGTGATCCACATAGATTGGGGTGTTTTGTCGCAACCTCTTGTCTTTGAACCTAGACTAGGTGGGAGTTGGTTTGGCACTTTAGGTTGGCGATCTTTGGAGGTCCCCTCTAGTCGCATCAAAGAGACAACTCTGGATTCAAAACCTGAAGACCCTATTTATGGTGGATTTTGGGACTTGGTTGGTCCTTCCGGGGTTGGTGTTGGCCTACCCTATCATGAGACTATTAAGGAGGGAGTTGTTGAGAATGTGATGTCTGAGGTTCCATAGGAGCCAATCAAGGACCTTAACCTTGCCCTCAACAACAAAGTATGCAAAATGTTGCATATCATTAACAATAACTTTAGGAAGGAGAATCTCAAATCCTTGATTGAGTTCAGTAAGGAGTTGGTAGAATTATCCCAAGAAGAAAAAGATGCACCAAACAATCCTTTCAATGTTGTCCCAGATCTAGAGGATGAGTGGTTAGACATGGCCGGTGATGGTGATGTTGTTTTTGCTCTGGTGGCAAGGGAGGTGATGTTTCTCTACCTAGCCAAGATGGTTTGGGGATTCTTCAAAAAGAGGTGGAAAAGACATCCCTTGACTATGGGGAACACAAAAAGAGGGAGAGAACGCCCAATGTGGAAAAATTGAAGATTGATGGAGAGGCTATTGAGTAGAAGAAGATCATGGAAATGATTAAATTAGGGAAGGGAGACCCTCTTCTTGAAGATAAATGAAAATATTAACCTAGAATGTTAGGGACATGAATGACCCTAAAAAATGACGTCTAGTGAAACATCAGATAATTGTTTCACAGGCAAAGATTTATATGCTTTAGGAAACAAAGCTTGATAAGGGGGGTTGGATGCTTTTGGAAAGAGGTTGGATTCTTGGAACCAAACTTGTCCTCCGAGTGTAAAATGGAATTAAAATCACCCCCAATTATACAGGAGTCAACACCCACCTCTCAGAAGACAGCCTCAATTTCAGACCAAACTTGTCACTTCTCCACACATGATGTGGGGCCATACACATTTACCAAAATAAAATGCAGATTAGAAGAAAATATTCTAATAGAGCAAGCCAACCATATATTCCTTGCCTCCACCCTATCTAGGGACACCTTATTCAGATGCCAAAGAGTCAACAGACCACCTACCACAACCACTGTCTTGGTTTGGAGACTCCAATCCCAAATTGATTTTGAAGCTTTTGTGGGTTGGAATCAACTAGTTGATATCCCAATGGCTAATGGTAGGTTCACTTGGACCAATAGGTGGCTTAGTTTTTGTTCAATTGTTGAGAAACTGGATAGGTTTTTCTTCAAGGGAAATTTGGCTACCTTCCCCTTCACATTGGAGTGTATCATGTTTTACCATGCTCTGGTTCAAACCATTTCCCTATGCTTTTGGATGTAGTGGGTGAATATCGTTCGATCAGATGTTCTTTTAAATTTGAGTGTATGTGGCTGAAAGATCCTAATTTTTTACCTCTCGTTGCTCATTGGTGGGGAGAGGTTGAGGTGATGGGGTAAAAAATGTTTCTCCTGGAAACAAATTTGAAACATGTGAAGATGATATTGAAGGAGTGGAACAAGTTAAGTTTCAAAAAAATCTTTGAGGAGAAGAAGCGTATTGAAGGAGAATTGGAATCCCTGAACGAAGAAGTGATTCGATGGGGTATGGAAAAATCAAGATATCTATAGGAGAAGGATCTCCTAAAAAGCTAGAATGATGTTCTGACAAAAGAAGAAATTTTCTCGCATCAAAAATCTCAAGAGCTTTGGCTCAGTGAAGGGGACAAAACATGAACATTTTTCATAACTCCACCAAAATAAGGTGTAAAATCAATAGAATTTCTAGAATAAACTTGTCTGATGGGAGGAATTTGGATCAACCAAAGGAAATTATAGAGCAGTTGTTGCCTTTTTCTAGAATCCTTTGAATGATTGGGATGGTTCGAGATTGCTAGCTCAGCAATGTCTATTGAGATGGATTCCTAAATTGGTTACGGCAGAGCAGAATAGGCTACTAAACAAAAGCTTTTCAGAAGAGGAGATTAAGTCTACTTGTTTTCAACCTCATCCAGATAAGTCTCCTAGCCATGATGGTTTCCCTCTCGCCTTCTACTAGCATTGTTGGGAGATTGTTGGCTCGGATGTTGTGGCTACCATTGAAGACTCTAGGGTGTCTAGCCAGGTTCTCAAAGAGTTCAACAACACTTTCATTGCTCTCATCCCAAAAAAGGAAAAGATGAACAGATTGGACGACTTTCACCCCATTTCTTTGTGTAACACAATTTATAAAATTCTGACTAAATAGGTCACCAATTGGCTCAAATTGATCCTCCCTAGTCTGATTTTTGAGGAACATATTGGTTTTGTTCCTGTGCATTTGATTTTCGATGGAGTAATTATTGCCCAGGAAGCCATTCACTCGATTCTCAGTACGCGTTACCCCTCTATGTTGCTGAATTTGGACATAAAGAAATCCTACAACATGGTAAATTGGCATTTTTTTGTTCAAAGTTCTAGAGGCATTTGGATTCTTCTCCTCCTGGGTGGATTGGATTTTTAGTTGGATTGCTTGTCCAAGATTCTTGATCTTAGTTAATGGCACACCTCAAGGCTTCTTTGGTGCCTCCTAGGGTCTCAAGAAAGGTGATTCTTTGTCACCCTTCTTTTTCATTCTCATGGCTAAGGCATTGGGTTGGGATATCTCTTAGGCAAAGGATGTGGGGGAGCTTAGAGGGGTACAAATTACAAGCAGTTTTCCGGTAGTGACTCATCAACAATTTGTGGATGATAATCTGCTCCTTGGACATGTTGGGGTTGCAGAGGCAAGGGATTTTAAGAGGATTCTTTCAGAGTACTCCCTAGCATCTGGTCAAGAGGTAAGCCTAGATAAATCTAATTTTTTTTCTTCTTCACTAATCCATCTTTGGAAAAACAAATCCTGCAAGTCCTTTAGTTCAGGAAAGGGAAGCTACCCTGTAAATATCTTGACTTACCACTTGTGTCAGGAGTGCAGTCTGGGAAACTATGGGATATTCTGGTCACAAAGTTAGAGCACAGGTTTTCTTCTTGCAAAGGGTGGTGGCTTTCTTGGGCGGGTAGGCTCACTCTCATAAATTCGATTGTGGTGGCTCTTCCAATTTATATGCTCTCTTGTCTTCCTCTTCCAAGGGGAACTTGTGAAAGCATTAATTAGAAGATGAGCCAATTTTTCTAGCAGGGCATTTTGGACCAAAAGAAGTTACCCTTAATCAAAGGAGAAAGGATTTGTAGGTCAAATGAAGATGTTGGGGCTGGGGTCAAAAATCTAGCTCTTCAAAATAAAGCTTTGGGGGAAAAATTGGCCTGGTTAATGTACGCATAGTAAGACTTGAAGTGAGTAAAGATTCTAAAGGAAAAGTATTTGGAAGATGGCTCAATGAGTTTTTTCATGACTTGTTCCCTTCCCAGAGGTTCACACATTTGGAATTTTATCTGATATTGTAGGGACCTAATCACTAACTTACTCTCATGGGATATCAGAGATGGTAGTCAGGCATTGTTTTGGGAAGACTCATAGGGTGGCTACAACAAGTTAGTGGATATTGAAGCATTGAGAAACGTTAGGGAAGTTACGAAGCTAGCCTGGGGGTGTCAGGTCAAATATTACCTAGTTATTGATGATCAGATGAGACTTTGTATTGGAAGTGGCAGAGCCCTAGTCAGTTGGGTCTGAGTGTCAATGAATTCAATGCTTTTGAGGATATCCTCAAGCAACATTCTCTTTGCTTGAGGGGTGGACAAGACATCTTGAAATGGTGTGGGTCTACCTCAGGATCTTATTGTACCAAGGATGGCTACAATATCCTATTAAACTAGCAGGATTCAGTGACTGTGATTCCTAGTGACTTGTGTTGGAATAGATTCTATTTCCCCAAATGCTGAATATTTTCTTGGGTTGCAATTCAGGGTAGAGTACTGATCGCGGATAGGTTGAAGAAGTTTGGCTTTTGTGGTCCTTCATGGTGTGCATATCGGCGGAAGAGACAGACGATCACCTCTTCCTTAATTTCCCATTCACCACCAAATGTTGGAATTGGCTATGTGCAAAGTTAAGTCTTTCCATTGCTTCTCTAACCAATTTGTTGGGTTGGTTCAATGGTTGGTCGAAGCTAGGTGGAAAATTAGTTTTTGCAAGACTCTGGTAGTCTTTCCCTTCACTCCTCTTGTTGGAGGTATGGAAAGAAAGAAACCATAAAATTTTTAGGGGTAAGGCAATGTCTCTCCCATCCTTTTTGAACAAAATTGAGGCTTGTATGGTTGAGATGATAAATTCAATGGTTGAGCAATCTTGCAAGTCAAAAAAAATGTTCTCCTATTGGGATGCAAAGATGATGAAGCTATGGAATGGTTTGAAATTCCCTCACCAATATAGATTGGGTGGAAACATGGTTAAGGCTGAATGTAAAAATATCAAATCGCATCCCCCGAATCATGCCTGATGAGTCTAGTTTATGGTTTAATTTTGGTAGAATTTATGATATATTTGTTGAATTTGTCATGGACCTTGATGCTTGAATGTTGATATTTCCTCAAAACCATAGACATTAGGCCTAATTTTATTTTTGCAAATCTTTAATGACATTGACATGTTATATGTACTATCTATGTTAATTCTACATTTGGATCAATGAATGTTCTTTAAGATAGTTACAAATATGTGATTATTGTGCATACTAATATCGCCATGCAGATATGATTAGAGGCTTGTGAAATGGAGGAAGACTCTAAAAGTTGGTCATTCGTTGTAACGGTCAACAAGGTGGTCATGCAAAGGTCAATGAAGGGAAGACTCTCGATAGTGGGAGATTCCTAATTTAAATCAAAGTTGTAACCACCTTGTAAATGGTCTTTATTGTTGTTGAGCAAATATAGGCGTTACTATTGTGCTAAATCTACATTAAGGCATCATGCTTGACTAGATTCCATGCATGTGTAATTGCCTCTCCACTTTTCATGCTTTCCCCAAAGTGGTGTCTTCCTAATATGTTGGAGTTGACCGCCTTGCTAGGTGATCAATTAGTAGCTTCTTTTCCTATAAATAAGACCCAAATGCTCTTTCTCAGGAGGTTTCTTAATCTAATGATGTACTCACACTCTTAGTTTTCAATAATACAGTTATGATGCTCCATTGTACTATTGCTTTTCATGAATAAAATGAAGTTCTAAGTTCATGCACCTGAGTTTATATTTTTCTTAATGGATACTCATCCAAGGGGGCCCACTTGGTGATCATTCCATCCTTTAGTTTAGTTTAGTTTGGTTATTGTTTTATGTTTAGTCATTAGTTAAAAATCTGGCACTGACAATTCCTACAACCACTAGAATTCCATTTTGTGACTATTCCTACAACCAAAGCAAATAGAGTAGTTTCCAGAATGTTTACTCATATTTTCATTTTTGTCATGCATTTCAGTTTAGTTTAGTTGTTGGTTGATGCTCAACACTTATGTTATTTCTTTCCAAGCAATTTACCTTCAACATTATGTTTTTCTTAGTTGTAGAATGAATATGGCTACTTTGGATCCTTAGTGCACATCCCTAGGTTGACAAGTTAAATGCACCTTCATGATGATTGGAATAGCTATTCAGATTAGATGTCCAATCTCTGAATCACAATTGTAAGGGCTTAGTTGTTAGATCATTGTGGGAGGCCAACATTTTTGGCATCGTTGTCAGGGATGGTGTCAAACTAGGGAGTTCTTTGGAGTCATTGGTAGTTTTTCTTGTTGTAGTATTTCTGAAAGTTTTTCTTAGTATACCCCTCATTTAGGAAAGTAATGATCCACTATTCTTTTTCCAATTCTTTGTGTGAGTTGACTAATAGTGAGTTGATACCGCATGCATAGAGGAAGGAGGAGAGATGCTTATGGGAGATTCCTTTCTAACAATCCTGATCTATTTCAGCTAGTTGAATATTAGACCCTACCAAGAGAAGAAGAAGAAGAAGATCCACACCCCTTTTTTGATGCATTTCCTGATTTGACTAGCTTTGAAGTTTTCTCTAAAGATCAAAATTTGATTGAGAACCCCTTTTCTTTGGAACTACATTAGGCAAGTATGGGTGATGCAAATAGAAACATACCTAACCAACCAGCTTTTCCTTTCCCCATTTCTCATCAAAATGAAGTAGACAACCTCAAAAATATCCTTACTTTAGTCCTTCCTAAGTTATATGGACTTGTCATATAAGATCTTGATACTTTCTTGTTCGAGTTTGACATACTCTACAAGAGTTATGACTATACCACCAATGCCCATAGGCTCAAGCTATTTCCTACCACTTTGAAAGAAGCTACATTAAGACGGTTCATGAGCCTAGGAAAAAATACTGTGGAGACATGGGATGACATGAAGAAAAAATTCCTTGAGAAATACGAGTATTGCAGGGAAAGTGACATGAGAGGAGATGATATTTTCATAATGTAGCAAAAGATGAGAGCCTAGAGGATTACATTGCAAGGTTTTTGTTTTTTCTACAAAAATCTCCACACCATACACTTAATGAAGAATCACAAAAGCTACTTTTCCTTAAAGGAATTAATGACAGTTGCACTGATGCCTTAGACTTGATGGGAGGAGATATCTCCCGAGTCCCTTGGGAGGATATCAAGAAGATATGCTAGGACTACTCTAGGGAAGCTTTAAAGAAAGGGAGAGCTTACCAATATTCTATGGGTAAGTCATCTACTAGTGGAGTTTCAAGAATGGAGATTACTCATTTGCTAGAAAACTAGAAAATTAATGATAGCTACACTGATGCCTTAGACTTGATGGGAGGAGGAGATATCACCCAAGTCCCTTGGGAAGATATCAAGCAAATATGCCAGAACTACTCTAGGGTAGCTTTAAAGAAAGGGAGAGCTTACCAATCTTTTATGGGTAAGTCATCTACCAGTGGAGTTTCAAGAATGGAGATTACTCATTTTCTAGAAAAATAGAAAATCAATGACAGTTGCACTGATGCCTTAGACTTGATGGGAGGAGGAGATATCTCCCAAGTCCCTTGGGAGGATATCAAGAAGATATGCTAGAACTACTCTAGGGAAACTTTAAAGAAAGGGAGAGCTTACCAATCTTCTATGGGTAAGTCATCTACTAGTGGAGTTTCAAGAATGGAGATTACTCATTTGCTGGAAAACTTCAAGCAAGACATTATAACCAATCTAACTACTCAGTTGGATACACTTCAGGCCAAGAAGAAACAAGAGAAGGAAGAGGCAATGTTGGAAAAATATTGCCCTCAATGCATACAAAAAAAGGACTACAAATGCAAGATGATAGCTAATATT